>JAOAOB010000027.1:98488-504406 GCA_027563665.1 Antrozous pallidus | reverse complement strand
TTTGGGATTGGACTGTGTGCTTACTCCTGTTGTAAAACTCTGATAGACACTCTCAGGGAGTGAGTCATCTTCTTGACCTACCTTGTGTCGGTTACTCTTAGAGAGTCAGATAGACCCTGATGGGGAGAGAGTCATCATCTGGACCTACTGTGAGCCAGATAATGTGATAGAGCCTGAGAGACCCAGACAGGGTAGATTGTCATCTTCTGGATCTACTTTGTATTCACAGCTGTGATACACCCTGTTAAACCTTGATGGAAAGAGAAGCATCCTCTGGACCTACTGTATGCTCAAACCTGTGATATAACCTGATAGACCCTGATGGAGGGGAAAGTCATCTTCTGGTCTTTCGGTGTGCTCACTCCTGTGAGAGATCCTGATAGTCCCTGATGGGGGAGAGAGCCATCTTCTGGACCTACTGTGTTCCAGTGACTGTGATAGAACCCTATAGACCCTGATGGGGGAAGAGAGTTAACTTTTGGACGTACTGTGTGCTTACTCCTGTTGTAAACTCTGATAGACACTCTCAGGAAGAGCCATCTTCTTGACCTACCTTGTGTCGGTTACTCTTAGAGAGCGAGATTGACCCTGATAAGGGAGAGAGCCATCATCTTGACCTCCTGTGAGCCAGATAATGTGATAGAGCCTGAGAGACCCAGACAGGGTAGATTGTCATCTTCTGGACCTACTTTGTGTTCACAGCTGTGATACACCCTGTTAAACCTTGATGGAAAGAGAGCCATCCTGTCGACCTACTGTGTGCTCAAACCTATGATACACCCTGATAGAACCTGATGGGGGGGGAGAGCGTAATCTTCTGGACCTTCTGTGTGCTCACTCCTGTGAGAGAACCTGATAGTCAATGATGGGGGAGAAAGCCATCTTCTGGGCCTAATGTGTGCTAACATCTGTGATAGACCATGATAGACCCGGACTGCAGTAGGAACCTTCTACTGGACCTACTGTGTTCCGGTGACTACGATAGAGCCTGGTACACCCTAATGAGAAAGAGAGTCATCTTCTATAGCTACCGTGTGGAGGTGCCTTTGATAGAGCCTGATAGTCCCTAAAGGGAAAGAGAGCCCTCTTCTAGACTTATTGTGTGCTGGTGACTATGATAGACAGTGATGGGGTAGAGAGTCATCTTTTGGACCTACTGTGTGGTCACACCTGTGATAGACCATGATAGAACCTGATGGGGAAATGAGCCATCTTCTGGGCCTACTGTGTTCTCACACCTGTGATAGAGCCTGATAGCCCCTGATGGGGGAGAGAGTCATCTTCTGGACCTACCGTGTTCTGGTTACTGTGATGCAGCCTGATAGACTGTGATTGGGGGCAAGCCATCTTTGGGACGTACTGTGTGTCGTTTAGTGTGAAAGAGCCTGATAGACCGTGATGGGAGAGTCATTTTCTGGACCTACTGTGTGCAGGTGACTGTGAAAGAACCCCATAGACCTGGATGGGGGATGGGAGTTTACTTTGGACATACTGTGTGCTTACTACTGTGTTAAACTCTGATAGACACTGATGGGAGAGAGAGATCTTCTTGACCTACCTTGGGTAGGTTACTCTTATAGAGCCAGATAGACCCTGATAGGGGAGAGAGTCATCTTCTGGACCTACTGTGTGCTACTGCTTTCATAGACTCTGATTGACTCTGATGGGGAGAGAGCCATCTTTTGGATCTACTGTGTGCTGGTGACTCTTATATAGTCTGATAGATCCTAACGGGGGACAGAGCCATCTTCTGGACCTACTGTGAGCCAGATAATGTGATAGAGCCTGATAGACCCAGATAGGGTAGAGGGTCATCTTCTGGACCTACTTTGTGTTCACAGCTGTGATAGACCCTTTTGAACCTTGATGGGAAAGAGAGCCATCCTCAGGACCTATCCTGTGCTCAAACCTATCATACCCCTTGATAGACCCTGATGGGGGAGAGAGCGATTTCTGAAACTAATGTGTCCCATCACATGTGATAGACCATGATAGACCCTGATTGGGGAAGGAGCCATCTACTGGACCTACTGTGTTCTGGTGTCAAAAATAGAGCCTGTTACACCATAATGAGAAAGATGGTCATCTTCAGGAGCTCCCGTGTGCGCACACCTGTGTTAGAGCCTGATAAACCTTGATGGGGGAGAGAGCCATCTTTGGACCTACTGTGAGCTCACACCTGTGATAGAGCCTGATAGATCATGATTGGGAGAGAGCCATCTTCTGGACGTACTGTGTTTTGGTTACTGTGATGCAGCCTGATAGGCCCTGATAGGAGAGAGAGTCATCTTCTGGACCTCCTGTGTGCTGACACCTGTGTTAGAACTCGATAGGCTCTGATGGGGTAAAGAGCCATCTTCTGAAACTACTGTAGGCAGGTGACTGTGATAGAACGCCATAGACCCTGATGGAGGAAGTGACGCATCCTTTGGACCTACTGTGTGCTTACTCTGATAGACACCGATTGTAGGCAAGCCATCTTCAAACGTACTGTGTGCCGTTTACTGTGATTGAGCCTGATGGACCCTGATGGGGGAAAGACCCATCTTCTGGACCTACCTTGTGCGGGTGACTGTGATAGAACCCCATAGACCCTGTTGGGGGAAGACAGGCATCTTTTGGACCTACAGGGGGTTACTCCTGTGATAAACTCTGATAGACACTAAAGGGAGAGAGCTGTCTTCTTGACCTACCTAGTGTCAGTTACTCTTATAGAGCAAGAAAGACCCTGATAGGGAAGAGAGTCATATTCTTCACCTACTGTGTGATGACACCTGTGTTAGAACCCGATAGACTCTGATGGGGTAAAGAAACATCTTCTGAACCTACTGTGGTGTGGTGACTGTGATAGAACCCCATAAACCCGGATGGAGGAAGAGAGGCATCTTTTGGACCTACTTCGTGCTTACTCCTGTGATAAACTCTGATAGAAGGTGATAGGGGGCAAGCCATCTTTGGGACGTACTGTGTGCCGTTTATGTGATAGAGCCTGATAGACCCTGATGGGAGAGAGAGTCATCCTCTGGACCTGCTGTGTGCTGACACGTGTGTTAGAACTCGATAGACTCTGATGGAGTAAAGAGACATCTTCTGAACGAACTGTGAGGCAGTGACTGTGATGGAGGAAGAGAGGCATCTTTTTGACCCTGATGGAGGAAGAGAGGCATCTTTTGGACCTATTGTGTGCCGGTGACTCTGATAGAGTCTGATAGACCCTCACTGGGGACAAAGCCATCCTCTGGACCTACTTTGTGCTCAAACCTATGATATACCCTGATAGACCCTTATAGGGGCGGGGGGAGCGAGTCATCTTCTGGACCTTCTGTGTGCTCACTCCTGTGAGAGACCTGATAGTCCCTGATGGGGGAGAGAGCCATGTTCTAGACCTACCTGTGTCGGTTTCTCTTATAGAGCCAGATAGTCCCTGATAGGTGAGAGAGTCATATTCTGGACCTACTTTGTGCTGACACCTGTGTTAGAACCCCATAGGCTCTCATGGGGTAAAGAGCCACCTTCTGAACCTACTGTGTGATCTCACCTGTGATAGACCCTGATAGATCCTGATTGGGAGAGAGCCATCTTCTGGACCTACCCTGTTCCGGTTACTGTGATGCAGCCTGATAGACCGTGATAGGTGAGAGAGTCATCTTCTGGACCTACTGTGTGCTTACTCCTGTGATAAACTCTGATAGACGCTGATGGGGGGCAAGCGTTCTACCGGAGGTACTGTGTGGCGTTTACTGTGATAGAGCCGGATCGACCCTGATTGTAGAGAGAGTGATCTTCTGGACCTAATTTGTGCTACTCCTTTCATAGACTCTGATAGATCCCGATGGAGAGAGAGCCAATATGTGGAACTACTGTGTGCTGACACCTGTGATAAAACCGAATAGACTCTGATGAAGGAAAGAGCCATCTTCTGGACCTAATGTGTGCCAGTGATTGTGATAGAACCAAATAGACCCTGATGGGGGAAGAGAGATATCTCTTGGACACACTGTGTGCTTACTCCTGTGTGAAACTCTGATAGACACTGACAGGGAGAGAGCCATTTCTTGACCTGACTTGTGTTGGTTTCTCTTATAGAGCCAGATAGACCCTGATAGGGGAGAGAGTAATATACTGGACCTACTGTGTGCTGACACCTGTGTTAGAACCCGATAGACTCTGATGGGATAAAGAGACATTTTCTGGACCAACTGTGTGGCGCTGACTGTGATAGAACGCCATAGACCTTGATGGAGGAAGAGAGGCATCTTTTCGACCTACTGTGTGCCGGTGACTCTGATAGAGTCTGATAGACCCTAACTGGGGACAAAGCCATCCTCTGGACCTACTTTGTGCTCAAACCTACGATATACCCTGATAGAATCTGAGGGGGAGAGAGTCATCTTCTGGACCTACTGTGTGCTCAGACCTGTGAGAGACCCCGATGGTCCCTGATGGGGGAGAAAGTCATATTCAGGACCTACTGTGTGCTCACACCTGTGATAGACCATGATAGACCCTGATGGGGCAATGAGCCTTCATCTGGCCCTGCTGCGTGCTCATACCTGTGATAGAGCCTGATAGACCCTGATGGAGGGGAAAGTCATCTTCTGGTCTTTCGGTGTGCTCACTCCTGTGAGAGATCCTGATAGTCCCTAATTTGGGAGACAGCCATCTTCTGGACCTAATGTGTTCCAGTGACCGTGATAGAACCCCATAGACCCTGATGGGGGAAGAGAGTTAGCTTTTGGACATACTGTGTGCTTACTCCTGTTGTAAACTCTGATAGACACTCTCAGGAAGAGCC
Organism: Antrozous pallidus; assembly: GCA_027563665.1. Classification (NCBI taxonomy): domain Eukaryota; kingdom Metazoa; phylum Chordata; class Mammalia; order Chiroptera; family Vespertilionidae; genus Antrozous; species Antrozous pallidus. The sequence continues at coordinate 499,611 of JAOAOB010000027.1, read as the reverse complement.
ATCTTCTTGACCTACCTTGTGTCGGTTACTCTTAGAGAGCGAGATTGACCCTGATAAGGGAGAGAGCCATCATCTTGACCTCCTGTGAGCCAGATAATGTGATAGAGCCTGAGAGACCCAGACAGGGTAGATTGTCATCTTTTGGACCTACTTTGTGTTCACAGCTGTGATACACCCTGTTAAACCTTGATGGAAAGAGAGCCATCCTGTCGACCTACTGTGTGCTCAAACCTATGATACACCCTGATAGAACCTGATGGGGGGGGGAGAGCGTAATCTTCTGGACCTTCTGTGTGCTCACTCCTGTGAGAGAACCTGATAGTCAATGATGGGGGAGAAAGCCATCTTCTGGGCCTAATGTGTGCTAACATCTGTGATAGACCATGATAGACCCGGACTGCAGTAGGAGCCTTCTACTGGACCTACTGTGTTCCGGTGACTACGATAGAGCCTGGTACACCCTAATGAGAAAGACAGTCATCTTCTATAGCTACCGTGTGGAGGTGCCTTTGATATAGCCTGATAGTCCCTAAAGGGAAAGAGAGCCCTCTTCTAGACTTATTGTGTGCTGGTGACTATGATAGACAGTGATGGGGTAGAGAGTCATCTTTTGGACCTACTGTGTGGTCAAACCTGAGATAGACCCTTTTGAATCTTGATGGAAAAGAGAGCCATCCCCTGGATCTACTGTCTGCTCAAACCTATCACATCCACTAATAGACCCTGATGGAGGAGAGAGCCATTTCTGAAACTAATGTGTCCCATCACATGTGATAGACCATGATAGACGCTGATTGGGGCAGGAGCCATCTACTGGACCTACTGTGTTCCAGTGTAAAAAATAGAGCCTGTTACACCATAATGAGAACGATAGTCATCTTCAGGAGCTCCTGTGTGCTCACACCTGTGTTAGAGCCTCAAAGACCCTGATGGGAGATAGAGTCATCCTCTGGACCTGCTGAGTGCTGACACGTGTGTTAGAACCCCATAGACTCTGATGGAGTAAAGAGACATCTTCTGAACGAACTGTGAGGCAGTGACTGAGATAGAACCCTATATACCCTGATGGAGGAAGAGAGGCATGTTTTGGACCTACTGTGTGCCAGTGACTCTGATAGAGTCTGATAGACCCTAACTGGGGACAAAGCCATCCTCTGGACCTACTTTGTGCTCAAACCTATGATATACCCTGATAGACCCTTATGGGGGGTGGGGGAGAGAGTCGTCTTCTGGAATTTCTGTGTGCTCACACCTGTCTTAGAGCCTCATAGACCCTGATGGGGGAGAGAGCCATCTTTGGACCTACTGTGTTCCTTGTACTCTGATGCATCCTGATAGACCCTGATAGGGGAGAGTGTCATCTTCTGGACCTACTGTGTGTTGACACCTGTGTTAGAACCCGATAGGCTCTGAAGGATGACAGAGGCATCTTCTGAACCTACTGTCTACCAGTGACTGTGATAGAACCCCGTAGAGCCTGATGGAGGAAGAGAGGCATCTTTTGTACCTACTGTGTGCTTAGTCCTGTGATAAACTCTGATAGACGCTGATGGGGGACAAGCCATCTCAGGACGTACTGTGTGCCGTTTACTGTGATAGAGCCTGATAGACCCTGATAAGAGAGAGAGTCATTTTCTGGACCAACTGTGTGCTGACACCTGTGTTAGAACTCGATAGTCTCTGATGGGGTAAAGAGCCATCTTCTGAAACTACTGTATGCAGGTGACTGTGATAGAACGCCATAGACCCTGATGGAGGAAGTGAGGCATCTTTTGGACCTACTGTGTGCTTACTCTGATAGACACCAATTGGAGGCAAGCCATCTTCGGACGTACTGTGTGCCGTTTACTGTGATTGAGCCTGATGGACCCTGTTGGGGTAAAGACCCATCTTCTGGACCTACCTTGTGCGGGTGACTGTGATAGAACCCCATAGTCCCTGTTGGGAGAAGACAGGCATCTTTTGGACCTACAGGGGGTTACTCCTGTGATAAACTCTGATAGACACTAACAGGGAGAGAGCTATCTTCTTGACCTACCTAGTGTCAGTTACTCTTATAGAGCCAGATAGACCCTGATAGGGAAGAGAGTCATATTCTGCACCTACTGTGTGATGACACCTGTGTTAGAACCCGATAGACTCTGATGGGGTAAAGAAACATCTTCTGAACCTACTGTGGTGTGGTGACTGTGATAGACCCCATAAACCCGGATGGAGGAAGAGAGGCATCTTTTGGACCTACTTCGAGCTTACTCCTGTGATAAACTCTGATAGACGGTGATAGGGGGCAAGCCAGCTTTGGGACCTACTGTGTGCCGTTTATGTGACAGAGCCTGGTAGACCCTGATGGGAGAGAGAGTCATCCTCTGGACCTGTTGTGTGCTGATACGTGTGTTAGAACCCGATAGACTCTGATGGACTAAAGAGACATCTTCTGAACGAACTGTGAGGCATTGACTGTGATAGAACCCTATAGACCCCGATGGAGGAAGAGAGGCATCTTTTGAACCTACTGTCTGCCAGTGACTCTGATAGAGTGTGATAGACCCTAACTGGGGACAAAGCCATCCTCTGGACCTACTTTGTGCTCAAACCTATGATATACCCTGATAGACCCTTATGGGGGTTGAGTCATCTTCTGGACGTTCTGTGTGCTCACTCCTGTGAGAGACCTGATAGTCCCTGATGGGGGAGAGAGCCATGTTCTGGACCTACCTTTGTCGGTTACTCTTATAGAGCCAGCTAGACCCTGATAGGTGAGAGAGTCATATTCTGGACCTACTTTGTGCTGACAACTGTTTTAGAACCCCATAGGCTCTCATGGGTAAAGAGCCACCTTCTGAACCTACTGTGTGATCTCAGACGTGATAGACCCTGATAGATCCTATTTGGGAGAGAGCCATCTTCTGGACCTACAGTGTGCTGACACATGTGTTAGAACCGAATAGACTCTGATGGGGTCAAGAGACATCTTCTGAACCAACAGTGTGGCGGTGACTGTGATAGAACCCCATAGACCCTGATGGAGGAAGTGAGGCATCTTTTCGACCTACTGTGTGCCGGTGACCTTGACAGAGTCTGATAGACCCTAACTGGGGACAAAGCCATCCTCTGGACCTACTTTGTGCTCAAACCTATGATATACCCTGATAGACCCTGAGGGGGAGAGCGTCATCTTCTGGACCTTCTGTGTGCTCAGTCCTGGGTGAAACCCCGATGGCCCCTGATGGGGGAGGAGACATGTTCTGGACCTAATATGTGCTAACTCCTGTGATAGACCATGATAGACCCTGATTGGGAAATGAGCCATCTACTGGACCTACTGTGTTCAGGTGACTACGATACAGCCTGGTACACCCTAATAAGAAAGAGAGTCATCTTCTAGACCTACTGTGTGCTGGTGACTGATAGACATTGATGTGGTAGAGAGTCATCTTCTGGATCAACTGTGTACTCATAGTTGTGATAGACCATGACAGACCTTGAGGGGGTAATCAGCCATCTTCTGGACATACTGTGTGCTCACACCTGCGAGAGAGCGAGATAGACCCTGATTTGTGTCATCACACCGGTGACAGACCCAGATACAACCTGATTGGGAGAGAGCCAATATCTGGACCTACTGTGTGCTGACACCTGTGTTAGAACCGAATAGACTATGAAGGGGGAAAGAGCCATCTTCTGGACCTAATGTGTGCGGGTGACTGTGATAGAACCACAAGGACCCTGATGGGGGAAGAGTGGCATCTTTTGGACCTACTGTGTGCTTACTCCTGTGATAAACTGTGATAGACGCTGATGGGGGGCAAGCGTTCTTCGGGAGGTACTGTGTGGCGGTTACTGTGACAGAGCCTAATGGACCCTGATTGGAGAGAGAGTGATCTTCTGGACCTACTGTGTGCTACTCTTTTCATAGACTCTGATAGATCCTGATGGGGAGATAGCCAATATGTGGACCTACTGGGTGCTGACACCTGTGTTAGAACCGAGTAGACTCTGATGAAGGAAAGAGCCATCTTCTGGACCTAATGTGTGCCGGTGATTGTGATAGAACCACATAGACCCTGATGGGGGAAGAGAGATATCTCTTGGACATACCGTGTGCTTACTCCTGTGTGAAACTCTGATAGACACTGACAGGGAGAGAGCCATTTCTTGACCTGACTTGAGTTGGTTTCCCTTATAGAGCAAGATAGACCCTGATAGGGGAGAGAGTCATATGCTGGACCTACTTTGTGCTGACACCTGTGTTAGAACCCGATAGACTCTGATGGGTTAAAGAAACATCTTCTGAACCAACTGTGTGGCGGTGACTGTGATAGAACCCCATAGACCCTGATGGAGGAAGAGAGGCATCTTTTCGACCTACCGTGTGCCGGTGACTCTGATAGAGTCTGATAGACCCTAACTGGGGACAAATCCATCCTCTGGACCTACTTTGTGCTCAAACCTATGATATACCCTGATAGAACCTGAGGGGGAGAGAGTCATCTTCTGGACCTACTGTGTCCTCAGTCCTGTGAGAGACCCCCGATGGTCCCTGATGGGGGAGAATGTCATATTCAGGACCTACTGTGTGCTCACACCTGTGATAGACCATGATAGACCCTGATGGGGCAATGAGCCATAATCTGGACCTAATGTGTGCTCACACGTGTGATAGAGCCTGATTGACCCTGATGGTGGAGAGAGTCATCTTCTGGGCCTACTGTGTGATCACACCTGTGGTAGCCCCTGATAGATCCTGATTGGGAGACAGCCATCTTCTGGACCTAATTTGTTCTGGTGACTGTGATAGAACCCCTAGACCCTGATGGGGGAAGAGAGTTAACTTTTGGATGTACTGTGTGCTTACTCCTGTTGTAAACTCTGATAGACACTCTCAGGGAGTGAGTCATCTTCTTGACCTACCTTGTGTCGGTTACTCTTAGAGAGTCAGATAGACCCTGATAGGGGAGAGAGTCATCATCTGGACCTACTGTGAGCCAGATAATGTGATAGAGCCTGAGAGACCCAGACAGGGTAGATTGTCATCTTCTGGACCTACTTTGTGTTCACAGCTGTGATAGACCCTGTTAAACCTTGATGGAAAAGAGAGCCATCCTCTGGACCTACTGTGTGCTCAAACCTATGATATACCCTGATAGACCCTGATGGAGGGGAAAGTCATCTTCTGGTCTTTCGGTGTGCTCACTCCTGTGAGAGACCCTGATAGTCCCTGATTTGGGAGACAGCCATCTTCTGGACCTAATGTGTTCCAGTGACTGTGATAGAATCCCATAGACCCTGATGGGGGAATAGAGTTAGCTTTTGGACATACTGTGTGCTTACTCCTGTTGTAAACTCTGATAGACACTCTCAGGAAGAGCCATCCTCTCGACCTACTGTGTGCTCAAACCTATGATACACCCTGATAGAACCTGATGGGGGTGGAGAGCGTGATCTTCTGGACCTTCTGTGTGCTCACTCCTGTGAGAGAACCTGATAGTCAATGATGGGGGAGAAAGCCATCTTCTGGGCCTAATGTGTGCTAACATCTGTGATAGACCATGATAGACCCGGACTGCAGTAGGAGCCTTCTACTGGACCTACTGTGTTCCGGTGACTACGATAGAGCCTGGTACACCCTAATGAGAAAGAGAGTCATCTTCTATAGCTACCGTGTGGAGGTGCCTTTAATAGAGCCTGATAGTCCCTAAAGGAAAAGAGAGCCCTCTTCTAGACTTATTGTGTGCTGGTGACTATGATAGACAGTGATGGGGTAGAGAGTCATCTTTTGGACCTACTGTGTGGTCACACCTGTGATAGACCATGATAGAACCTGATGGGGAAATGAGCCATCTTCTGGGCCTACTGTGTTCTCACACCTGTGATAGAGCCTGATAGCCCCTGATGGGGGAGAGAGTCATCTTCTGGACCTACCGTGTTCTGGTTACTGTGATGCAGCCTGATAGACTGTGATTGGGGGCAAGCCATCTTTGGGACGTACTGTGTGTCGTTTAGTGTGATAGAACCAGATAGACCTTGATGGGAGAGAGAGTCATTTTCTGGACCTACTGTGTGCTGACACGTGTGTTAGACCCTGATAGACTCTGATGGGGGAAAGAGCCATCTTTGGACCTACTGTGTGCCGATGCCTGTGAAAGAACCCCATAGACCCTGATGGGAATGGGAGTTAGCTTTGGACATACTGTGTGCTTACTACTGTGTTAAACTCTGATAGACACTGATGGGAGAGAGAGATCTTCTTGACCTACGTTGTGTCTGTTACTCTTATAGAGCCAGATAGACCCTGATAGGGCAGAGAGTCATATTCAGAACCTATTGTGTGCTACTCCTTTCATAGACTCTGATAGTCCCTGATGGGGAGAGAGCCATCTTTTGGATCTACTGTATGCAGGTGACTCTTATATAGTCTGATAGATCCTAACGGGGGACAGAGCCATCTTCTGGACCTACTGTGAGCCAGATAATGTGATAGAGCCTGATAGACCCAGATAGGGTAGAGGGTCATTTTCTGGACCTACTGAGTGGTCACACCTTTGATAGACCCTTTTGAACCTTGATGGAAAGAGAGCCATCATCAGGACCTACTGTGTGCTCAAACCTATCATATCCCCTGATAGACCCCGATGGGGGACAGAGCCATTTCTGAAACTAATGTGTCCCATCACATGTGATAGACCATGATAGACTCTGATTGGGGAAGGAGCCATCTACTGGACCTACTGTGTTCTGGTGTCAAAAATAGAGCCTGTTACACCATAATGGGAAAGATAGTCATCTTCAGGAGCTCCTGTGTGCTCACACCTGTGTTAGATCCGGATAGACCTTGATGGGGGAGAGAGCCATCTTTTGGACCTACTGTATTCCCTGTACTCTGATGCAGCCTGATAGACCCTGATAGGGGAGAGTGTCATCTTCTGGACCTACTGTGTGCTGACACCTGTGTTAGAACCCTATAGGCTCTGAAGGGAGACAGAGCCATCTTCTGAACCTACTGTCTACCAGTGACTGTGATAGAATCCCGTAGACCCTGATGGAGGAAGAGAGGCACCTTTTGTACCTACTGTGTGCTTAGTCCTGTGATAAACTCTGATAGACGCTGATGGGGGGAAGCCATCTTTGGGACGTACTGTGTGCCGTTTACTGTGATATTGCCTGATAGACCCTGATAAGAGAGAGAGTCATTTTCTGGACCAACTGTGTGCTGACACATGTGTTAGACCCTGATAGCCTCTGATGGGGGAAAGAGCCATCTTCTGGAACCACTGTGTGCCGGTGACTGTGATAAAACTCCATAGACCCTGATTGGGGAAGAGACTTATCTTTTGGACATACTGGGTGCTAATTCCTGTGTTAAACTCTGATAGACACTGTCAGGGAGAGAGCCATCTTCTTGACCTACCTGGTGTCGGTTACTCTTATAGAGCCAGATATACCCTGATAGGGGAGAGAGTCATCTTCTGGACCTTCTTTTTTTACAGCTGCGATAGACCCTGTTAAACCTTGATGGAAAAGAGAGCCATCCTCAGAACCTACTGTGTGCTCAACGCTAACATATAAGCTGATAGACCCTGATCGGGAAGAGAGAGCCATCTTCTGATTCCAATGTATGCTAACACCTGTGATAGACCATGATAGACCCTGATTGGGAAAGGAGCCATCTATTGGACCTACTGTGCTCCAGTGACTGAGATAGAGCCTGGTATACCGTAATGAGAAAGAGAGTCATCTTCAGGACCTAATGTGAGCCAGGGGCCTTTGATAGAGCCTGATAATACCTAATGGGAAAGAGAGCCATCTTCTAGACCTATTGAGTGCCCGTGATTATGATAGACAGTGATGGGGTAGAGAGTCATCTTCTGGAAGTACTGTGTGCTCACACCTGTGATAGACCTTGATAGACCCTAATGGGTAATGAGCCATCTTCTGGACCTACTGTGAGCTCACACCTGGGATAGAGCCTGATAAACACTGATGGGGGATGAGGTCATCTTCAGGACCTACTGTGTGATCACACCTGTGATAGACCCTGATAGATCCTGATTGGGAGAGAGCCATCTTCTGGACATACTGTGTTTTGGTTACTGTGATGCAGCCTGATAGGCCCTGATAGGAGAGAGAGTCATCTTCTGGACCTCCTGTGTGCTGACACCTTTGTTAGAACTCGATAGGTTCTGATGGGGTAAAGAGCCATCTTCTGAAACTACTGTAGGCAGGAGACTGTGATAGAATGCCATAGACCCGGATGGAGGAAGTGAGGCATCTTTTGGACCTACTGTGTGCTTACTCTGATAGACACCGATTGGAGGCAAGCCATCTTCGGACGTACTGTGTGCCGTTTACTGTGATTGAGCCTGATGGACCCTGATGGGGGAAAGACCCATCTTCTGGACCTACCTTGTGCGGGTGACTGTGATAGAACCCCATAGACCCTGTTGGGGGAAGACAGGCATCTTTTGGACCTACAGGGGGTTACTCCTGTGATAAACTCTGATAGACACTAACAGAGAGAGAGCTGTCTTCTTGACCTACCTAGTGTCAGTTACTCTTATAGAGCCAGATAGACCCTGATAGGGAATAGAGTCATATTCTTCACCTACTGTGTGATGACACCTGTGTTAGAACCCGATAGACTCTGATGGGGTAAAGAAACATCTTCTGAACCTACTGTGGTGTGGTGACTGTGATAGAACCCCATAAACCCGGATGGAGGAAGAGAGGCATCTTTTGGACCTACTTCGTGCTTACTCCTGTGATAAATTCTGATAGACGGTGATAGGGGGCAAGCCATCTTTGGGACGTACTGTGTGCCGTTTATGTGATAGAGCCTGATAGACCCTGATGGGAGAGAGAGCCATCTTCTGGACCTACAGTGTGCTGACACGTGTGTTAGAACCGAATAGACTCTGATGGGGTCAAGAGACATCTTCTGAACCAACAGTGTGGCGGTGACTGTGATAGAACCCCATAGACCCTGATGGAAGAAGAGAGGCATCTTTTCGACCTACTGTGTGCCGGTGACTCTGACAGAGTCTGATAGACCCTAACTGGGGACAAAGCCATCCTCTGGACCTACTTTGTGCTCAAACCTATGATATACCCTAATAGACCCTGAGGGGGAGATGGTCATCTTCTGGACCTTCTGTGTGCTCAGTCCTGGGAGAGACCCCGATGGCCCCTGATGGGGGAGAGAGACATGTGCTGAACCTAATATGTGCTAACTCCTGTGATAGACCATGATAGAACCTGATTGGAAAATGAGCCATCTACTGGACCTACTGTGTTTAGGTGACTACGATAGAGCCTGGTACACCCTAATAAGAAAGAGAGTCATCTTCTAGACCTACTGTGTGCCGGTGACTGATAGACATTGATGTGGTAGAGAGTCATCTTCTGGACCTACTGTGTACTCATAGCTGTGATAGACCATGACAGACTTTGAGGGTGTAATCAGCCATCTTCTGGACCTACTGTGTGCTCACACCTGTGAGAGAGCGTGATAGACCCTGATTTGTGTCATCACACTGTTGACAGTCCCAGATAGATCCTGATTGGGAGAGAGCCAATATCTGGACCTACTGTGTGCTGACAGCTGTGTTAGAACCGAATAGACTCTGAAGGGGAAAAGAGCCATCTTCTAGACCTACTGTGTGCCCGTGATTATGATAGACAGTGATGGGGGATGAGGTCATCTTCACGACCTACTGTGTGATCACACCTGTGATAGACCCTGATAGATCCTGATTGGGAGAGAGCCATCTTCTGGACATACTGTGTTTTGGTTACTGTGATGCAGCCTGATAGGCCCTGATAGGAGAGAGAGTCATCTGCTGGACCTCCTCTGTGCTGACACCTGTGTTAGAACTCCATAGGCTCTGATGGGGTCAAGAGCCATCTTCTGAAACTACTGTATGCAGGTGACTGTGATAGAACACCATAGACCCTGATGGAGGAAGTGAGGCATCTTTTGGACCTACTGTGTGCTTACTCTGATAGACACCGATTGGAGGCAAGCCATCTTCGGACGTACTGTGTGCCGTTTACTGTGATTGAGCCTGATGGACCCTGATGGGGGAAAGACCCATCTTCTGGACCTACCTTGTGCGGGTGACTGTGATAGAACCCCATAGTCCCAGTTGGGGGAACACAGGCATCTTTTGGACCTACAGGGGGTTACTCCTGTGATAAACTCTGATAGACACTAAAGGGAGAGAGCTGTCTTCTTGACCTACCTAGTGTCAGTTACTCTTATAGAGCCAGATAGACCCTGATAGGGAAGAGAGTCATATTTTGGACGTACTGTGTGATGACACCTGTGTTAGAACACGATAGACTCTGATGGGGTAAAGAAACATCTTCTGAACCTACTGTGGTGTGGTGACTGTGATAGAACCCCATAAACCTGGATGGAGGAAGAGAGGCATCTTTTGGACCTACTTCGTGCTTACTCCTGTGATAAACTCTGATAGACGGTGATAGGGGGCAAGCCATCTTTGGGACATACTGTGTGCCGTTTATGTGATAGAGCCTGATAGACCCTGATGGGAGAGAGAGTCATCCTCTGGACCTGCTGTGTGCTGACACGTGTGTTAGAACCCCATAGACTCTGATGGAGTAAAGAGACATCTTGTGAACGAACTGTGAGGCAGTGACTGTGATAGAACCCTATAGACCCTGATGGAGGAAGAGAGGCATCTTTTGGACCTATTGTGTGCCGGTGACTCTGATAGAGTCTGATAGACCCTAACTGGGGACAAAGCCATCCTCTGGACCTACTTTGTGCTCAAACCTATGATATACCCTGATAGACCCTTATAGGGGGTGGGGGAGAGAGTCATCTTTTGGACCTTCTGTGTGCTCACTCCTGTGATAGACCTGATAGTCCCTGATGGGGGAGAGAGCCATGTTCTGGACCTACCTGTGTCAGTTACTCTTAGAGAGCCAGCTAGACCCTGATAGGTGAGAGTCATATTCTGGACCTACTTTGTGCTGACAACTGTGTTAGAACCCCATAGGCTCTCATGGCTAAAGAGCCACCTTCTGAACCTACTGTGTGATCTCACCTGTGATAGACCCTGATAGATCCTGATTGGGAGAGAGCCATCTTCTGGACCTACCCTGTTCCGGTTACTGTGATGCAGCCTGATAGACCGTTATAGGAGAGAGAGTCATCTTCTGGACCTACTGTGTGCTGACACCTGTGTTAGAACCGAAGAGAATCTGATGGGGTAAAGAGACATCTTCTGAACCAACAGTGTGGCAGTGACTGTGATAGAAATCCATAGACCCTGATGGAGGAAGAGGGCATCTTTTCTTTTTTTTTTTTTTTTTTTACTTTTTATTTATTTATTTTTTAATTATTTTTTATTGATTTTTTGCAGTATAATAGTAGTACATGTTTTCCTTTCCCCCTCCCCCTTATCCTCCCCCCAGCCTCCCCCACCCCCCAGCACATATCCCCAGCTTCCCCCCTCCCCGCCCCAGTGTCTTTCATTCATTGGTTATGTTCATATGCATGCATACAAGTCCTTCCGTTGATCTCCCCCCGCATCTGCCTCCCATCCACCCAAGCCTCCCCCTGTAGCTTGACAGCCTGTTCAAGGCCATCCTGCCTCTATATCAATCACTCTCCCCTGTTTCTTTTCTTCAAAAATATCTTGCCTCTGCATACTAGAAATAAATGTATAAGAACAAAAAGTGTTTCAGTCTCGGTTTCAATGTCCAACTGTTCTGAGTCCCAGTTTCAGTGTCAAATAATTCATTATGTGTATAAGTCAGCAATGGTATCCAGATGGTGGACACATCGTGTCAATGCATGATCCATCCTCTCTGGTTTGGTCCTGGGCTGCCTGCAGACATGCACAGCTGCTGACTGCTAGCATGGCAAGGTGTCGTCAGTGTCCCACATCTCTGGACTGTCCTCGTGACTGGAACAGATCCATCAGTTCCTCATCGTCGCAGGAACCCACATGGTCTTGGAGTTGTTCTCTGAAAACAAACAAACACATTCTCGACCAAAAGTTAACAAAGGGATCCTCTATGCAAAATAGACTTGGGATTCTTTTTAATTTTTGCCTAAATGATTTTCCTTTGGCTTATTTTGACACCATGTGTGTTTTTTCATGGGTGTCCTGCTATTGTTTTTACAAATGGAATTTACTTTACTGGAGTAAGAATTTTCTAGATGTATTTTACTTACTCGATATTTGTTTTTAGTCCCTTACATGATATTACCCCGCTGTCCAGTCCCCTTTTTTGATTAATGGGGACTTTTGGAAATTTTCTATTGCAGTCTTGATAATTTTAAATTTTAATTTTTGCACACAAAGTGACTGCTTTAGGTTCTTTGGATGTTAGGCAAATTTACAGTGAGATGAACTACTAATAGATTTTTCAGTTAATGTTTTAGGAAAAGCTTTTTGTCCAGTACTCTATAATTTTCTTGAGTATTCTCGTATTTCACTTGGCCAATTTAAATTAATCTGAAAACTTGATTACTATTTTCCTGTCAATTTTAATACTCAAGCAGAAATCTTAGTTTACCCTGTGAATACTAGTGGAAAGGAATATTTGCAATTTTGAGTAGGTCCCGAGCATTCCTGGTAATAGACTGAATTTAGATATACAGCAGCTATTGCTGGCCGAGTCTCTGTCTGCCGCCTGGGTCCCCGTATGAGTTGTGTGTGGGAGGCGAAGCAGCCGTGGGGGTAGGAGACCTCCCTTAGGAGGGTTGAGAATTCAAACCCCTGCAAGGTTTGTGAATGAGGGTCTGTGCCCCACCTCTGTTGACCTTTTAGTTCTCTCCTGTTGACCTCTCTGCGACTGTGCCTGTCTTAGGTTGTTCCTTCCCTGAGGAATCTTACCCGTCTCTGGCTAACCAGCCATCCTCCGGGGCCAAACAGGGTGATGTGGGGTTCAGTTCTGTCTCCTTTGTAGTCTATGCCCTCCTGTGGCCTCCACGTCCAGTACCTGCCTTGGGGTCCCCTTGCCTGCTGGCGGGGTCCCGGTACTGATCACATATCTCGGGGGACCCAGGTTTCTTCTCCAGAGAGGGCCCAGCTCACACCATTGGTCGAGATACAGATCCATGGTGCCAGCTGCCCAAAGGCTTCAGCCACAGCTCTAACTGAAAACTCTGGCATCAGCTGTGTGTATTTGGATAGTAACAAGAAGGTCCCTCTTGGCAGAAAGGGCAAGAAGGGCCAATATAGAATGCTCGGATGCCTTCCCAGTGCCTTAATTCCTTCTAAAAGGGATTAATTTCTTTCCTATTCTTTTTTAAGTTGCTGCCCAACATTCAAAGAATTAGTTTGTAAGTTTATTTGGGGTAATTGTATAATATGCTGTTGTCAAATATCAAATATTATAATGACATTGTAGAATAATATCATGTAAGGGTATTATGGTGTCATGGGAGGTTAAGCAAGGCCTAGCCTAAGGACTGGTCTCCATAGGATATGACATGCTCTAGGCCATGTCAATTCAATGTCAGACTAGCTGCCATTTTTTTATAATTTTATATAAACTTTGTCAGGGATGTAAAAACACAAATCACTTACCTCAGTTCAAGAGTTCAAGTATATTGACTTTTCCACTTACTCTCACCACCTGCCACTTACCCTGAGGTTTGACATTCTGATGGACTTTTCTCAGTCTCTGGATCTATTCTTGTTCATCAGTCTATGTCATTGATTGTATTCCTCAAATGAGTGAGATCATGTGATATTTGTCTTTCTCTGCCTGGCTAATTTCACTTAGCATAATGCTCTCCAAATCCATCCATGTTGTTACAAATGGTAGGAGCTCCTTCTTTTTTTCTGCGGCGTAGTATTCCATTGTGTAAATGTACCATAGTTTTTTGATCCACTCATCTGCTGATGGGCACTTCGGCTGTTTCCAAATCTTAGCTATGGTAAATTGTTCTGCTATGAACATAGGGGTACATATATCCTTTCTAATTCGCCTTTCTAATTTCTTGGGGTATATTCCTAGAAGTGGGATCACTGGGTCGAATGGGAGCTCCATTTTTAGTTTTTTGAGGAATCTCCATACTGTTCTCCACAGTGGCTGTACTAGTCTACAATCCCACCAGCAGTGCACGAGAGCTCCTTTTTCTCCGCATCCTCGCCAGCACTTGTCGTTTGTTGATTTGTTGATGTAAGCCATTCTGACAGGTGTGAGATGGTACCGCATAGTCGTTTTTATTTGCATCTCTCGGATAATTAGTGACTTTGAGCAAGTTTTCATGTGTCTCTGGGCCTTCCTTTTGTCTTCTTTCGTGAAGATTCTATTTAGGTCTGTTGCCCATTTTTTTATTGGATCATTTGTCCTCCTTTTATTGAGTTGGGTGAGTTGCCTGTAGATGCTTGAGATTAATCCTTTATCACTAATAACATTTGCAAATATGTTCTCCCATACAGTGGGTTTTCTTGTTGTTTTGTTGATGGTTTCTTTAGCTGTGCAAAAGCTTTTGATTTTGATGTAGTCCCATTTGTTTATTTTCTCTTTAGCTTCCATTGCCCTCGGAGCAGTATCATCAAAGAAGTTCTTTTGGCATATGTCTGAGATTTTTCTTCCTGTAGATTCCTCTAATATTTTTATGGTTTCCTGTCTTTCGTTTAAGTCCTGTATCCATTTTGAGTTTATTTTTGTGTATGGTGTAAGTTGGTGCTCTAGTTTCATTTTTTTTGCATGTATCTGTCCAATTTTCCCAACAGCATTTATTGAAGAGACTGTCTTGACTCCATTTTATGTTCCTGCCTCCTTTGTCAAATATTAATTGAGCATAGTGGATTGGGTTGATATCCGGATTCTCTATTCTATTCCATTGATCTATATGTCTGTTCTTGTGCCAGTACCAGGCTGTTTTAAGAACAGTAGCCTTGTAATACAGCTTGAAATCTGGTATGGAAATCCCACCGACTTTGTGCTTCTTTCTCAGGATTGCTGTGGCTATTCGGGGCCTTTTTTTGTTCCAGATGAATTTTTGGAGAGTTCTTTCTAGGTCTGTGAAATATGCCATTGGTATTTTAATGGGGAGTGCATTAAATTTATAGATTGCTTTGGGTAGTATGGACATTTTAATTATGTTGATTCTCCCAATCCATGAACATGGAATGTTCTTCCATCTGTTTACATCTTCCTCTATCTCTTTTTTCAGTGTCCTGTAGTTTTCCACAAATAGATCTTTTACCTCCTTAGTTAAGTTTATTTCTAGGTATCTTAATTTTTTTGGTGTGATGGTAAATGGGATTGCTTTTTTAGTCTCTCTTTCTGTAAGTTCACTATTAGTGTATAGAAATGCCATAAATTTCTTGGCATTAATTTTGTAGCCTGCTACATTGTTGAACTCATTTATTAAGTCTACTAACTTTTTTATGGAGTCTTTCGGGTTTTTTATGTACAATATCATGTCATCTGCAAATAAGGATAACTTAACTTCTTCTTTCCCAATTTGGATGCCTTTTATTTCTTCTTCTTGTCTAATTGCAATGGCTAATACTTCCAGTACTATGTTGAACAGGAGTGGTGAAAGTGGGCAACCCTGTCTTGTTCCTGTTCTTACGGGAAATGGTTGTAGTTTTTGCCCATTGAGTATGATGTATGCTGTGGGTTTATCATATATGGCTTTTATTATGTTGAGGTATGATCCTTCTATTCCTACCTTATTGAGAGTTTTTATTAAGAAAGGATGTTGGATTTTGTCAAATGCTTTTTCTGCATCAATTGATATGACTATGTGATTTTTATCTCTCAATTTGTTTATGTGATGTATCACATTTATTGATTTGCGGATATTGTACCATCCTTGCATTCCTGGGATAAATCCTACTTGGTCGTGGTGTATGATCTTTCTGATGTACTGCTGGATCCGATTTGCTAGAATTTTATTGAGGATTTTGGCCTGTAATTCTCTTTCATTGTGTCGTCTTTATCTGGTTTTGGTATTAGGGTGATGCTAGCTTCATAGAAGGAGTTTGGAAGTTTTCCATCCTCTTGAATTTTCTGGAATAGTCTGAGGAGTATAGGTTTTAGTTCTTCCTTGAATGTTCGGTAAAACTCCCCTGTGAAGCCGTCTGGCCCTGGGCTTTTGTTTGCTGGAAGCTTTATGATGACTGCTTCAATTTCTTCCACAGTTATTGGGCTATTGAGTTGTTTAGATTCTTCTTGATTGAGTTTTGGGAGGTTATATTTTTCTAGAAACATATCCATTTCCTCCAGGTTGTCCAGTTTGTTGGAGTAGAGTTGTTCATAGTATTTTTTAACAATCCTTTGTATTTCAATGGGGTCTGTTGTTATTTCACCTCTTTCATTTCTGATTTTATTTATTAGGGTCCTCTCTCTTTGCTTCTTCGTGTGTCTGGCTAGAGGTTCATCAATCTTGTTTATCCTTTCAGAGAACCAGCTCTTGGTTTCGTTGATCTTCTGTATTGTTTCTTTGGTCTCTATGTCATTTATTTCTGCTCTGATCTTTACTATTTCCTTTCTTCTGCTTACACTGGGCTTTTCTTGTTGCTTTCTTTCTAACTCTTTGAGTTGTTGGGTTAGATAATTTATTGCCGCTGTTCCTAGTTTTTTGCAGTAGGATTGTAGAGCTATGAACTTCCCTCTCAGAACTGCTTTCACTGTGTCCCATAGATTTTGGATTGTTGTGCTATCATTGTCATTTGTTTCCATGATGTTTTCTATCTCTTCCTTAATCTCTCTAGTAACCCAGTCATAGTTTAATAGCATGCTGTTTAGTCTCCATGTGTTCGATTTCTTTGGATTGTTTCTATTGTAGTTGATTTCCAGCTTTATGCCACTGTGATCTGAGAATATACTTGATATGATTTCTATCTTCTTGAATTTGGAGAGACTTTGCCTATGACCTAATACATGGTCTATCTTTGAGAATGACCCATGGGCACTTGAAAAGAATGTATATTCTGTGGCTTTGGGGTGAAATGATCTGAAGATGTCAATTAATTCCATCTGGTCCAGTGAGTCGTTGAGAATTGATGTTTCTTTACTGATTTTTTGTTTAGAGGATCTGTCCAATGGTGATAATGGAGTATTAAAGTCTCCTACTATGATTGTATTGCTGTCTATCTCTCCCTTGATGTCCTCTAGGAGTTTTTGTATATATTTGGGTGCTCCTGTATTGGGTGCGTATATGTTTACAAGAGTTATTTCTTCTTGTTGAATTGCTCCCTTTAGTATTATGAAGTGGCCTTCTTTATCTCTTGTTATGTCCTTCACTTTGAGATCTAATTTGTCAGATATAAGTATGGCTACCCCAGCTTTTTTTTCATTTCCATTCGCCTGAATAACTTTTTTCCAACCTTTCATCCTCAGTCTGTGTGCGTCTTTTTTTCGGAGGTGGGTTTCTTGTAGACAGCAGATACATGGGTTGTGTTTTCTTATCCAGTCTATTACCCTATGTCTTTTGATTGGAGCATTTAATCCATTTACATTTAAAGTTATTATTGATAGGTGCTTATAAGTTGCCATTTTTGTTCTTTGCCCCTGTGATCCTTCTTCGCTTCCTATTTCTTTTTACAGCAGATCCTTTAGCATTTCTTGCATTGCTGGTTTGGTGGTGACGAATTCCCTTAGTTCTTTTTTATCTGTGAAGCTCCTGATTTGACCTTCAATTTTGATTGAGAGCCTTGCTGGGTACAGTATTCTAGGATTCAGACCCTTCCTTTGCATGACTTTGTAGATTTCATTCCACTGCCTTCTGGCCTGATAGGTTTCTGTTGAGAGATCACTTGTTAGTCTGATGGGTGTTCCTTTGTAGGTGACTTTTTGTCTCTCTCTGGCAGCTTTTAAGATTCTTACTTTGTCATTGGTGTTTGCCAATTTAATTATAATGTGCCTTGGCGTAGGTCTTTTGGGGTTTATTTTGCTTGGGACTCTGTGAGCTTCTTGGATTTGTGTGGGTTTTTCCTTTCCTATACCAGGAAAGTTTTCTGTCATTATTTCTTCCAACAGGTTTTCTATTCCTTGCTCAGTTTCCTGTCCTTCTGGAAGCCCAATTATACGGATGTTGTTTTGTTTCATGTTGTCCCAAAGTTCTCTTAGGCTCTCCTCCTGCTTTTTAATTTTTTTTCTAGTAGCTGCTCTACTTGGTTATTTTTTCCTACCTGGTCTTCTAGCTCACTGATGCGATCCTCTGCTTCTTCTAGTCTACTCTTAATACTTTCTATTGAGTTCTTTACTTCAGCAATGTCACTTTTCATTTCTTCTTGGCTCTTCATCATTTCTTCCTCGGTCTTCCTCATTTCCTCTTGGTTCTTACTCATATTATCAAATTTGTCTTCCATTCTTTTCAGCCACCTTATGACCATTTCTCTGAATTCTTTCTCTGACAAGTTGTTAACTTCCATTTCGTTTACCTCCTTTTCTGGTGAGCCTTGCTTTTCTTTCATATGTGGGCTATTTCTTTGTCTTCCCATGGTCTCTCTTCTCTGTGTATGTGGTTATGTAGTTCTCACTCTCCTGCGTTGATTTAAAGGCACAAAATACAACACAACCAGGTGCAACGCACCAGGCACTGAACCGGAATGTAGTCAAAGTAATTGTAATTCCAAATAAAGATGACCGCCAGAGAAAGGCAAATTCGGTGATAGGTGGGAAAAAAGAAAGAGAACCTCCCCCAGACCCACACAGACACACACCCACACTCACACAAAAAAGAAAGAGACCCCCCCACACACATACACTCACAAAAAAGAAAGACAGGAATGCCAAAATGATAATGGGAAAAGAGGGAGAAGAAAAAAAAGAAATAAAAGGAGTAAATTATAAATGTGGGGTGAAAACTCGTATAGGACAGCCCTTAATCCGAACCAAACCATCAACAAGTACTTGGAGATTGATACAAATTACACACAACTACTAATATCAAGAGAGGTGAGGTAACACAGAAGCAAAAATCTATCTCAAAGACAATGCAGATGAGGACAACAAAACAAGAAACAACACCAAAAATAAAAATAACCCCCTCTACAAGACAAACCAAAATAACAGAATAAGCAAATCAATCTCATAAACCTGCTTAAAAAATCAATATAATCAACAGTCAAGTAAACAACAACAACAGGACAGGGATAAAAACACTTTAAGATAGTGAAGTCAGAGAGGCTAGAGGTATATATGCACTTGGATTAGGTGGTTAGAGATTAGATATGTCAGTGGGGTGAAATTTTAACAGGGGGTAAGGCTAAAGAATTAGGTAAATCTAAAGCGGGAAAAGTGTAAGGGAAACAAGGCACTAAATGGGGAAAGGTTAGCCAGAGAGTGGTGGTATAAAGGTGAAGTTGAGGTAGAGTAAAAGATACTAAAGTGTAGATGAAAATAGACTGTATTCCCAAGGTCGAAGAGAAAATATAATCAATTCCCTGTCACATAAGAGTCAATTTGTGATTTGGCCCCTGGGTGGCAGTGTTTCTAGATTGACTTCTGGGTCTATTGGTCCTCTCTATCCTGAACTAAACAATACTGCCTCTCTAATGGTGACTGCTGTTTTAGCAGGCAGAACCCTCCCAAAATCTTCCGGGCTTCCCCCCTCTGTCAGGTCCAAACCGATTGCGCTCCAGGGATCAACTCTGCCACCAGCTCCAAGGGCCCTCTCTCATGTTCACCAGCTTCAACAGCCACAGATTCTATTTCAGGTGCAGATCTCCAGGTTTTGAGTTCCAAGATGCAGATCTCCCAGACTGCCAGCCCCCTCAGTTTCGCGCCCAAAGTACCCCCAGGGAAATCTGACCTTTCCGAGCTGGAGTTTAGCGCTCCCTGGGCTCTGCGCGCCTCCGCACCTGGGCGCCGGTGCTCCGGGAGCCCCAGCGGTGTAGCCGGTACCTTGTAAGGCAGCTGTATGTTTTCCGGCTCCTCTCGTTCAAGATGTCGTGGTCCGCCTCCGCGCGCCTCCTCGCGCAGTTGGCTCAGGGAGAGAACCCAGCAGCACTGGGGCCACTCAGGCTAGGGAGGCCAGCCCAGCAGTCCTCTATCTTCTCCTGGAGCACAGCTGTCCCCCTAGTCGCCGACAAATGCTCCCTGCGCGACTTTCAGCTGCTCCCTCCCTCTGCCCTGTGAGCAGATTCAGATCGAATCCCTCCGTTCCGCCGCCATTTTCCTCTCCTGATCCTTGACTGTACTTTTTAAAAAATGGCTTTTTAAAATGTATGTAGTAGGCAGGCAATTAACTGCTATGCTTCTCTTCAGGAAAGCTTAACCTTTTCCGAGAGGCATCTTTTCGACCTACTGTGTGCCGGTGACTCTGACAGAGTCTCTTAGACCCTAACTGGGGACAAAGCCATCCTCTGGACCTACTTTGTGCTCAAACCTATGATATACCCTGATAGACCCTGAGGGGGAGAGTGTCATCTTCTGGACCTTATGTGTGCTCAGTCCTGTGAGAGACCCCGATGGTCCCTGATGGGGGAGGGAGACATGTTCTGGACCTAATATTTGCTAACTACTGGGATAGAACATGGTAGAACCTGATTGGGGAAGGAGCCATCTACTGGACCTACTGTGTTCAGGTGACTGCGATAGAGCCTGGTACACCCTAATAAGAAAGAGAGTCATCTTCAGGACCTACTGTGTGCAGGTGCCTTTGATAGAGCCTGATAGTCCCATAAGGGAAAGAGAGCCATCTTTGAGACCTACTGTGTGCCGGTGACTGATAGACATTGATGTGGTATAGAGTCATCTTCTGGAACTACTGTGTACTCATAGCTGTGATAGACCATGACAGACCTTGAGGGGGTAATCAGCCATCTTCTGGACCTACTGTGTGCTGACACCTGTGAGAGAGCGTGATAGACCCTGATTTGTGTCATCACACCCGTGACAGACCCAGGTAGATCCTGATTGGGAGAGAGCCAATATCTGGACCTACTGTGTGCTGACACCTGTGTTAGAACCGAATAGACTCTGAAGGGGGTAAGAGCCATCTTCTGGACCTAATGTGTCCGGGTGACTGTGATAGAACCACATAGACCCTGATGGGGGAAGGGAAGAGTGGCATCTTTTGGACCTACTGTGTGCTTATTCCTGTGATAAACTGTGATAGACGCTGATAGGGGGCAAGCGTTCTTCGGGAGGTACTATGTGGCTTTTACTGTGATAGAGCCTGATAGACCCTGATTGGAGAGAGAGTGATCTTCTGGACCTAATTTGTGCTACTCCTTTCATAGACTCTGATAGATCCCGATGGGGAGAGAGCCAATATGTGGAACTACTGTGTGCTGACACCTGTGTTAGAACCGAATAGACTCTGATGAAGGAAAGAGCCATCTTCTGGACCTAATGTATTCTGGTGATTGTGATAGAACCAAATAGACCCTGATGGGGGAAGAAAGATATCTCTTGGACACACTGTGTGCTTACTCCTGTGAGAAACTCTGATAGACACTGACAGGGAGAGGGCCATTTCTTGACCTGACTTGTGTTGGTTTCTCTTATAGAGCCAGATGGACCCTGATAGGGGAGAGAGTCATATATTGGACCTACTGTGTGCTGACACCTGTGTTAGAACCCGATAGACTCTGATGGGGTAAAGAGACATCTTCAGAACCAACTGTGTGGCGGTGACTGTGATAGAACCCCATAGACCCTGATGGAGGAAGAGAGGCATCTTTTCGACCTACTGTGTGCTGGTGACTCTGACAGAGTCTGATAGACCCTAACTGGGGACAAATCCATCCTCTGGACCTACTTTGTGCTCAAACCTATGACATACCCTTATAGACCCTGAGTGTGAGAGCGTCATCTTCTGGACCTTCTGTGTGCTCAGTCCTGTGAGAGACCCCGATGGTCCCTGATGGGGAGAAAGTCATATTCAGGACCTACTGTGTGCTCACACCTGTGATAGACCATGATAGACCCTGATGTGGCAATGAGCCATCTTCTGGCCCTACTGTGTGCTAACACCTGTGATAGAGCCTGATAGACCCTGATGGGGGAGAAAGTCACATTTAGGACCTACTGTGTGATCACACCTGTGGTAGACCCTGATAGATCCTGATTGGGAGAGAGCCATCTTCTGGACCTAATGTGTTCCGGTGACTGTGATAGAACCCCTAGACCCTGATGGGGGAAGAGAGTTAACTTTTGGATGTACTGTGTGCTTACTCCTGTTGTAAACTCTGATAGACACTCTCAGGGAGAGAGAGATCTTCTTGACCTACCTTGTGTCGGTTACTCTTAGAGAGTCAGATAGACCCTGATAGGGGAGAGAGTCATCATCTGGACCTACTGTGAGCCAGATAATGTGATAGAGCCTGAGAGACCCAGACAGGGTAGATTGTCATCTTCTGGACCTACTTTGTATTCACAGCTGTGATGGACCCTGATAGACCCTGAGGGGGAGAGCGTCATCTTCTGGACCCTCTGTGTGCTCAGTCCTGTGAGAGACCTGGATGGGCGAGAGAGCCATGTTCTGGACCTAATATTTGCTAACTACTGGGATAGAACATGGTAGAACCTGATTGGGGAAGGAGCCATCTACTGGACCTACTGTGTTCAGGTGACTGTGATAGAGCCTGGTAAACCCTAATGTGAAAGAGAGTCATCTTCAGGACCTACTGTGTGCAGGTGCCTTTGGAAGAGCCTGATAGAACCTAAAGGGAAAGAGAGCCATCTTCCAGACCTACTGTGTGCCGGTGACTGATAGACATTGATGGGGTAGAGAGTCATCTTCTGGACCTACTGTGTGCTCATACCTGTGATAGACCATGACAGACCCTGATGGGGTCATGAGCCATCTTCTGGACCTACTGTGTGCTCACACCTGTGATAGAGCCTGATAGAACCTGATGTGGGAGAGAGTCATCTTCAGGAGCTATTGTGTCATCACACCGGTGACAGACCCTCACAGATCCAGATTGGGAGATAGGCAATATCTGGACCTACTGTGTGCTGACAGCTGTGTTAGAACCGAATAGACTCTGATGGGGGAAAGAGTCATCTTCTGGACCTAATGTGTGCCGGTAACTGTGGTAGAACCACATAGACCCTGATGTGGGAAGAGTGGCTTCTTTTGGACCTACTGTGTGCTTACTCCTGTGATAACCTCTGATAGACGCTGATGGGGGGCAAGGGTTCTTCAGGACGTACTGTGTGCCGTTTCCTGTGATAGAGCCTTATAGACCCTGATTGGAGAGAGAGTGATTTTCTGGACCTACTGTGTGCTACTTCTTTCATAGACTCTGATAGATCCTGGTGGGGAGAGAGCCAATATGTGGACCTACCGTGTGCTGACAACTGTGTTAGAACCAAATAGACTCTGATGGGGGAAAGAGCCATCTTCTGGACCTAATGTGTGCCTGTGACTGTGATAAAACTCCACAGACCCTCATGGGGGAAGAGAGTTATCTCTTGGACTTACTGTGTGCTTACTCCTGTGTGAAACTGTGATAGACACTGACAGGGAGATAGCCATTTCTTGACCTGACTTGTGTCTGTTTCTCTTATAGAGCCAGATAGACCCTGATATGGGAGAGAGTCTTATACTGGACCTACTGTGTGCTGACACCTGTGTTAGAACCCGATAGACTCTGATGGGGTAAAGAGACATCTTCTGAACCAAAAGTGTGGCGGTGACTGTGATAGAACCCCATAGACCCTGATGGAGGAAGAGAGGCATCTTTTCGACCTGCTGTGTGTCGGTGACTCTGACAGAGTCTGATAGACCCTAACTGGGGACAAAGCCATCCTCTGGACCTACTTTGTGCTCAAACCTATGATATACCCTGATAGACCCTGAGGGGGAGAGCGTCATCTTCTGGACCTTATGTGTGCTCAGTCCTGTGAGAGACCCCGATGGCCCCTGATGGGGGAGAGAGACATGTTCTGGACCTAATATGTGCTAAATCCTGTGACAGAGCGGGATAGACCCTGATTGGGGAATGAGCCATCAACTGGACCTACTGTGTTCAGGTGACTGCGATAGAGCCTGGTACACCCTAATAAGAAAGAGAGTCATCTTCAGGACCTACTGTGTGCAGGTGCCTTTGGTAGAGCCTGATAGAATCTAAAGGGAAAGAGAGTCATCTTCTGGACCTACTGTGTGCTCATACCTGTGATAGACCATGACAGATCCTGAGAGGGTGATCAGCCATCTTCTGGACCTACTGTGTGCTCACACCTGTGATAGAGCCTTATAGACCCTGATTGGAGAGAGAGTGACCTTCTGGACCTACTGTGTGATGCTCCTTTCATATACTTGGATAGATCCTGATGGGGAGAGAGCCAATATCTGGACCTACTGTGTCCTGAGACCTGTGTTCGAAGCGAATAGACTCCAGTGGGGGAAAGAGCCATCTTTTGGATCTAATGTGTGCCGGTGATTGTGATAGAACCACATAGACCCTGATGGGGGAAGAGAGTTATCTCTTGGACATACCGTGTGCTTACTCCTGTGAGAAACTCTGATAGACACTGACAGGGAGAGGGCCATCTTCTTGACCTGACTTTTGTCGCTTTCTCATAGAGAGCCAGATAGACCCTGATATTGGAGAGGGTCATATTCTGGTCCTACTCTGTGCTGACACCTGTGTTAGAACCTGATAGACTCTGATGGGGTAAAGAGACATCTTCTGAACCTACTGTGTGCTGGTGACTGTGATAGAACCCCATAGATCCTGATGGAGGAAGAGAGGCATCTTTTGGACCTACTGTGTGCTGACACCTGTGTTGAAACCGAGTAAACTCTGATGGGGGAAAGAGCCATATTCTGGACTTAATGTGTGCCAGTAACTCTGGGAGAACCACATAGACCCTGATGGGGAAATAGTGGCATCTTTTGGACCTACTGTGTGCTTACTCCTGTGATAAACTCTGATAGACGCTGATGGGGGGCAAGCGTTCTTCGGGAGGTACTGTGTGCCATTTACTGTGATAGAGCCTGATTGACCTTGATTGGAGAGAGAGTGATCTTCTGGACCTACTGTGTGCTACTCCTTTCATAGACTCTGATAGATCCTGATGGGGAGAGAGCCAATATCTGGACGTACTGTGTGCTGACACCTGTGTTAGAACTGAATAGACTCTGATGAAGGAAAGAGCCATCTTCTGGACCTAATGTGTGCCGGTGATTGTGATAGAACCACATAGACCCTGATGGGGGAAGAGAGATATCTCTTGGACATACTGTGTGCTTACTCCTGTGTGAAACTCTGATAGACACAGAGAGGGAGAGAGCCATTTCTTGACCTGACTTGTGTTGGTTTCTCTTATAGAGCCAGATGGACCCTGATAGGGAAGAGATTCATATACTGGACCTACTTGTGCTGACACGTGTGTTAGAACCCGATAGACTCTGATGGGGTAAAGAGGTATCTTCTGAACCAACTGTGTGGAGGTGACTGTGATAGAACCCCATAGACCCTGATGGAGGAAGAGAGGCATCTTTTGGACCTACTGTTTGCCGGTGACTCTGATAGAGTCTGATAGACCCTAACTGGGGACAAATCCATCCTCTGGACCTACTTTGTGCTCAAACCTATGATATACC
Source organism: Antrozous pallidus (assembly GCA_027563665.1). Lineage (NCBI taxonomy): Eukaryota > Metazoa > Chordata > Mammalia > Chiroptera > Vespertilionidae > Antrozous > Antrozous pallidus. The sequence goes on along the minus strand of JAOAOB010000027.1, from coordinate 474,101 downwards.
CTGATAGACCCTGATGGGATAGAGAGCCATCTTCTGGACCTACCTTGTGTCGGTTCTGGCTACACAGGAGGAGCGGTCTTATCGGATAGAATTCTAAACACAAACAAAAACAAAGAAAAAACCAGATCGACGACAACCACAGTAAAATCTCTCTTATTTCTCCTTCTTCAGAACGTAGGAAAAGTATAGAGAATTAGAAGTATCTGTGAGAGACAAACTCGGATCAGCATCCTCCCGCATGCCCCTCCAGGGGACACGATTTTCCTGCAACTAGGGTGTGTAGGTGCCGGGAATCGGACCGGGGGCCTTTCAGTCTCCAGGGCAATGCTCTGCTCACTGAGCCAATCCAGTCTGGCACCACTGAACCTTTTCAAGTCGAGTATATAAATGATGAGAGGTGCAGGACTTATTGGCTGAGGCCAGGATGTCTGTCGCCCCACGGGGCCATGCGCTTTAGACCCATTCCCAGTGACCCCTCTGCTCCTCGTGGGCGGACTTTAGCTCCCGCCGGCAATCCCAGGTGAGTGGTTTGGAACCAGGAGTCCCGGGTTGCGAGAGGGTTGTCTGACTGCCAGTTTAGGCCTGATCCCACAGGGGTCTCAGATTGGAGAGAATGCAAGTGTGGCTGAGGGGCAACCCTGCCATGTTTGAATTCTGTGATCTGGGCCACTAGTATTAAAATAAATAAATGGTATCACGTTAAAAAGCTTTTCAGAAATATAAATTTACACAAGACAAATGGAAATACTTTTAAAAGTTCACAATGGTTAAATGGAAAGAAGCTCTTTCTTTTACTTTATACTATTCTTTTTAAATTTCTACCCATGATCCCATATTATTTTTATAATGAGAAAAAAACTAACAATAACATTTAAAGAGCTCATTTTAGTGTAAATACTTTTTGTATCCATGTTCAGTGAGCATCACTTACCTTTGAGACTCTTAAAAATTGTGTTGGGTTTTGAAATATCCTTTAAAATGCTTTATTGCACTCCAACAGCTCCTGAATGACAACACTGGGCTTTGGAGATGCTGGGTCTGCTCAGAAAAAATAATGGGACAAGGGCTTGGGGCGGAGCAGGGCAGGGGACAGGGCATGGCAGGAGCTGTAGGCGAGGCAGGGTTGGGAGCAGGTAGGCACAGTGAAGAAAGGCTCCTAAGCAAGATGCCTCAGGTCCACAGATCAGGCTGTATTTGAAGAATTCCACATTGAAGGCTGATGTCTTCAGTCAATATTCAGACTTGGTAAACTTTAGAGAAGAGCCACAGCAAATTTTCTTTTGAAAGGGTTTTTGTCAATCTTACTACAAAATAATGGAATAATGCTATCTAGACCATAAGAGGAACATACTTATACATGAAACGATTTTAAAAGATTAAGATCTCCTAAGTGATAGCTCTATGGTTCTAACTACAACTAGCTCTACAGAGGTCAACAGGAAAAGTAGAAGGACCACTGGCTCTGGGCTCTTATTCTATCTCTGCTACTAAGTAGCTTTGTGGTCTTAGGGATTTCACTTAACCTTTCTGGGTCTCCTAGCTACATCTATAGACTGAGGGTAAAATTAGACCTCTTAAGGTTTCTACAAAGTCTGAAAAAACTAATTGTAGGTTCAGATTTCTACAATCTTCTTAACTATCTTACCAATACAACTCTTCCGTGGATTAACCTTTTTGGTTTCAACACTTCACAAAAATGTAAACACATTTTTATAATATTACTCATTTCAAAAGTACAACATCTCTATAAAACTTATGTTATAACATTTTGGTAGACATTATTAAACATTTCTTAATTACTGACCTATAATGAAAAATAGAAAATTTAGCATTATATTTTCAAAAAATCAATTGCATATGCTTTGAATTGGTATGAAAGGTTGTTTTATTGGCTCAGAAAATACAGGTGTGTTGAGCACTGTATGTCACTTTTAATAAAATTCAACAAGTAACTTCCCAGGTATGAAAAACAAGTGAAGTCAATTTGCTTTTAGGTAAAAATTCATTCTGGTAAACATCAAATAATGGATGTATCTTCTGCCTTAACAATTAAAAACATAACAGATGTGATTTAATTCACTCAAATGTTTTGTGAAACAGAAATATTTCCACGTAGGGTATGCTCCATCCTGACATTGGATTAGTGCAAGGACTTGAGAGCCACATGTCAGGGAGGATGGGAGCAATGTGGGAATCAGTCCTGCCACTAAGCCTGGTGGACAGCCAGCCTGCTAGGCAACAAGCATACCCCATCAGCCCACAGGAGGGAGAAGTGCTGCCATCTCTCTCAGGACAGTTCCAAACTCATCATGAAGCCTTATTATCCAAGACCCAGTCTTGGGCTCTCAGTAAAGACTGATGATTGTCTTTCAGACTGATGATTGTCTTTCACTCTTAATTTCTCCTGAATCCAAACTACCCACCCATCCAACCACCCACCCAACCACCCTACCAATCACCCAACCACTCTATCAACCACCCAACCACCCTACTAACCAAAATCTAATGATCATCCTTGCACTCAAGTAACTGCTGAATAAACACCAACTGATATATGTGCTCAGGTGCTGACTTGCCTCCTAGGCACACATTCCCAGAGCCTGGAATTATCTCTGCCCCTGCTCATTCCCTTCCCTCAGCTTTCCTCTTCATCCTCCTTTGCTCATCCCCAACCCCTTCACACACACATACACACACACACAGACACCTTCTGTGACAAGTGGCTTCACTTTCTGGGGACTACAGATCCCTCTTGACCCCTGGCTTGAGACACAAGCCCTGGAGAAACAGTACCCCTCACTGCCTCACTTAATAGACTGGGGCCCCTGCTGAAGTCTGGCTAGAATTCAGACTTCAGCTGCCCCCTGTCAGCAGTGCAGCCACCGCTCACCCAGGTCCAGTGAGCAAGTGCAACCTGCACCAGAATGTCAGGGGATCAGCTCTGCACAGGGAAGGAGCCCACACTGGGCTCTTGGTCTCATGATGGGGTTCCTTGTCCCAGGTGGTGACTTGATGGAGCCTGTCCACTCTGCTACTTTCTCCAAGGACCCAGGGGCTCACCAAGCCCCACCCTTTTGGAACGTGACCCCTTGGCTTCACATTGACCAAGGCCCAGGGAAACCCCAATCCTTCTAGTGTTTTAACTACCTGACAATTCGAAGTTCACGCTTTGACAGAACCCTTAACTCAGACTACAGCCACCTCTTGGAGTCCGGGCCCCTGGGAGGTGCCAGATAGGCTGGAACCAGCACCCAGTTGTGCAGAGTGGGTGGAGAGGGCATGGACAGGGTGTTATGCAGTAGGCACTGGGCAGGTGAGCTGGAGGGCAATCACCTTGGTGATCCTGAGGAAGGTGGTCTGTCCGTGCATTGCCCCTCAGCAGCTTCAGCTCCAGCTCCTCCCTCAGATTGGCAAGTGGATCCAATCCACATGCCAGAAATGAGTGCCTGCAAAATGGTGGCCTGGACCCCAGGAAGTTGCACTTGGTCTGGAGGCAGGGCGGCATCCACACCAGCTGTCCTAGGCCTCCAATGGCTTTCCCACCTGCGGGACCCTGGTGGACCCGGGCAGGGCAGCAGCATGAGCCAGAAAGCCAAGTGGGTTCTGTGACAAGAGGTGCCCCCCACCATGCTTGTCCCCCTAACCCATTTAGGTCCCTGTGGCCTGTTCTGCCAGGCTGACCAGCCAGGCGTGTTTGATGCTGCTGCGCCACCTGGTGGGTCCACCAGGAGGCCACCTGCCTCCTTGCTGCCAGACCTCCTTTGCTCAGTAGTGTGGGTTAACCTTTAACTCATCGATCCAGCACTGTTACTGATAGTCTGTCCCCAGATGTGGGAACCCCTTTCAAGTCCTCGTGGTTCAGGGTTTAGTTCAAGCTTCGGGTTCTGTATTAGGCAGCACACAAATGAAAGGAACTAGAAAAGCATTAATTTGGGAAATGGGGGCCAGGTGGAAGCCCAAGCAAGAACTATTGTAGAATAACTTCAAAACAGGACATGTCTGCATTTTGCCTAAGTCAGTGACGAGAACGAAAATTTTTCATTAGGTCACTGGTTTGCTCATTATCATATAGAACATCTGAGCTTTTCACTTTTGACTTATTTTATTAAATGTTTTCTATTAAAGAAAGAATAAATTTTTGTAAATGTGATAAAAGAAGGTTATACCTTCTTCTATATCATTATATTATCTGCATGCCAGCTGTCAGCATTTTATAGTCAGTGGATGAAATCTTGCCTATTGCCTGTTTATATATGTCTCATGAGATAAGTATAATTTAAGAACTTTTTAAAAATTGAAAACCTTATTTTTGATATGTAAACAATATGATATAAACATTTTGGTGTCCATAATTAATGTTGGGTATCCATAAGTAATGTTGGATGTCCATAATTAATGTTTGAATGTACACATGTACATTCATTTACATATTGTCTTCGGCTACTTGTGTGTTATAAAGGCAGAGTTGAGTAGTTATGACCAAGTTGACATTGACTACAGAGCCCAAACCATTTACTATCAAACGCTTTACACAGTAAATCTGCAGACCTTTGAACTACACAGAGTAGATGAAGGCCATGTATGTCATTATTAGCAGTGTATTTGAATTTGAAATAATTTTAAATGTGTCACATTACACATTTTAAAATCAACAAAATAGGCCTGGCTGGTGTTGCTCAATAGTTGAACATCAAAAAATGAACCTGGACGTCACAATCTGCTCTGAAACCCAGTTATATACCTGGGTTTTTAATCAATGCCCAATGTGTGGTATGCAGGAGGCAGTTGATCAAAGATTCTCTTGGATCATTGATGTTTCCATCTCTCTATCTCTCTTCATTCCTCTTTGAAATATATATATATATATCTTCATTCCTCTTTGAAATATGGAAACTATTTCCCAGCAAAGAAATTATCATTTCTAATAAATGAGTAATATGCAGATTGACCATCATCCCAACACACAAGATGGCTACCCCATGTAGTCAAAGATAATAATATAGACTATTTCTGTATTGTATTATTTCTTTATTATTGTTTTTTATTTATTTATTTTTAATCCTCACCTGAAAATATGTTTATTGATTTTAGAGGGAGAGAAAGAGATGGAGGGATGGATGGAGAGAGAGAAACATCTATGTGAAAGAGAAACAATGATCTCTTCCCTCTGTATGTGCCATGACTAGGGATTGAACCAGCCACCTAGGTATGTGTTCTGACTGGAAATCTAACCTGCACCTACTTGGTGTATGGGATGATGCTTCAACCAACTGAACTATTCACCCGAGTGTTTCCTTATTTCTTAAACACTGAAAATATGAAGAAAGAGAGCAAGATATGATCACTGTTTATTCTACACTGTTTTTCTACATCTATTAAAAGTTTTCTGTACTATAAATATAACTTAATATTAAAAAAGAAAGCAACATGGCTGTGGAAGTATTTATTTTTCTTTGTTGACAAGAGAAATGTGAATGGTGTAAATGAAGTTCAAATCTGTAGTTACCACCAAAAAATATATAATAGATGTTAATATTGTATTCTGAGAACTTATCAAAGAATCAGTAAATTTATGACTACCTTTTTCTAAAAGAAAAAGGAAAAAAACAGCATTCTATAATTTTATAGAATGCACAATAAATATATTAGTTCTTTTAATGCAACAGGGAATTGTTTCAAGATCAATGGGAGACATTGAAACCAATAAAAACTGATTGTCCTTATAGAGATTTGATTGTTCCCATGATCAGAGATCACAAGACAGTTGCTGCTCATTACTTACATATGGCTAAATAAACTCCAGTAAATAGCTATGGTATTAGCTTTCTAGTGCTTGATAATTCACCTAATTTGTTTCAGGAACTTTGAGGTTTGGCCCTTCTACATTGTTTCAGAAAGTGCACTGGGCCTCCTTTCATTGCCCTTTTCCCATTTCTCCTGAAGCTTTAGGATGAGGCCAAACCACTAAAGTAGCATGCTGGATATTTGGTTAATGTGCCCATAGGGGGGTGCTTTAGGGATAAATTTCTCATAAAATATATTTCAGGGTCTTTTTTATATGGGCTTTGCTGAGTCTTCTCTCAGGAACTCATAACATTCCAATATTTTTTGAAAAACGTAACCTTAAATGTGATAATTTCCCCATTGCACTAATTCAAGGAATAAACATAAGAAGCTTTATCTGCAGATAGTAATGTTGTTGGACTTGGGAGATAACATGGAATAAGATGTACAAGTTGGAGATCTTATCTTTTGGCAAAGAAAGCTTCTTCAAGCTTAGTCTTGGTTACTCCAAAAGCGCATATTCCTCTTTTATCTTCATGCAGTGGACTATAAATGACCTCAAAGAAACTTTCTAAATACAGTATTTGAACAGACTTCTCAGTACCTGAGTAAGAAGTGTTGTTGGGAAGAAGACTTGCAAAAGAAATAAAAACAAAAAAGCCTAAATTTTAGTGAGGTTTGTGAATTGTTATGTGAAAAAAAAATCTTATATTAGGGAACTCATTTTTGGTATCACATTATTTCAAGTAAAAACTTAAATAAATGACATTAATAACTTCTTGTGGGGAAAATGTGAACTAAACTGTCTTCTACCTGGTAATGAGAAACATTTGGGAGGCCAATAGAGCCAGTACAGCTTGAAAGAATGCGATCATGGAGAGCAGCCTTTAATTTTGCTTCATATAGTAAGTGAACGACTCAGAAGTTTTCCACACTCAATAGTGTGTAAGCTCTGTTTTGAGAGTTTCAGTCTGATGATTAAAAAACTTAACTCTGGCTGGGAAGGTGTAGCACAGTGGTTGAACATAGACCTATGAACCAAAAAGTCACAATTCGATTCCCAGTCAAGGCACATGCCTGGGATGTGGGTTCTGTCCCTAGGGTGGGGCCTGCAGGGGAAAGCTCATCAAAGATTCTCTCTCATCACTGATGTTTCTCTTCCTGTCCCTCTCACTTCCTCTCTGAAATCAATAAAAATACATTTTTAAAAATGTAATTCTGAAGGAAGATGATTTTTGTTCTGGTTGAAAACAGAATATGGACATTTGAATAATGATGATTTCATATTAATTTCCTTATTTTTATTTTTTATTTGTTTTCTAGCCATAAATCAGGTAGCTTGGCCATGAACCATTCAAGATATGTTATTATTTGTTTATAACACTTTAAATTTTATTTGAATTCTTAAAAAATTCATTTTCCCTCTCTCTCTCTCTCTCTCTATATATATATAATATATATGTTACATATATATTATATATATATAATTGATTGTACATCAATATATTTGCTCCATTTTGCTGTTCCTAGCTTATCCTAATTATGGGGGAAAGGTTTTATTATTGATAGGGATCATGTAAATTGAACTATAAATTATTAATTGGAAATTTTAAGTATACAAAAGCATTAAGGGAATATTATGAATAATTATATCTTACAGTTAGATTCATTAATTATCCTTTCATAATATTTTGCTTTGTTTCTCTGCCCTTGGCCCATCTCTCTCTCTTTCTCTTTATCTCTATCTGTCTCTTCCCCACTCCACACCCTACACACACACTTAACCTTTGAATAATTTGAAAGTAAGTTGAAGACATAATGACTATTTCTACGTGATTTACCATAAATATTGAAGGTGTAAGGAAATTCTTCCTTTAACTAAAATACATATATCGCAAGAAAGAAAAATTAGAAGTCTGTCATTATCAAATATCTGCCTATAATTAGATTATCCAATTGTCCTTCTAATGGCATACTTTAGTAATAAAGTTCCAATAGAAATGTACTCACTAGCTTAGATTTTTACATCTCTTTAGCCTTTTTTAAATATCAAAAATGTGGTTTTTTTTCCTCTCCATGACTCTGAATTTCCTTAGGAATTCAAGAGCATACTACATTATGTATTTGTGATTATTATTATTCACATTTCTCAAATAATATTTTAATGTAGCAGGTTAATTTTCAAATCATTTTAGCTCTCATCTTTGCGTATTATTTTAAACTTTAATTTCCATGAAACTCTCCTTCATGTATGTCTTTGCATTTACATATTTGTGTGTATGTGTTGTAATTTATATATTTTTCTTTTTAGCAAAAGGATCTGTTGGCTATGCTGCTTATTAGGTTATTTGTGGGTTTTATTGGCTTTTGGATCATAATACTAAATTAAGTTGGCTAATGGGATAAATACTTTCTTTTGCACATCTCCCTTTTATCCTGTGGTGAAACACTCAAAATAAACTTCATTTAAAAACAAATACACTGCCAAAATCAGTTTTGCTCAAAGGATAGAGCCTCTACCTGAGGAATGAAGGATACAGGGCTCAATTTTAGTCAGGGGCAATTACCTTGGTTGAGGGCACCTCCCTGATAGGGGATGTGCAGGAGGCGGCTGGCCAATGTTTCTCTCTCATCAATGTTTTTAACCCTTTGGCTTTCCTTACTCTCTGTAGAAAATCAATTATAAAAGGTTGTGGGTTTTTTTTTTTTTAAGAAATTTTCTGTAAGGGTCCGACCCACAACTTCTTCAATAGGCTAGAGCCCTAGAGAAGAGCCAGACCCAAAGTGGAGAGCCAATGGACTAGAGGTCCAGTGGAATTGGTTGGCCTGGTCTTTGTCAGGGAAAAGGCTCTTTGACTTCCCAGAGTGTGAACTTACCTTTTTCACAGTCTTTGCTCCTCACCATCTGGTCTTGGGCCCAGCACAGCACAGAGTCTGGAGTAAGAAAGCAGCAGCTGCCTGGCAAGCTCCTGGAGTTGTGCCCTGGATCCTTAGGGATGAAATATTGTCAGATGCCCAGATCACAAGCAGGAAGCCCAGGATGGGGGCACTGTGGCCTGCCTACCTTTGGGTGACCCTGTAGGGCACAAGGTGCTTTCAGTATGAGGGGGGCTTGGGATGGGATAGGATGTGGAGGCAGACACAGGAGGTACTAACCCCCAGTTCATCTTCCACTCATCAGCCCTGCTCTGTGTTTCCTGGACCCCTTTTTTCTTGGCCCCTTCCCCTCTGTGGTTTGTGCTACCACTAATCTTCCAGGGTCCCTGAGCAAGGCCTTCTCACACTCCAGTGGTAGCCCTCTGTCTACAAAAGAGCTCACTGCCCTGGGCTGGTCCACTGTCCTTAATGTCTAGATGGATGTTATTGTAATCCCCTGGGCAGAGGAGAGTGGCCACATGCAATTACACTGTCTCTCTTCACAGGTGCTCTCCTCATCCTCCACTGGGTTGTGGGTTAACAGAGCTCTGTCAGAGGCCCCAAGACCCACATTTGCTCTGCTCTCTGCCTCAGCCTCTTCCCCAAAAAACCCTTTGGGCATAGTGGCCACTGGACCTGAAAGCAGAACGAGGGGCCAGAAGGCTCTTAGGAGGGAGCAGGTGAAGAAGCTGAGGAGAGGTGGGGACTAACCAGCCACTGCCTGGTGCACAGCCTCTGGAAGAGCTGCCCCTTAGGTTAACCTGAACATGGGCTCTTCTCTCAAGTTGTGCCTCTAAGGGCCCCGATGGATGGCACCCTCAGTGTGACAGGGTTGGTGCCTTCTTTTCCATGCTCTCTTTAGGAGACAAAAATCAGGCTAGTGAAGAGAGAGGGAGAGGCAGAGCACAAAGCAGAGCCCTTGCCCTGTCCTTTAAGCTGGCCTCAGGCACCCTTTGAGGTTCTTAGAAATCAGCTTCTGACAAGGGAAAGGGCAAGTGATAAGAAGAAAGCCACATTTGTTTAGTCATTATTCACTTAAACTATGAACAAGAGGCCGACACCATTCTTTGCGTCCTTGGAGGACCATTTATTTAGTGTGTCTGACCTGGAGACATGGTCCTGGACTTACCAGTCTTTCTGTGTCTTTGTTTCCATTTTCAATTTCATGAACTCTGCCAGACGCAACCTCTCAGCATACAGAATCACTGGAAGAGGCCGTGACACATGGGACAGTGGGTTTGTGGTGGTTATAATGAGGTTTCCTTATACCAATAAGGCCTTGGCACTCCCTTTCCACTCCTGAAGGATTCTGCCAGTTCTAAGCCTTTGGAATCTCAGACCCTTCCTCTGCCTACAATTCAGCACCCAGCCTCTGTGTCCATTTCTAGGTTCCAGCCTGAAAAGGGAGCTGATGTCACTGTTTTATGTCTGATTTGTGGCCTTTGGCACAGTGCTGAAATGCCCCTGGGAAAAATGAGTGCACACATGTGTTAAGCTCACGTTATCCTTGTTTACTTACTTCCTGCTTGCCTGTGTGCAGGGACATTTATGTCTCTGTGGCAAGAGTGCTCTGAACTCCTATCCTCTCATCATGGACATGAGGACCTACTCCAGTTTGGTGCTCACTGGAAAAAACAAATGTACCATATGGGACACCGCATATTCAACTTGCTTCCCCTGCAGTCTAGTCACCATGTTCCTTTACTAGGGCCTTGATTCTGCAGGCCCATTGCTGAGATGCTGGTAACTAAGGGAAGCTTTGAAGAATTGTTGTAAAGGAAGAGAAAGGAAAACAGATGAGACCTTTTGTTAGGCTCCTTGTCTCCTTTCACAAAATTTTCTATCAGTATTTCACAGGATCTGAACTGGGAGAGAGTAGGAGAAACAAAACCTGCCCGCTGAAGAGAGTTGACTTCCTCCAGGGATCAAGCTTGGCACAGGGTCCTTTCCATCCTGATGAAATGTTTCCCCATTGGCTCCTGTGCCCACCCATCAAAAGATAGCATGGGGGCTTGCCTGGTGAGCCAACTTCATTCAAACTGCATCACCAAATGGGACTAGATGAAAGCATGAAGAGATTAATCCATTCACAGGCATCATAAATGTTGAGTGTAGTGTGGAAATTCTGAATAAACTCTCACTTGTTTTTCTGGATTATTGTGTATGCATCACTTTTCCCTTCAGTACTTGCCCAAAACCAGAGTAGCCATCAGTCCACACTTCATGCTTCTCCTTCCTCGCTCTGAAATAATGCCTGACAGGGACCTAGGGAGCACTCTCCTGTCTCAGGTGGAGTCACACCATGATCACCTGTCCTTAATTTCTGTAATGCCAAGTAGGGGTCAGGCCAAGTGCCTCCTCAGACATCAATGAAGGAAAGGGCAGAAAGCTTAGAACCGAGATGGCTAACCTATGACCATGTGTCAACACTGACATGTGTAGCCATTTTTTATGATACTCGGCCACATATGGATGCAAACAGAGAAGTATGAGGCTGCATGCATAGAAATACATTTCTTCCTCGGCTATTGCACAGCCAGGTGCAGTAGCCATGGATGAAACATTTGCTTCAATATAGTCTAGACACTCTGTTCTGAAGGTCTGTACACCAAAACAACAAAACTCCTACGTAGAGCTGTGCATTTAGGGGCTCTTTGACCTCACTTTTGACCTGCAGAGCAGGGTGCAGCAGAATGTTGCAGGGGACCCAGTGATCACCATTAAGAGCAATCACATAACCATAGAACCCATAATCAAATCTACTCTTCTGTGATGTTGTGGATTTCTAATTGACCATCATTACTGAGATAAGTGAGAGGGAGACTGGGAGAGGCAAGGGCCTGTGCTATGGGTACCTTTTTCCACCATTAGAAATAGCGGCAGCCATCTTAATTTATATAAGCAACATCATTTTGCAGCATAATGCAGACTCCATTTCACCACTATTATTGTTGTTCATCCTTATTAACCCCTATTTCTGCTTATTAACTTTGCCCTTTTCTAAAAGGCAGTTACATGTGCCATCTTGTGGTCAATTAGGCTAGTTAACCCCTACTTGCCTGCAGGGCGAACAGGCTATGTACAATTCATTCTTTGTTCACTGTCCTCTTGATAGAGAATGAAAAAAATAAGAAACCAAGATTAAGTAAAGGAAGTGGTAGTAGCAGTAGCTGACCCTTTCAAGAGACATAGAGCCATTTATGGAATTATAGAAAAAAAAATGGCTGAAGATTTTGTGTTCTATGTACTGAAATAGTAGTAAGCAGAATGTGGAATATAAATAGACATTTTGAAACTAGCCATTCTAAGCTCTTGGAAAAAAAAAGTGAGGATGAAAGGAAAGAATACATTTCCAGGCAGCTACACCTTTATAACAGCCAATAAAATCCCATCGTTAAATTTATAAAAGGCTCTACAAATTTAGTATCTGAAAGTTGAGCATTGTTCACTCAAAGCTCATCATGGAAAAGCACTCAGTGAGGAAGATTTTATTAAAGAAACTCTCCTAAGATGTGCACCCATTCTTTTTCACAATATGCAGAATAAAGATGGAATTATTAAGAGAATATCTGAAGTACCACTCAGTAGAAATATCATAAAAGACTGAATAATGAGACTGAACATAAACATAGAACATTAATTAAAGACAGACATAAGTAATTTAAATATTTTTCAATATCTCTTGATGAAATACTGATGTCACATCACATGCTCAGTTTGCCATTATTGCTCGATATTCTGATGGTCTCACAATGAGAGAAGAGTTGATAAAGTTATTATCGGTGCCAACAAGTACATCAGGAGTTGAAATATGAAAGGTTGTTATACAAATATACCATGACCTAAGCATTGATATCACTAAACTTGTGTTAGTGACGACAGATGGGGCACAAAACATGGTGGGGAAAAATGTAAGATTTGTCAAATTGTTTATGGAAGCTATTGGACATCTGATTGTGCATTTTCATTCTATTTTCCACCAGAAGGTTTTATGTGCTAAGGCAGAACTCACCAAATTAAATGACTTAATATCACTTATTACAAAACAGTTAATTTAATAGCTGCTTGCCTCCTTCACAAGCAAGAATTTTATGTACTTTTACTGGAGGTTGATTCCGCCTACAGTGGACTGCTGATGTGCAATAATGTAAGATGGCTGAGCTGAGACAAAGTTCTTGAGCGCATTGTGGAATGCTTTGAAGAAATTAAGATATTTCTTGAGGATAAGAATATGGGAAACTGAGAAAAAAATGGTGGCGGAACAGAGGGATGCCATCTGAATCTGGTCCCAGGGTAGAAGGAGGGAGCAGCTGAGGGTCACGCAGGGAGTGTTTGTTGGCGAGTAGGGGGACAACTGTATTCTGGGAGAAGGTAGGGGACTACCAGTCTGGCCTCCCCTGACCAAGCAGCCCCAGTGCTGCTAGGTTCTCTCATGGAGCCACCGGATCAAAGGCAGGCCACGACATCTTGAAGGGGAACGGCCTGAAAATATACAGCTGCAGTACCCACTGGATGGCTAAGACCCCCCAGAACACCGGTGCCCAGTTGGCATTGACTTGCAGAGTCTATGGAGATCTGCGTTCTGGCAGGGAAAGGTCAGATATCCCCTGGAGTTACTTTGGGTGCAAGACCTAGGGAGCTGGCAGAGCTGGTAGATCTGTGCCTTGGAACCCAGAGCCAGGAGATCTGCACCTGAAATAAACTCTGAGGCTGTTGGAGCTGGTAAACGTGAAGGAGAGCACTCGGGCTGGTGGCAGAGAAAATTCCTAGAGGGCAACCCATTTGGACCTGACAGAGGAGGGAAACCCAAAGGATTTTGGGAGGGTCCTGGCTGCTAAAACAGCAGTCACCATTAGAGAGGCACTCTGGAGCAGGACATCCTCACAAATCAGTATTGAATACCATAGGGATAGCAAGATTTTAGTTCTGACTAGAGAGGAAAAATAGACCCAGAGGTCAGTCTAGAAACACTGCCACCCAGGGGCTGAATCACAAATTGACTCTTGTGTAACACAAGGAATTGATTACATTTTTTTTAATTCTACTTCGGGATTAGTATTCTACAGTCTATTTTCATCTACCTTTTAATATCTTTTTTCTATCTCAACTTCACCCTTTATGCCACTCTCTTGCTAACCTTTCCCTATTTAGTGCCTTGTTTCCCTTACACTTTCCTGCTTTAGATTTACCTTAATTCTTTCTTTTTACCCCATGTTAAAATTTCACCCCACATATACATCTAATCTCCAATCATCTACTCCAAGTCCATAAATACCTCTTGATTCTCACTTCACTATCCTAAATTGTTTTTCTCTCTGTCCTGTTGTTGTTTACTTGGCTGTTGATTATATCAATTTTTTATGCAGGTTTGTGGGTTTGGTTTGCTTATTCTTTTATTTTGGTTTATTTTGTGGGGATTTTTTTTTTTGGTGTTGTTTTTTGTTTTGCTGTCCTCATTTGAATTTTTTTTTCATAAATTTTTGCTTCTGTGTTCCCTCACCTCCTTTGATATTAGTAGTTGTGCGTAGTTTGTATCAATCTCCAGGTACTTCTTGCTGATCTTTGTACAGATTAGTGGCTATCCTATAGGAGTTTTCACCCCACATTTATAGTTTATTTCCCTTTTCTTTTACTTTTTTTTTTTACTTTTTCCCTTTTCCCAATATAATTTTGGCATTCCTGTCTTTCTTTTGTGTGTGTGTGTGTGGGGGGGTGGAGACAGGTTCTGTTTCTTTGTGTGTGTGTGTGGGTATGTGACTGTCTGTGTGTGGGGTGGGGGTTCTTTTTCTTCTTTCTCACCTATCTTCGAATTTGCCTTTCCCTATCGATCACCTTTACTTGCAGTTACCAATACTGTGACTATATTCCTGTTAAGTGCCTGGTGTGTTGCACCTGGTTGTGTTGTATTTTGTGCATTTAAATCAACACAGGAAAGTGAGAACTACATAACCAGACACACAAAGAAGAGAGATCATGGGAGACATAGAAACAGAACATATGAAAGAAAAACAAGCCTCACCGGAAAAAGAGATAAATGAAATGGAAGTTAGCAATCTGTCAGAGAAAGAATTCAGAGAACTGGTCATAAGGTGGCTGAAAAGAATGGAAGACAAATTTGACAACATGAGTAAGAACCAAGAGGAATTGAAGAAGAACCAAGAGGAAATGAGAAAGACCCAGGAAGAAATGAAGAGCCAAGAAGAAATGAAAAGTGACATTGCTGAAGAAAAGAACTCAATAGAAAGTATTAAGAGTAGACTAGAAGAAGCAGAGGACTGCATCAGTGAGCTAGAAGACAAGGTAAAATATAACCAAGTAGAGCAGATTCTAGAAAAAAATATATTAAAAAGCAGGAGGAGAGCCTAAGAGAACTTTGGGACAACATGAAACAAAATGACATCCATATAATTGGGCTTCCAGAAGGACAGGAAACTGAGCAAGGAATAGAAAACTGGTTGGAAGAAATAATGACAGAAAACTTCCCCAATATAGGAAAGAAAAACCCCACACAAATTAAGAAGCTCACAGAGTCTCAAGCAAAATGAACCCCAAAAACCTACGCCAAGGCACATTATAATTAAATTGGCAAACACCAATGACAAAATAAGAATCATAAAAGCCACCAGAGAGAGGAAGAAAGTCACCTACTAAGGAACCCCCATTGGACTAACAAGTAATTTTTCAACAGAAATGTATCAGGCCAGAAGGCAATGGAATGAAATATACAGTCAGGCAGGGGAAGGGTCTGAATCCTAGAATACTGTACCCAGCAAGGCAATCAATCAAAATTGAAGGTCAAATCAAGAGGTTCACAGACAAAAAAGGACTAAGGGAATTCATTACCACCAAACCAGCAATGCAAGAAATGATAAGGGGTCTGCTATGAAAAGAAATAGGAAGTGAATAAAGAATACAGGGTAAGAACAAAAATGGCAACATATAAGTACCTATCAAAAATAATTTTAAATGTAAATGAATTAAATGCTCCAATCAAAAGACATAGGGTAATAGACTGGATAAGAAAACATGACTCATGTATCTCCTGTCTACAAGAAACCCATCTCTGAAAAAAAAGACACACACAGACTGAGGATGAAAGCATGGGAAAAGGTTCCTTATGGGAATGGAAATGAAAAAAAAAGCTGGGACAGCAATAGTATCTGAAAATTATATATCAAAGTGACAGACATAACAAGAGATAAAGAAGACCACTTCATAATACTAAAGGGAGCAATCCAACAAGAAGAAATAACGCTGGTAAACATATATGTACCCAATACAGGAGCACCCAAATACATACAAAAACTCCTAGAGGATATCAAGGGAGAGATAGACAGCAATACAATCATAGTAGGAGACTTGAATAACCCACTATCACCATTGGAAATATCCTCTAAACAAAAAATCAGTAAAAAACATCAATCCTCAATGACTCACTAGCCCAGATGGAATAAATAGACATCTTCAGATCATTTTATCCCACAGCACAGAATATACATTCTTTTCAAGTGCCCATGGGTCATTCTCAAAGATAGACCATGTGTTGGGCCATATGCAAAGTCTCTCCAACTTCAAGAAGATAGAAACAATATCAAGCATATTCTCATATCATAGTGGCACAAAGCTGGAAATCAATTACAATAAAAACAATCCAAAGAATTCAAACACAAGGTGACTAAACAGCATGCTATTACACATTGACTGGGTTACTAGAGAGATCAAGGAAAAGATGCAAAACATCATGTAAACAAATGAAAACAATATCACAACAATCCAAAATCTATGGGACACAGTGAAAGCAGTTCTGAGAGGGAAGTTCATAGCTCTACAATCCTACTGCAAAAAAGAAAAAAGAAAAAGAAAAAAAGAAACAGCAGCAATAAATTTTCTAACAAAACAACTCAAAGAGTTAGAAAGAAAGCAACAAGAAAATCACAGTGTAAGCAGAAGGAAGGAAATAGTAAAGATCAGACCAGAAATAAACAACAAAGAGACTAAAGCAACAATACAGAAGATCAACAAAACCAAGAGCTTGTTCTTTGAAAGGATAAAAAGATTGATGAACCTCTAGCCAGACTCACCAAGAAGCAAAGAGAGAGGACTCTAATAAATAAAATCAGAAATGAAAGAGGTGAAATAACAACAGACTCCATTAAAATACAAAGGATTGTTAAAAAATACTATGAACAACTCTACTCCAACAAACTGGACAACCTGAAGGAAATCGATATATTCCTAGAAAAATATAACCTCCCAAAATTCAAACAGGAAGAATATAAACAGATCAATAGACCATTAACTGTGGAAGAAATTGAAGCAGTCATCATAAAGCTTCCAGCAAACAAAAGCCCAGGCCCATACGGCTTCACAGGGGAGTTTTACCGAACATTCAAGGAAGAACTAAAACCTATACTCCTCAGACTATTCCAGAAAATTCAAGAGGATGGAACACTTCCAAACTCCTTCTATGAAGCTAGCATCACCCAAATACCAAAGCCAGATAAACAGGACACAATGAAAGAGAATTACAGGCCAATATTCCCCATGAATATAGATGCCAAAATCCTCAATAAAATTCTATCAAATCGGATCCAGCAGTATATTAGAAAGATCATACACCATGATCAAGTAGGATTTATCCCAGGAATGCAAGGATGGTAAAATATCCGCAAATCAATAAATGTGATACATCACATAAACAAATTGACAGATAAAAATCACATAGTCATATCAATTGTTGCAGAAAAAGCATTTGACAAAATCTAAAATCCTTTCTTGGTAAAAACTCTCAACAAGATAGGAATAAAAGGATCATACATCAACATAATAAAAGCCATATATGATAAACCCACAGCAAACATCATACTCAATGGGCAAAAACTATAAACATTTTCCCTAAGAACAGGAACAAGACACGGTTGCCCAATCTCACCACTCTTGTTCGACATAATATTGGAGGTATTATCCATTGCAATTAGACAAGAAGAAATAAAAGGCATCCAAATTGGAAAAGAAGTAGTAAAGCTATCCTTATTTGCAGATGACATGATATTGTACATAAAAAACCCGAAAGACTCTATAAAAAAGCTAATAAACTTAATAAATGAGTTCAGCAATGTAGCAGGCTACAAAATTAACGGCAAGAAATCTATGGCATTTCTATACAATAATAGTGAACTTACAGAACGCAATCCCACTTTCCATCACACTAAAATGTTAAGATAGCTAGGAATAAACTTAACTGAGGAGTTAAAAGACCTATTCGTGGAAAACTACAGGACACTAAAAAAAAGAGAGAGAGGAAGATGTAAACAGGTGAAAGAACATACCATGTTCATGGATTGGGAGAATCAATATAATTAAAATGTCTATATTACCCAGAGCAATCTATAAATTTAATGCACTCCCCATTGAAATACCAATGGCATATTTCACAGACCTAGAAAGAACTCTCCAAAAATTTATCTGGATAAAAATGGCTCCGAATAGCCACATCAATCCTGAGAAAGAAACACAAAGTCGGTGGGATTTCAATACCAGATTTCAAGCTATATTACAAAGCTACTGTTCTCAGAACAGCTTGGTACTGGCACAAGAACAGACATATAGATCAATGGAATACAATAGAGAATCCAGATATCAACTGAAACCACTATGCTCAATTAATATTTGACAAAGGAGGCATGAACATAAAATGTAGTCAAGACAGTCTCTTCAATAAATGGTGTTGGGAAAATTGGACAGATACATGCAAAAAAATGAAACTAGACCACCAACTTACACCATACACAAAAATAAACTCAAAATGGATACAGGACTTAAATGTAAGACGGGAAACCGTAAAAACATTAGAGGAATCTACAGGAAAAAATATCTCAGACATATGCCAAAAGAAATTCTTTGATGATACTGCTCCTAGGACGATGGAAGCTAAAGACAGAATAAACAAATGGGACTACATCAAAATCAAAAGCTTTTGCACAGCTAAAGAAACCATCAACAAAACAACAAGAAAACCCACTGTATGGGAGAACATATTTCCAAATGTTATCACTGATAAAGGTTAAATCTCAAGCATCTACAGGCAACTCACACAACTGAATAAAAGGAGGACAAATGATGCAATAAAAAAATGGGCAACAGACCTAAATAGAACCTTTTCTAACGAAGACAAAAGGAAGGCCCAGAGACATATGAAAACTTGCTCAAAGTCACTAATTATCCGAGAGATGCAAATCAAAACGACTATGCAGTACCATCTCACACCTATCACAATGGCTTACATAAAAAAATCAACGAATGACAAGTGTTGGTGAGGATGTGGAGAAAAAGGAACTCTCCTGCACTGCTGGTGGGATTGTAGACTAGTACAGCCACTGTGGAGAACAGTATGGAGTTTCCTCAAAAAACTAACAATGGAGCTCCCATTCCATCCAGTGTTCCCACTTCTAGGAATATAACCCAGAAAACTAGAAATGTGAATTAGAAAGGATATATGTACCCCTATGTTCATAGCAGCACAATTTACCATAACTAAGATTTGGAAACAGTCTTAGTGCCCATCAGCAGATGAGTGGATTAAAAATCTATTGTACATTTATACAATGGAATACTAGGCTGGGGTAGAAAAGAAGGAGCTACTTGTTGTTACCCTTTGTAACAACATGGATGGATTTGGAGAGCATTTTGCTAAGTGAAATTAGCCAGGCTGAGAAAGACAAATATCACGTGATCTCACTCATTTGAGGAATACAATGAATAACATAGACTGATGAACAAGAATGGATCCAGAGACTGAGAAAAGTCCATCAGAATGTCAAACCACAGGGTAAGTGGCAGGTCGTGGGATTAAGGGAGAAAGTCAATATATTTGAACTCTTTTAAAAAATATATATTTTATTGATTTTTTACAGAGCAGAAGGGAGAGGGATAGAAAGTCAGAAACATCGATGAGAGAGAGACATCCATCAGCTGCCTCATGCATGCCCCCTACTGGGGATGTGCCCGCAGCCAAGGTACATGCCCTTGACCGGAATCGAACCCGGGACCCTTCAGTCCGCAGTCCAATGCCCTATCCACTGAGCCAAACCGGTCTCGGGAATATATTTGAACTCTTGAACTAAGGTAAGTAATTTGGGTTTTTACATCTCTGACAAAGTTTATATAAAGTTATAAAAAAATTGGCAGCTAGTTTGAGATTAAATTGACATGGCCTAGAGCTTGTCATCTCCTATGGACACCAGTCCTTAGACTAGGCCCTCCTTAACCTGCTGTTACACCACAATACCCTTACATGATATTATTCTACAATGTCATTATAATATTTGATATTTGACAACAGCATATTATACAATTATCCCAAATAAACTTACAAATTAATTCTTTGAATGTTGGGCAGCAATTTAAAAAAGGATAGGAAAGGAATTAATCCCTTCCAGAAGTAACTAAGGCACTGGGAAGGCATCCGAGCATTCTATATTGGCCCCTCTGGCCTTTTTGCCAAGAGGGACCTTCTTCTTACTATCCAAATACACACAGCTAATGCCTGAGCTTTCAGTTCAAGCTGTGGCTGAAGCCTCTGGGCAGCTGGCACCATGGATCTGTCTCTCGACCAATGGTGTGAGCTGGGCCCTCTTTGGAGAAGAAACCTGGGTCCCCTGAGATATGTGATCAGTACCGGGACCCCGCCAGCAGGCGAGGGGACCCCAAGGCAGGTACTGGACGTGGAGGCCACAGGGGCATAGACTACAAAGGAGACAGAACTGAACCTCACATCACCCTGTTTGGCCCCGGAGGATGGCTGGTTAGCCAGAGACGGGTAAGATTCCTCAGGGAAGGAACAACCTAAGACAGGCACAGTCGCAGAGGGGCCAACAGGAGAGAACTAATAGGTCAACAGAAGTGGGGCACAGATCCTCACCCACAAACCTTGCAGGGGCTTGAATTCTTACCCCTCCTGAGGGAGATCTTCAGTGCCCACTGGTGGTCGCCTTCCATGCATGGCTCAGATCAGGACCCAAGTAGCAGTCAGAGACTCCGCCAGCCATAGCTGCTCTATATCTAAATGCAGTCTAGTACCAGGAATGCTCAGGACCTACTCAAGAATGCAAATAATCCTTTTCACTGATATTTACAGCATAAACTAAGATTTTTGCTGGAGTATTATAATTGACAGTAAAATAGTAATCAAGTTTTCAGATTAATTTAAATTGGCCAAGTGAAATAAGTTAACACTCAAGAAAATTTAAGTGTACTGGACAAAAATCTGTTCTTAAAACATTAACTAAAATATCTATTAGAAGTTCATCTCACTGTAAAATTGCTTAACATCCATAGAACCTAAAGCAGTCATATTTGTGTGTAAAAATTAAAATTTAAAATTACCAAGACTGCAAGATGAAATTTCCAAAAGCCACCATTAATGAAAAAAGCAGGAAGGGGGGTAATATCATGTAAGGAAAAATATCCTGTAAGTAAAATACATGTAGAAAATTCTTACTCCAGAAAAGTAAATTCCATTTGTAAAACCAACTGCAGGACACCCATGAAAAAACACACATGGTGTCAAAATAAGCCAAAGGAAAATCATCTAGGCAAAAATAAAAAGAATCCCAAGTCTATTTTGCAGAGAGGATCCCTTTGTTAACTTTTGGTCGAAAATGTGTTTGTGTGTTTGCAGAGAACAACTCCAAGACCATGTGGGTTCCTGCGACAGTGAGGAACTGACGGGTCTGTTCCAGTCACGAGGATGGTCCAGAGATGGGGGACACCGACAACACTTTGCCATGCTAACTGTTGGCAGCCGTGCATGGCTGCAGGCGGCTCAGGAACATACCAGAGAGGATGGATCTTGCATTGCCACGATGTGTCCACCATCTGGATACCATTGCTGACATGTACACATGAAGAACTATTTGTCATTGAAACGGGGCCTCAGAACATTTGGACATTGAAACTGACACTCAAACATTTTTTGTTCTTATACGTTTGTTTCTAGTATGCAGAGGCAAGATATTTTTGAAGAAAAGAAACAGCGGGGAGTGATTGATATAGAGGCAGGGTGGCCTTGAACAGACTGTCAAGCTGCAGGGGGTAGACTGGGGTGGATGGGTTGCAGGGGGAGATCATTCAAAGGACTTGTATGCATGCATGTAAGCATAACCAATGATGAAAAACACTAGGTCAGGAAGGGAGACATGTGCTGGGGGGTGAGGGAGGCTGGGGGGAGAATATTAGGGGTGAAAAAGGAAAACATATGTACTACTATTAAGTATAAGTTATATTTTAAATAAAACAAAGGGAAAAAAGGATAGGGAAGGAATTAATCCCTTTCAGAAGGCATTAAGGCACTGGGAAGGCATCCGAGCATTCTATATTGGCCCCTCTTGCCCTTTTTTGCCAATAAGGACCCTCTTCTTACTATCCAAATACACACAGCTGTTGCCTGAGTTTTCAGTTCCAGCTGTGGTTGAAGCCTCTGGGTGGCTGGCACCATGGATCTGTCTCTTGACCAATGGTGTGAGCTGGGCCCTCTCTGGAGAAGAAACCTGGGTCTCCGGAGATTAGTGATCAGTAACGGGACTCCACCAGCAGGCGAAGAGACCCCAAAGCTGCTGCTGGATGTGGAGGCCAAAGGGGCATAGACTACAAAGGAGACAGGACTGAACCTGACATCACCCTGTTTGGCCCCGGAGGATGGCTGGTTAGCCAGAGACAGGTCAGATTCCTCTGGGAAGGAACAACCTAAGACAGGCACAGTCACAGTCAGGCCAACAGGAGAAAACTAAAAGGTCAACAGAGGTGGGGCACAGACCCTCACTCACAAACCTTACAGGAGCTTGAACTCTCACCCCTTCTGAAGGAGGTCTCCTACCTCCACGGAAGCTTTGTCTCCCATGCACAACTCATACCGGGACCCAGGTGGCAGACAGAGACTCGGCCAGCAATAGCTGCTCCATATTTAAATTCAGTCTAGTACCAAGAATGCTCAGGACCTACTCAAGAATGCAAATAATCCTTTCCACTAATATTTACAGTGTAAATTAAGATTTTTGCTAGAGTATTATAATTGACAGTAAAATAGTAATCAAGTTTTCAGATTAATTTAAATTGGCCAAGTGAAATAAGTGAATAATCAAGAAAATTTAAGTGTACTGGACAAAAATCTTTTCCTAAAACAATAACTAAAATATCTATTAGTAGTGCATCTCACTGTAAAATTGCTTAACATCTAAAGAATCTAATGCAGTCATATTTGTGTGCAAAAATTAAAATTTAAAATTACCAAGACTGCAAGATAAAATTTCCAAAAGCCCCTAAAATCAAAAAGGGGGGAATAGTGGGGTAATATCATGTAAGGAAAAATATCCTGTAAGTAAAACACATCTAGAAAATTCTTACTCCAGAAAAGTAACTTCCATTTGTACAGCCAACTGCAGGACACCCATGAAAAAACACACATGGTGTCAAAATAAACCAAAGGAAAATCTTTTAGGCAAAAATAAAAAGAATCCCAATTCTAATTTGCAGAGAGAATCCCTTTGTTAACTTTTGGTCAAGAATGTGTTTGTGTGTTTTCAGAGAACAACTCCAAGACCATGTGGGTTCCTGCGACACTGAGGATCTAATGGGTCTGTTCCAGCCACGAGAATGGCCCAGAGATGGGGGACGCTAATTACACTTTGCCATGCTAGCAGTAGGCAGCTTTAAAATGCTGCTGGTGGCAGAGAACCAAATCAGAGAGAATGGAACTTGCATTGTCACCATGTGTCCACCATCTTGATACCATTGCTGACATGTACACATAAACAACTATTTTACATTAAAACTGGGACTCAGAACAGTTGGACATTAAAACTGAGACTCAAACATTTTTTGTTCTTATACATTTATTTCTAGTATGCCGAGACAAGATATTTTTGAAAGAAACATGTGAGAGTGATTGATAGAAGAAAGGAGGCATTGAACAGGCTGTCATGCTACAGGGTGAAGTGCTGGGTAGGGTGGGTGGCGTGTGCTGGGGGAGATCAACTGAAGGACTTGTATGCATATGAGCATAACCAATGAATGAAAGACACTGTAGGGGTGGAAAAGGGAGTAGGTGCAGACATGTGCTGCTATGGTAGGCTGGGGTGAGCATGATGAGGGCGAAGGAAAACATATGTACTACTATTAAATTTAAGTTTATTTTTTTACTGCAAACAAATAAAAAATAAAAATAAAATTTTTAGGATCTCAAAAAAAAAAAAAGAAAGAAAAAGATAATGGGAAACTTTTCCCAGCTCATGATGGTAAGTAGATCAACACCCTGATATTTTTACACATCCTTCTGTTCATATTAATGAACTGAATAAGTTTACAGGTTTTGGCAAATGCATTGACATTATGTTTGGATACATAACAAGTTTTGAAAGTAAACTTAAAATTTTCATGCGAGATGTAGAAACTAAATCTTATAACTTTTCTTTGAGGAAAAAAAATACTTTAGAAGCCCAGTGTAGCTGTACAAAATGAATGGAACCCTTGCATATAAAGTACCAGCACATTTTAAACTCATTTCTTGACAATTCAGTGATAGATTTAATCAATTTGGAAGCCTAGAACAGACCATAAAATAATTAAGTATCATGATGTGACAGTCTACAGTTGTTTGGAATTAAATGGTTTTCAATGGTTTTAAATTGATTTGGAGATGCAACTTGCAGTATTTCAAGACAGCATCTGGGCTCAGGTGTTTGTCAACTTGAGGTCAAACTTGAGAATCTGGAAAGGTGCTGCTTGGAGAATCAATAGAAGTGGCACTATGAACAGGAAATTTGGAGTGCCTGGAACTCATTACCAGACACTTTTAGCACCCTGAAAAATACAGCAATGACTTTACTCACAATTTTTCTCTCTACATATTTTTGTGAGACCTTATTCTAAGCTTTAAATAATATCAAAACCAAAAAAAGAAACATATTGACAGATGAAGTTAGCAGCGCTTGCTTGGGCTTGAAGTGTACAAAATACCAACCTTGAATTCAGAAACAAAAAGTCATTAATAGGCAAATGAGCTAAAGAATTCCCCTTCTTCCTAACTTATCTTAGTTCATGACACCCCACACAAGTTAAATAATATCAAGGCCAACAAAAGAAACCAACTGACATATGAACAAAGAATACACTAAGGAGGTAAGTTAAATAATTAGTTTTCAGTTTATTAAATACAGTTATATATTACAATTATAGTTTTTTGTTATTTAAACTATAAATATCACATGATTATTTTTTTCCTTGAAGTGACACACGATCTGAGTTATAATTGGTTTATTTGGCAAATTTTGACACCCCAAGCTCAAAAGTTTGCCAATCATTACTCTGGGACTTATTTCCAAGTACTCACCACCATAGCAAAGGACATTTTGAGCAGCAAGTGTGCATTTGTTTTATGTTCAAATTGGGCTCATTATTTGGTTAATGAGCTTCCTTTAAAAAACTGATCGGCTGTCTTAATTTTTATTGTGTAAACTATGGGCCCAATGCATTAAGAATTTTCCACAACAGTTGGGTCCCTCAGCCCAACCTGCACCCTACCAATCTGGGAACATTTAGGTAGCCCTTCACAAACCTTGGGTTTCTGTCTGTCTTTGGAATCATATGAGCACCCTACCAATCTGGGAACATTTAGGTAGCCCTCCACAAACCGTGGGTTTCTGTCTGTCTTTGGAATCATATGTGTGGACTTTCTGAGACCCCAACATAGTTTCATTTGGTGCTCACAAAGTAATATAGGCTTCTCTCTCTCTCTCTCTCTCTCTCTCTCTCTCTCTCTCTCTCTCTCTCTCTCTCTCTCTGTCTCTCTCTCTCTCTTTCTCTCTCTCTTCTTTCATCCATTGATGGAGTTTTTCTAGAAGCGGCAGGATATGTTCCCTTTCATATTTCCCAAAATTGTGATTTTACTTAGGTGTCTAACCTTTGTTTTCCCTCCCTTATTCACAGCAGTCACTTTCTCTAGGCTAACTTTGCTCTAGAGTTTTGATGATCCCACAATGTGTCTTCCATCAGAACTAGGATTCCCAGAATTCCTGTTGCTCTTGGTTTCCACTTCTGCTTAGGGGCTGCACAAAACAAGAGGACTGTGAACTTTAGCCACCCCCAGGCAGAGCTGACAGGACCAGACAATCCAGTGTTGTTTCCAGGACCCCAGCCATTTGGCATCTTACCCTGACCCGGCTGCTTGGTGCCTGTGTGCCTAGGACTGAAGCTTCCTGGGCAAATGGAACACTTGGCATGTCACTACCATGACACAGCGGGGTTATCGCCATGCTCTGGATTGCTTGTTGCTTGTGCTCATGCCCAAAGCTAACAGGCCCACCATCTTTGTCAAGTTAATTTTCATACTCCTGATTGTCTGTGGGCATATAGGAGGTATGGTCAATTTACACATTCTCTAATTTTAGAAAAGAAAATCAATGTTATACATATACTGTGTGAAAATGAGAGTCGCTGGGATGCTCATAGCTGCCTCTCAAACTCCCACTAAAAACAACCAACCTGACCTTGTATGTCATGGCTCTAACACCTGTTCACCTGTACATGAAATTTCGCCAAATGTGCAAATGCAAAGGCAGAATAATCGGAGGAATTCCCCTTCCATTACCAAACTCAGCAATTATTATGATGCAGCCATATTAATTTTCTCTCTCCTTTCTTCCTTCTTTTCTTTTTTTAATTATATATATATGTATATGTATATATGTATATATGTATATAAGTATATATGTACATGTATATATGTTGTAAATGTATTACAAATAGCAGTACATATGTTTCCTTTTTTTCCCATTGACCTCGCCCTCCACCTCCCCTATCCCCCAGCACATGTCCTCATTTACCACCTCCCCCCCCAGTGTCTTGTATCCATTGACTGCCATGCCCATATGCGTGCATACAAGTCCTTTGTTTGATCTCCCACAGCCCTCACTCCACATCCTCCCCTGCCTTCTCATTGTAGTTTGAGAGTCTGTTCAATGCTTCCTTGCTTCTGTATGTATTACCCCCACTTTTTTATTTAAAAAATCTTGCATCTGCACAGTAGAAATAAACATATAAGAACAAATAATGTCTGAGTTTCAGTTTCAATGTCCAACAGTTCTGAGTCTCAGTTTCAATGTCAAATAATTCCTTATGCGTACATGTCATTGATGATATCTGGGTGGTGGAAAAATGGTGGCAATGCAGGTCCCACTCTGTTCTTTCTTCTTTTTATCTATTGTTGTTTCTCAGAAGATCTTTGAAACAAACCCTAGAATTCACACTTCTTCATACTTATACACTTCTAAACTAGTTACTAAGAATAGGACATTTCTCTGCATAACCGCAGTATATCTTTAAGGATACGAACATCTGTTATTATTATGAAATAGTTATTAGAATTTTTAAAGCTTGAGAAATAATTGGACAGCCCAAGCTGGTTTGACTCAGTAGATAGAGCATTGGCCAGCAAACTAAAAGGTTTTGAGATGAATTCTGGTGAAGGGAACATGTACCTGTTGTGAGATCAATGCCCAGTGGGGGCGTGCAGGAGGCAGCTTACCAATGATTCTATCTCATCATTGAAGTTTCTAAGTCCCTCTCCCTCTCCACTCCTCTGAAAAATAAATATATATATATATAAGAAATAATAATTGTACAATTTTATTTTAATGCATAAAATATATATGGAGTGTGTGTGTGTATGTGTGTGTGTGTGTGTGTATATATATATATATATATATATATATATATATATTCATGCACTGGCACTCTAATATATATATACATACTTTTTTATTTAAAAAATCTTGCATCTGCACAGTAGAAATAAACATATGTATGTATATATATATTAGAGTGCCAGTGCATGAAATTCATGCACAGGAAGGGGTTCACCTCAGCTTGGCTTACACTCTTTTCAATCTGGGTCCTCTGGCTCGTAACCACTCACCTGCCTCCCAGCCTGGCCCCCCTAACTGCTCTCCCCTGCCTTCCTGATTGCCTCTAACCTCCTCTGTCTTGGCCACACCAATATGGCTTTGTTGGGAAGGATGTCCGGAAGGACATCTGGAAGGTCATGCAGAAGATGTTAAGTATAATTAGCATATTATCCTTTTATTAGTATAGATAATTTAATAAATCTTTATTGTTCAGATTATTACAATGTTGCTCTTCCCCCCCCCATTTGTCCCCTCCCCCCAGTACCCATCCCATCCTCTGCCCTTACCTCCCCCCCCCATTGTCCTCATCCAAAGGTGTAAGTTTTTGTCTAGTCTCTTCCCATACCCCCTTTCCCCCTGAGAATTGTTAGTCCACTCTTTTTCTATGCCCCTGATTCTATTATATTCATCAGTGTATTCTGTTCATCAGATCTTTAATACACTTGATTTTTAGATTCACTTGTTGATAGATGTGTATTTGTTGTTCATAATTTTTATCTTTGCCTTTTTCTTCTTCTTCCTCTTCTTAAAGAATACCTTTCAGCATTTCATATAAAACTGCTTTCATATTGATGAACTTCTTTAGCTTTTTCTTATTTGCAAAGCACTTTATCTGACCTTCAAGTCTGAATGACAACTTCACTGGGTAGAGTAATCTTGGTTGTAGGTCCTTGTTATTCATCACTTAGAATATTTCTTTCCATTCCCATTTGGCCTGCATAGTTTTTTTTGAGAAATCAGCTGATAATTGTATAGGTGTTCCCTTGTAGGAAACTGTTTTTCTCTTGCTGTTTTTAATATTCTATCTTTATCTTTTGCTCTTGACATTTTAATTATGATGTGTCTTGGTTGGTCCTCTTTGGATTCTTTTTGTTTGGGGTTTGGTGTGCTTCCTGGACTTTTAAGTCTATTTCTTTCACCAGATGGGGGAAGTTTTCGATCACTATTTCTTCATACGTTTTCAGTATTTTGCTCTCTTTCTTTTTCTGACACCCCCATAATTTGGATGTTGGTATGCTTGAGGTTGCCCCAGAGGGTTTTTACACTATCTTCAATTTTTTGGATTCTTTTTGCTTCTTGCTTTCCCGGCTGAGTGATTTTTGCTTCTTTGTATTTCAAATCTTTGACTTGATTCTTGTGGTCTTCTAGTCTGCTTTTAGGTCTCTGTATAATATAATTATTTTTTCAGTCAGTGTATGCTTAATTTCTAGTTGGTCCTTTTTCATATCCTCCTGAGTCTCATTCATATCCTCAAGGGTCTTGCTCATATCCTCAAGGTTCTTGTTAAATGTGTCGGCCTTTTCTAGGTGCCTCTTGAAAAACCTTATTACCATGGTTTTGAACTCTATGTCCAGTCATTTTTTTTCTCCATTTCTTTCACATGTGATCTGTTACCTTGTCTTCAGATTTTGGCTGCTTTTCTGAGTTGTTCAAGTAGGTTTATGTGATTGGTTAAAGGACAGTGGCTAAGCTTCCCCAGTTACCTGAAGTGGATACTCTTGGTGCACTTCTTTATAGTTAGCACTCTCTTATTGTAGTTAAGCCTAGATTGTTATGGTATCGCTGGGAAGGGTTGACCTCTAGGCCAATTGGCTGTGAGGATCAACTGTGTTCAGCCTGGATGGGGTGGAGTCTCTGGGCTCAGCAGGCAACCTTGGTTTCCATTCAGCCCAGCCCTAATTGTCTGCTGGATATTTGTGCCCTGTGACAACAGCTGCAGGCATCTATGAGAAAAAGTTGCCCAGAGCTCTGCCTGCTGCTGGACAGTCCAGTTTCTCCCAAAATAAGTCTGGATACCCAAAGACTCAGCCAGAATGGGAAAACAAAGCAGTCCAGTGGTTTGTTTGTTGTTGTTTTTTTCCTCCTGAACAATAGAAGCAGCCATGGGCCCTCCATGAGAGCTCACTTGCCTCTGCAGCTCCAGAGTTTCAGTATGGTTCTTCCTTCCTGTCTAGTTCCCCCCCGCCCCTGTGAGACTGGATTCCACGAGACTTGCCCGGAACCAGGGATCAGTGCAGTGGGATGCCTTTTTCTCCCTCCCAGTTTGAGAAAAACAGGCAGTTTTGCATCCGTCCACCCTTTTCACTCATGTGCAACTCTGAGTCTCTGACTCTGGGAGAATCTGTAATTCTATCCTTGGCAGCTCTGAGTCAGTGTTCTTTTCTCTTTCCTTCCATTTGTGGAATGTCCATCAGTCAGCCCTCTGGTGGTTCTGAATTATGTCCATTTTGTTTTTTAGTTGTAGTTTTGAAATTGTTGTACATGGCAGCATTATGGGTGTTTACCTATGTCACCATCTTGGTTCCTCCCTTCACTCTCCCTCTTAAGTCTCAATTTAAAGCTCTTATCCTTCCACAAACTTTGTTGCTGTTTTTGTAAAAAGACTTTGGTTTTTTGAAAAAAGGATCTCATTGTTCTGTTTTTACAATGGTTACCTACCTCTAACAGCTTAATTAGATTCTCAGTCAGCAAAGGTCTTGTTTCTACAAAGCTAGGTGATTGCTCTCAGAACTGCACATGATAGCTATACCCTATGTATAAAAAAATTCTCTCTCATGCTTCATGAGTGGTCCAACTTACTCCTTGGATAAACTGTAAGTGTGTCCTCCCCTACTAAAATTCTCATCTCATTACATTCCAAAATCATGTTTATAGGCATTTCCGAAGAGTCATTAATTTCAGTCCACTCACTGACTGATGGCTTCTTTCAGCTAATATTAATGAGATGTCTTTCACATAAGAAAGGCCTCTAAAACTTCTAGTCAAGAATTTGGGGACATAGCATATACCTGACCCAAACCCTCTGTTCTATTGCCAGAGCTCCTCACAAAGTTTCAAACGACTCAGTTAAACCTCAGCTATTAAAAGGGTGAGGTCTTTAGTAGATTTCAATTGAGACAGACTCATTTCAATGTGAGAGCTACAGGAGAGAAATCCAAAGGCTGGCATGAAATGACTTTGTTCTCCAAGAGAACTTAAGTCTCTGAGAGCACAGTGTCTGATAAAATTTATCTCTGGGGCATAATTCTATCAGCTATTTAAACATGTGTTCCAAAGACATTTCCTGTGGACTCTGAAATATTCAATGGTACCATTTCCTGTGGGCAAGGAATTATTACCTCTTTCTTCTGACAGAGCAAGTATAAAGTGGTAGATGCATTCTTGAGGAAATTCACCTTCTCTGCCTGCTGTGATTTGCACAACAACAAACTGGGAGGAGGTCACAGCCTCTGCATTGAGTAAGAGATCCTGGCCCACCTCCTAGGGGGTTAAAAGGAGCTTCTGGGGCCCTTGGGATATTTAGGAGTGGCCTTGGGCCAAGTCTTACCAATTCTTCTTGCAGGTCAGGAATGGCTGGGAAAAGGAAAACATTAAGTTTTCCCCCATTAAATCTGTACCTGAAATAGACCCTCTTAACAGAACAATGGGACATATATGTTTGAAGCATGACCTGTATTGTTTAAGTGAGTGAAACCTCTTGTTATTTGAAAAAGGAAGGACTTGGGAAATATGATTCTGATGAGGAAGGATATCTGAAACCTGATACCCTGGGGAGAGTGGCACACCTACCTCCTGCAGGTCTAAGGGGAAATTCCAGAATTGGTGGGGATATGGAAAGCTATCTCCTGACCCCTCTTAGCCTTTATTGCCATCGGAGACCAAGTGGAGAGGACATAAGGGTTGAGTAGCAGGAGGTGAGTTGACTGACCACCAAGGAATGTTCTTCACTGGGGAAGCTGGAAAATGGGTTCCCAGCTTTGTCAAGGGCTCTTTGCGAAGGCCTAATTAAGATTTTCACTTTATTATTTTTAATAGAAATAATACAAGAGAATATGTCCTGCTCATTTCCCATCAGGGCAATACACAGTGAGGGCCTCTGAGGACCATGGCATTTCTCTCATTTTTACCTCCTCCTGTGAGTCCTCCCATGATTCCCAGGAGACAAAGGCTGCCATATGGCATTTGAGCTCAGGGCCAGCATGGGACAGTGCCACGCCTTTGTTGGGGTGCCAGTCAGGGAGGGTTGCCTGTGAGACCACTGGAGTAGGGTGACCCAGCAGAGGCAGCCCCAGGGCTCAGGGACAACAGTAGGTACATGACACAGTGGCTGCCCCATGAGCTGTTTCCTGACTCAGGAATCACTTTGCCCTTTTCATTGTTCTCCCTGTTTGTCACCCACTTTAGCCATTTCTTCTTCTCCCTCCCCACCTCCATCCCCAAGCAATGTGTCCCCTGTGAGTTCTTAGAAGAAACACTTCTAGGGACTCAGTAAGGTCTATCTGGAAGCAGAGTCAGGTGACAGCCAGACCCCAAGTCAGTTTTGTCCAAAGATCCTAGTCCAATGACCAATCAGGGAGGCCATCCTGTAGGCAAGCCAAGGCTATCATTACACTTGATCCTAATCATGGGGCTCTTCTTCCTGGGTTTCTACTTAAAACTCAGATGGATTACAGTGACTGTTTGTCCTAAGACCACAAAAAGGATATTTCTACTCTAGAAAGACTTCAACTCACAATAAAGCCAGAACCCCTCAAAGCTCTCCAAGAACTGGCTTCAATGTTTAATCCTCTCCACCCTTTATTCTATGCTTATATTGCTATACATGCCCCCTTTTATCTCCAGCTTAATATAGAGAAATATCTCTGATAATGCTACTAGCAGATGCTGTCATATTTTATTTTCCCAGTGCATTTCAAAATGGTCAAAAATAAGATCCTGCTACATATAATTGTCTTATTCTCATTGTATTGGTTTTTATTTAATATTATTAATTTTAATTGATATTTAGAGAGAGAGTAAGGGAGAGGGAGAATAGAACCATCTGTCAGCTACTTCCTGCATGGCCCCTGATGGGGACCATGCTCGCACATCAGATATGTATCCTGATCAGGAAGCACACCAGCAACATTTTTGTGTACAGGACAATACACACCCAGTTAAGCCACATCAACCAGGGATCTTATTTTTATTTTGAATGCAACCACCATGACCTCATCCCATGATACTGAATACTCTTCTCCTCTAATGTCTGCTGGGTATATAGGGAATGAATTGCTTAATACTAGGTATTGCAAGTGGGAGGGTGAGAAGCAGAAGTTACCCTCCATTGCTTCCTATTTTTAATTTTTTTTTACTTTTTTATTTCAAAAAATTATACTTATGACAAAGAACTAAAGGTTTCATTCAGCCACAGAGTATTTAAAAACTCAGCCTGGTCTCATTAGCTGATAATTGACCTATGAAACAGGAGATCATGTTTCAACTCCCTGTCAATGAACATTCCTGGGTTGTAGGCTTGGTCCTCTGTAGGGGATGTTCACAAGGCAACCAATTCATAATTCTCTCTTTATTGATATATATCTCTCTCTTTCTCTCAATCTTGCTGTTCCTCTGAAATCATAGTATGAGATCATGAAGCCAAGGAAACCATTTACAGTTGAATGCCCTGGGCAAAATTTCTGTATTGAAAAACAATCAGAAGGCAGCCAAGATCTTTGAAGATCCCTGCTGAGTTGGGAAACAAAAGACAAGCAAGAATCCAGAGCTATTATTGTTTTAAGCTGAGCAGTGGGGACAGGGATATTTAACCCTTGCCCTTTCATTGAACTCTACACTTAGGTTTGCTGCATTATTCTATATGAATGTGACTTGTAACAAAATTAATAGCTTTAAAGCTCACCATCCTTTTTATCCTGTTGTTTGTATGAGCTTATAACATACTGCTTTGAATTAGTATGTTGGGGATATCTTCCTTTTGATCACATTACTCTTTATTTAATTTTAGCTGTATAGTTGAAATTATTGCAGATGTCCACTTTCCATCTCCCAACTCCTTCCACCTTGCACACACCCAAGGCCTTCACTGAACTGTTGTCTGTATCCATGGGTTATGCATGTAGATTCTTTGATTAATCTCATCCCATTCCCTCATCCTACTTCTACACACACACACACACACACACACACACACACACACACACACACACCTTCCCTTAGAGAGGTGGCATTTTGTTCTATGCTTCGCTGTCTCTGGATCTATGTTGTTCACCAGGTGTTGTTTTTTTTTAAGCTTTATTGTTGAAAGATTACATATGTCTCTTTTGTTCCCCCATTAACAACCTGGAGAATCTCTTCTCTCACTCCCCAGGACTTCAGCATTCTATTGTCTGTATTCATGGACTCTGCATATGAAACAAGGTCCTGAGTTACTTACCTCCCACCCTCCCACTTTTCCTTGCCTTCCTTCTAAGAATCTGCCCTCTGTTTCATGCTTCTATATCTTTGGATCACTCTGTTCATCAGTTTATTTATTTTATTCATTAGATTCCACATTAGAGTGAAATGATGGGATATTTGTCTTTCTTTGATTGATTTATCTTCCTTAGAATGAAACTTTTCAAGTCCCTCCATTCTATCACAATACATAAGAGATCCTACTTTTTGATAGGCACATAGTATTCCATTCTGTAATCAAAAACTGTTAAATATTGGAGAAGGTGCGGAGACATTAGAACCTGAACATATAGCTAGTGAGAATGTAAAAAACAGTCCATTTTTAGCTTCATTGCAAAAAGGGAACAGCTGGGAGAGAAAGCTTAGTACTTTGTTCAAAGTGAAACACAAATACAGTTACAGCATGACACAAGCACAGGTCTCAGTCCTACTTATTTACACTCCAGAAATGAGAACAAAAACCCATGCAAAATTTTAGAACATGTTCACAACAATGGAATTTGTAAGAGCCAAAACTTAAAATGGATATAAATGTTCACACCTGACAAAGGGATAAACACACTATGGCACATGCATACAATTGAAGACTGCTCTGCCATAGAAAGCATGATCTGCTCCCAGGAGCTACAATAAGAACCTTGAAAACATTATGTAAAGTAAGAAGAACCAGACAGCACACACCAAACCTAGTGTAACTTGGCTGCACTTGGAATGTATGGCAGAGCCCCAAAACCATTGCTCAGCACAAACTTAGTGAGTCCTGGACTGAAGTTCAGGACAGTAGAGCCCAAACAAAGGCTTCCCTCTAGGTCCCTCATTGTGGCTTCAGTTGCCTCACAGACAAACAAAATTGCAGTGTCTCTCCTTGGAAAAGTGCTTGCAGCTTCTCCCCTTGGAGCAGTCCCATCAACAGCAGCCTTTCCATACCCATGGAAACAAAGTAGTCAGCCTTATAGTACCTGCTGAGCTGCATTTAGCAGATTAATATTTTTGTGGCGGCTAAGTTCTTCAGGGTTGTGCTAATAGAGAAAGACTGACAATAGAAAAACAGTGTTTAGTACATGAGCAAGGAGGTTTCACATAGACATGGTAAAACCATTAAAATTACAAACACATTGAGGCAAAATGGCCATAGAAGACATTTATTACATATTTTTTAACCTTTTTTTTTTCATTGGTTTCAGAGAGGAAGGAGATGTAGAGTGAGGTTTCAACATGAACAATGAGAGAATTCTTGACCAGCTTATCCCTTTGGACACCACACTGGGCATTCAGACTGAAACCTGCCATGTGCCCCAATGGGATATCTAATGGTGACCTCCTGGTTTCATTCGCCAGCACTCAACCACTAAGCCAGGTCAGGTGCACTATAGACACTAATAATATCAAAAGATAAATTTGATCATATCTTTACTGAGCCCACCAGCCAAACAAGAGTAAAGTATACAAATTATCTCAACAAAGATGGTGGGGTAAATTGCATACACAGGTTCAGAGGGAAGACTTCAGACTGAAGACTGAATACTGAAGAGGCTTGGCTTCTCTGCTGTGGCCTGAGTGGAGAACCATAGTGTCAATTTTTGGCTTCTTAGCTGCAGCCAGATGAAAGGCCTGGTTCCCTGGTGTTGGAAGAAAATTGGTGCCAACAGCCAGCATAAGAAAGGACTATTGCACAAATCTTCATGCAAAGGGCTTCTAGTATATGACATATTTTGAACAAAGGAAAATTGAGGAAATGGGATATTATTTTCCAGAAGTGAGAAGGGAGATTTGCATGCAGTTGAGGAAAAACATGTCAGGAAAATTAGGAAACTATGCGACACCAGTTATCTAGCTGACAGATACAAGCCTGAACCCTCATGGAGCCAATCATAGAATTAAAGGGACGGAGATTCTTCCAACCTGAAACAGCTTTGGGGAATATTAATTTTTAGCTGTTTATTAAGAGGCAAATGTCTCAGAGAGATTCTTTAGATACTCCCAGGCCCCACCTGCCCAAAAGGTTCAGAGACAGGAAAACTTTTTTCACTAAGGTTGTTGCCTTTTCCTTATTTAAGTGCAACATGGTAAACAAGAGGGCTTCAGTAGGTGTCTATTAGCTAGAATCCTTCCTCCCCAGTGACATCATCCATCAGGCATGGAGGGTTAGATCCAAGACATTGTTTATTCCAAGAGGAAGGGTTATGAATTCCAGAGAGCATGCTGGGACCAGTACTAGAAATGGTGGCAGTTGAGCTTACCTAGAACACCTCCTGAGCCCACAGCTGGACAGGCCAGAGGCTGGGTCCAGGTATACTGGGCCCAGGGCCTAGAGAAGAGGGGGAATGCAGAGAGGTGTGACTCAGGTGAACTTGGAGGGGAGAGAGAGGAGTCAGTCCAGGTACCCACATAAACTGTCTTTGGGAACTGTCACCTGGGTTCTGAATGAGGCCAGAAAGGGAGTAGAGCCCAGCCCTTGGGGTATAACCCTCAGAGCTCTTCCTCCCGAAACTTTGACACTTGTTACGGACACCCACCACTGACTGTCTCATCCTCTCCCCAACCAGGTTCTCAGGTGAGGAGGCATCTCCATGCAAATTTGTTCCTGAGTTCTGAGGACTCTAAGTTCTTTTGTTCCAACTTTGAGACTTAGCAACCAGTGGAGCAACTAGTGGTCTCCCTGTTCAAGGCAAGATTAGACCAAAACTTGTGGGGCAGCCCATGGCCGCTTCTTCCCAGGAACTTGCTTTGTGGGTGTTCCAAGGCCCTGAAGTTATGGGAGCCACTCTTGTCAGTTATCAGCTGGCCTTCAGGTGAACACACCTGATCTCTCCCCCAACAGTTAGACACCTGGGAGACCCCTACCCTCTTCAAGTCCAGTCTCTCAGAGGCATGAATATGGGAGAAGGAATGCTGTCTATGGATAAAGTTTCCTTCCTTTCCCTGTATGCTCCTGTATAGCTACCTCAAAAGGATTTTCAAGAGATGTTGTTTACCCAAATGAGAACACTCTCCACCCCCAGGGCATGCATACTGGCTGCCCTGTCTGCCCTCCAAGGCATTTCACAGAGACCAGTCCTGCAGGGGACTGGATGTCTACAGTCCATTGCAGGTACCTGTTGCTAAATTAGGAGCCTGCATTGCTTAGGGGGTGTCATGGAAGCACAAGTGGGCCCCAAATTTCTTCTTGATTAGCCCACCCTGTTGGACCCCTGGCTTAAACTTTCTTGTCTCAGTCTCTTCAAGAAACAACTGACAGCATTGAAATTGCAAGGGTCCTACCATGATTTTGGCTAGAAAATCACCTTCACCTATGTTTCCAAAACCCTGTCTGTCACTCTAACACTCTCTCTTGTGCTGCAGTCTCTCTTGTGTTCTCAAAGCTGAGCACTTTATTCTCTTAGTTTGTGGCATTCAGTCAGAGCACCCAGAACAAAATTTTTCCAAGCCTCCCCTGCTCAAGCCTCAAGCAGGAGTTTGCCTGTTTCTGTACCTTTCCATACAAGCCCCTGTGTTTCTTGACAGAATCAGTTACAAAGAGCCAGTTGTAGACAGTAATATTGTTTGTTTCGGATGTGTGTGTAAGTGTGCTTGTGTGTTCTGTTTTCATCCTAAACCTGTAACTGAGCATGGCATTAACAGCCACCTTAGAAGGAATACATGCTGAATGCAAATAGAAGGGAGGAGGGGGGTAGGCTGAGCTTCTAGTTTTTTGGTGGTGGTGTTGTTTTTTATCTGTTCTGCTCTAAGTGACAATCTTAGATCAAAGAAGGATGAGTGCAAGGGCCTCATTTGTACTCATCGGTTCATCCATGTGGCTGGAAACATAAACTCTGCTAGTTCATAGGCATGGGGAACATCTGGAGGAATGGCAGGGTAGGGTCACAGAACAAAGCAGCCTTACCACTCTGCCTGTTACTCTCAGCCCCACTACCTGCTCACAGCCTAAGGAAAAGAGATGCAGGGCCACCTGCATGACAGGGACACAGTACCCACTGCCACTATCTGATAGGTACCCCTCCCCAACTGGTGGGCGGAGATACGATGTAACCAGCACCTGCCGAATACCTTAAGCCCCCTGACTCCTGGGTCCAGGGGTACCCAATCATGCACCTTATATGAAGCTGCCAATCAGCGCATGCCGGGTACCCTAAGCCCCCTCCCCAACCCCTTAAAAGACACCTTCACCCCGCACATGCTCTCTCTCTCTCACCCTTGGGAAGTGAGCCGGCAGAGTCTTCTCTTCAATAAAGTCTGTGTCCTGGTACCCTGCTCTCTCTCTCTGCTCGTTCTGTTTCATCTTTCATATGGTGCCGAACCCGTGTGAGCGTGGACGATCCTCAAACCTAGCCCCCAGCTTCTGACTCCTGCTCTGGCTCTGCTCGGTGGCGTGGTTGTGAGTTGATTGGCCCGCTCAGAACACTTCCCAAACGCTGCCGGACCAGGACACGTGGGAATCTCGTCGCTTCCTCCTAACCGGTAGGCTTCAGGGTACTCCCTCCCCTCTTCCTGGTTCCCTGCACCTGGAAAGGCCTCAGAGTTTCCCGTCTACTCGGCTACGTTACACGGTCTACGGTCTACGTTCTACGAAAGCCCAGGTACCTGGCCGGGAAACTCTGTTCTACTCCACGGAAAAGATTTCTGGGTGACGACCCATAGATCTTTCCTGTCCCTCTTTCTACAGGTTGGCCTAGGAAAAGAAGGACGCTTCTTATTCCTTTTCCAACTTTCTGGTGGCCTTTTTCCTCCGGTCAAGGAAACCCCCTACGCACCTTTAGGTGCTTTTTCGAAAACACCCCCGTTTTTCACACCCTTGTTGAGCACAGATGATTTCTGCCACCAGACAGGAAAAGCTTCCAGAGATTCCCTATGTGCACCCTGTCTTTTCTCCACTCCTAATGTAAGGCAGCAGAATTGGAAGCAGTGGCCGGTAAGGCGCACCCTGTAGGGCGACTAGATTAGTAGTAAAGATTACAGAAACATTAACCAGTAAATACATCCTGCCCCTCCTGCAGAGTGGAAAGCCCCGAGGTAATGATAAGGGAACAGGAGAACAGGATGCTTGACCAAGATTGTGAAACTGAGATTGTGGAACTAAAACCAATGTAAATGTCACGGTTTTGCAAAAGACAAACTGTAACAAGTCCCCCTGACGACATCTGTATGACCCTGTTGTTTGTTTCAGGGTATTTAAGCCCTGGCTCTGCA
Organism: Antrozous pallidus; assembly: GCA_027563665.1. Lineage (NCBI taxonomy): Eukaryota > Metazoa > Chordata > Mammalia > Chiroptera > Vespertilionidae > Antrozous > Antrozous pallidus. Next base: position 435,024 of record JAOAOB010000027.1, on the reverse strand, counting down.
CTGTCTCGGGGCTCTCAGCCTCTACTCTGACTTCAGGGTATGTTGTGAGCCCCAGCATGCTTGGTGAATAAACCCTTTGCTGTTTGCATGAGAATGTCTCTTGGTGCCTTTGTGAGAGCGGAGGGCATCCCGGGCTTAACACTATCCCTCTCTCTGCTCCTTCCACACCCCAGGTTTTCCTAGCCCACGGGAAACCCCCTCAAACTGCCCCTCTGTCCCCCTCTTTACTCTTCCGACCCACCCGTTATCTCCTCTCCACCTCTCCTTCTCCTCTCCCTCCTCCTTCGCCACACTGCGGCTGCCCCTCTCCTGTTTCTTCCACCGCTGCCGCCAGGCCTCTGTGGGAACCAACTCCATGGCGAGAGCCTCCTGCCACCCCAAACAGCTAAGGGGATTTCTGAATTTCTGTTTTGCCTTGCTCTTTTGACCCTGACCACATGGCTCTTCATCCCCCTGAGGGCGGCCATATTGGCTTAGCAAGTCCCGCCCCCTCAGGACCCCACCTGGTGTGGCGTCACCGGGCTCCTCCTCTCTTGGCCTGCTGCCTGCTCCATCCTGCCTCCCCTCCCCTCTCTTTATGCCTCAAACCCAGGTCCGAGATCCGAACATGGCATTTAACTCTTAATTCCCCTTCGGAAGCAGGCAGAATAGGCCCGCCTTAGAAGGTTACCCTACAAACCCAAGCCTTGAAGCAGATCTGAGGCCCAGAGACTGTGCGTGGTGGGGGTGCAACAAGAGGACAAGCATTGCCTGGAGAATGCTTCACATGCAGAAACAAGGCCACCGACTGGACAAAGCCGTGACTCCGGCCCCGGCCTCCAACCAAGAAAAGTGACTGCCCCTGGGAAAGTGACAGGCCCTCTGTGTCTCAGAACAGAGGGGCCATCCTTCCAGGTCCTGACCAGCCGACGGCCATGCTGGAACTGGCTGAAGACTGTAGATGCCCAGATTCAACAACCCCCATCACCCACGCCAAGCCCAGGTTAATGCTCCAGATAGCGGGTGAGCAGGTCTCCTTTCTGGTCGACACGGGTGCTACCTTCTCTGTCCTGCCTTCCTTTGCTGGGCCACTTTTCCTTCGAGATCTCAGTCATGGGTATTGATGGCAAATCACCCTTCAGCTCTGAAAACTGTTCTGGCTTCAGCGCCTCCTCACCCCGCCCTCTCCCCTGCCCCACCCTTCCTGGGAAACAACTTTTTTGCTAGCGCAAGCTTATCAATTATTTAATGGAAGGGACAAGAATGTAAAAGGACCCACTATACCAACCCACTAAAGAAACACTAGTAGGCCTCCTCTTCTCACCCTCCCTTGTTCGCCAGGCTTTTTCTAACTCCAGGATACCGTCCTGGCATCTCTCTCCCTCTTTCCCAGACATCTCTAAACCTTTTCAACTATTTTACTAATGATAAACAAGGAATAGCTATGGGGGCCCTCACCCAGCCCCTGGGGCCAGACTTCATCCCCGTAGCCCATCTGTCCAGACAGCTTGATCCCACGGTTCGAGGATAACAACCCTGCCTCCGGACTCTGACTGCAGCCACAGTTCACACCAAGGAGGCCCAGAAGCTCCCTCCAGCAACCCTTACAGGTCTTTTCCACCCATAGACTATAGACCCTTCTGTGCTCCTCCCCTCCCCATTACATGTAGGAAGTTCATCTCCTGTTCCTCGAGAATCCTGACATCTCCCGAACCCAGTCCACAGCCCTGAACCCAGCCACTCTCCTCCACCCAACCTGTGTCAATGCACTCCTGCCCCAGGTTGTTAGAGGCCCTCTCTCTAGAAATTCACAGCTTCTGGCCGGACGCCCTGCCCATGGGCCTGACCGGAATCCAGGCTACACTAAGGAGCCCCACCTCCTGCAAGCCCTTTTCAGGAGCCTCACCTTCTTAAGCCCTTTTTAGACAACTGCTCCGGGAACACGCTGACAGGTTTCTACCCAGGCCAGGACCAGCCCTCCAGCCGGGAGGACTCAGTCCTCCTCAAGAACCTTACTCTCCCTCAAGTTGTATTTCAGCTCCAGGCCCAGAAAAGCAGCAAAACCAGACAAGTGACGCTGTGACAGCCTCAGGACCAGCTTTTACCTCCAAGTGACTCAACTGGATCGTACTTGAGACTTCACCAACCAGTCCCTTGGGGAAACCATGGTGCTACATCCTCATTAAGCATGGAAAACACTCCTGTTTTTCACCCACTTACTCCCTGGCTCCTCTCATTAGGCACACTGGTATCTTCCTTTAATCTTGCTCTTTGTTCCATGCCTCATGCCTTGTTTCACTAGTTTCTTGCAGAACGTAATGCAGACGTTCACCAACCAGAAGATAGATCTGCCACTGAATTCAGAACCTAACACCAGAATCCTTGAGACTCCGGGTAGACATCCCTAACGACGCCCCCTCTCAGCTGGAAGTAGCTACGGAAGATGAACCTTCGCCCCCTAAACCTTGCCTGGGCTCTCAATTATTTTTTTTAATATTACCAGAAGCCTGGAATGATAGGTATCCCCCTCCCAATTGGTGGGCGGAGTTATGATGTAATTGACAGAGACATTGAGCCACCAATCAATCACATACCAGAGTGCCCTGTGTCCCACCCCTTCCCATTCTGCCCTGGGCCCAACTCCTGCCTTAAAAAGTGTGTCTCGGTGCGCCACGTGGCACCTTTTCTCCCGGATTGTTCTCCCAGGCAGTCCGGGAGGCGGTCCGGCTGGGTCCCCTTTTCCCCTCCCCTGGTTTCTCTGCCTTCACCCCGCACGTGAGCTCTTTCTCTCTTGGGAAGGGTCTCCTCAATAAAGTCTGTGTCCTGGTACCCTGCTCTCTCTCTCTCTCTGTTCCTTCTGTTTCATCTTTCACTATCCCTCTCAGGAAAAGTCTCACATTTGAGGAGTCTGAGTATTTCCCAAGCCTGAGTGAGGAAGTGAAAGGGACACAATGTGTCTGAGGTCTCCTGTCACTACTTGAGCCAAAATAAGCAGAGACAGGGTTGTAGCACACGTCAGCGTGTATTCCAATAATGTGGTCAATAAGGGGTCAGTAGTCACTCACCCTGGAAATTCTGCTCTCATCCCCAGGGAGAAGACAGCTACCTATAGCTGCCAGCTGTGTAACATGGAAAGAGGAGGGGACGGCCTGCAGTCTGGCCTTCAGGAGCACAAACTCCTACAGCACCCTGGCTCATCTTTGTGAACTTAGCAACCGCTCATCCCCTAAGGGGTCCAGAGAATGGCCAGCCTTCTTGAAAAAGCCCTCCCTCTCCCCGGAAGGGTCAAAGGTGTCCTGTCCTTGGTCTGTACCCCAATTGCAATTCTTTTCTGAAAAATGGGCCCATGGAAGCAGCTTATGTTTTTAGTACAGCCTGGTTCATCCTCCAGTGACCAGGGCCTCTTGTTCATAGTTTGTTAGGTGAGTAATGATTAAACAAATGTGGCCCTCTTCTTATCACATGCCTTTCCCCCTTGTCAGAAGCTGATTTCTAAAGACCCCAAGGGGATGCCTCAGGCAAGCTTAAAGGACAGGGCATGGGCTTCTGCTTTGTGCTCTGCCTCTCCCTTTCTTCACTAGCCTGATTTTTGTCTCCTAAACAGAATGTTGAAAAGAAGGCACTAAAATCTGTCAAACTGAGGGTGCCATCCCCAAAGACCTGTAGAGGCAAAACCTGAGAGAAGAGCCCAGGTTCAGGTTAATCTAAGGGGCAGCTCTGCCAGAGGCTGTGCACCAGGTTGGGGATGTGCACCAGGTTGGGGATGGTGATTCCCCACCTCTCCTCAGCTTTTTGGCCTGCTCCCTCCTAGGAGCCTTCTGCCCCCTAGTTCTGCTTTCAGGTCCAGTGGCTCTTTGCCCACAGGGTTTGTTGGGGGAAGAGGCTGGGGGCAGAGAGCACAGCAAATTCAGACTTGGAGCTCCTGACAGAGCTCTGGTAAAACCCACAACCCAGTGGAGAATGAAGAGAGCACTGTAATTGCATGTGGCCACTCTCCTCTGCCCAGGGGGTTACAAAAACGTCCATCCAGAATATAAGGACAGTGGACCAGCCCAGAGCAGGAAGTTCTTTTGTAGACAGACGGCTACAGTTGGGGTGTGAAAGGGGCCCAAGCCTCGATCAGGGACCCTGAGAGGTTAGTGATAATACAAACCGCAGAGGGGAAGGGGCCAAGAAAAAGGGATCTACGAAACACAGAACTGGGCTGGCAAGTGGTAGGTAAGCTGGGGGTTAGTGCCTGCTGTGTCTGCTTCCACATCCCAGCCCATCCCAACCCCCCTCATACTGCAAGAACCTTGTCCTCTAACAGGTTACCCAAAGGTAGGCAGGCCACAGGCACCCCCATCCTGGGCTTCCTGGGAAATCCTGCTTGTGATCCGGGCATCTGGCAATATTGCACCCCTAAGGATCCAGGGCACAACTCCAGGAGCTTGCCAGGCAGCCGCTACCTCTTTTACTCCAGATTCTGTGCTGTGCTGGGCCCGAGACCAGGTGGTAAAGAGCACAGCCTATGAAAAAGGTAAGTTCACAATCTGGGTTCTTGCTCTCTGAGGGGTGAACTTGCTTACTCCTGGGTGAGCTTGAGATAGTTACTGGTAACCCGCAGCCCATCCACCACCACCATGTTCCCACTGAAAATGAGGTCCCACCAGGGTTGGAGTGAAGGCCTGAGGGCAAAACCTGAGTCATTCATCTGAGGCCAGGCCCTGTCCTGCACAAATGTTACTCTGGCTCACAGAGGAGACTGACATCAGGCAATTCGCGGAATTCCAGCATTGGCATTTATTGTTTGATCTCAGCTGGCAGAATTGCACTTGACAAAGGGTGCTCCCCAAGTCTCCCTCACCCCGGGATCTACTTTTTTGGCTCTTTCAGTCTGTGGGCTCTCAGACCTGCTCAGCCCTGTTCCAGGACATAAAGGACAGGGAGTGGCTGCAGGAGAGTGGGCAGAGTCCATTTGTGAAAGGTCATGTTGGAGGGAGCCTGAGGCTGGTTGCAAATATTGTCCTCTGGTTCAGCAGGTGAGAAAATGGTGGCCAGTTCTGGAGATAAGAGGTTAAGCCCACTGAGAGGACTGGGTCCTGTATCCAGGTATAAATGTGTGTGTGTGTGTGTGTGTGTGTGTGTGTGTGTGTGTGTGTGTGTGTGTGTGAGAGAGAGAGAGAGAGAGAGAGAGAGAAGAGAGAGAGAGAGAGAGGGAGAGAGATCTCACCTGATGATATTTTTGAGTGTCCTTTTCTTTATTATTGATTAAAGTATTACATATGTGTTTTTATTCCCAGTATTCCTTCTCCCCACCCCTCAATCATGACCCCCCCGTCACCCCATGGTGTCTGTATCCATTGTTTGGCTCCTAGGCTTGCAAACAAGTCCTTTGGTTGATCTTTCCCCTTCACCTCCACCTTCCCCTTCCATCCTTTTGAGGTTTAACTACCTGATCAAGGTTCTCTATCTCTAGATCTATTTTTGTTTATTATATTTCATAAATACATGAGATCATGTGATATTTATCTTTACCTGACTGACCTACTTCACTCAGCATAATGCTCTTCAGTTTCATCCATTCTGCTGCAAATGGTAACAATGACTCTATATCTCTATTTCTCTTTCTCTGTGTGTGTATGTGCGTGTGTGTGTCTCTACCAATTTAAAAATGTCCACTGTGTGACTCAGTGCATGATGATATCCCAAAATATAGCAGATCCTTACATGCCAAATACAAGTACACCTTCAAATCTTTTGAAGGGGGAGGTATATCTGTTCACTGTGCTTAAGACTTAGGACACTCTTCCCTCATAATCTGAATGAGATTTTTAGACCTGGGCCCAGAAGGAGCTTTATGTAGCCAATTTGCATGGGTTGTTCCCTGGGGTTGAGCAAACATTAGTTATCCATACAGACTTTCACAGTCATATTTAGGGCCGAGCCCTTGGACCTAATCTACTAGTTGAGGAAGTTTGGGATGTAGAAGTGAAGACCTCAGCTAAAGAGAATGCCTATGGAATAAACTTCTTGGTAAGAAAATGTAGGTCTTTTGGCCCACATTTATTTTTCTCTGTGCCTCCAAGATTCCAAAGAGAGCACAAGTCTGAATCTAAAGTGGCTTTCAGAATTGGATCAGTGATCTTCCATGTTCCGCTGCTTCACCACTTCTTGGTCTCTGCACAGCTCACATTTTTACATTTAATTATCTCAGGCCAAATTGCTGAGCTCATCTGATTCTTCTGAAGGAAATGCCCTTTACCTCCACACAGGAATGGTGATTTAACCTCCTGCCTGTACTCCTCATCAACTTGGGTTTAAGGGATCCACCCATATCTCTCTTAACTACTGGCCTTTTCAGTTCTCAAGTTTAACCAGTTAGAGTCTTTAGGTTTCTCTAGAGCTTACCATGTCTTGGATGATTCCCTTGTTCTCATTACAAACTTGCAGTTCCTCCTTTCTCAAGATAGTCCCTAGATATTATTTTGGCCCTACTTCTATTGGGGAAGGCTTGATCCTCAAAATCTGTCCCTCTGTTCCTCTTTAAATGGGCACAAAATTTCAATTGGGGTAACATCAAGTTCCAGGGACTATTTGGTTCTCAATACTGTTGCATTGTATCCCTTTTTCCCTTGAGATGTGGTACCAAAATAACACCAAGTCTACTTCAAGGTTGCTTTTATTTTCCTTTTCCTTCATGAATGGACTTCTGATTTAGTTGGAAGTGTGCAGGGTGGAAAACCCAATTAGATTAATTGCCTGGAAATTCTGTACTATGTTTCAGCTTTCAGTTGGTAGTTGCCATTTCACCTAGGAACTCAAAAGTAATTTTTCCAGCATCAATGAACACTGCATACCTACAACGATAGCCTACATATTTAAATCTGAGAGTCACTTATAATAATGTTCAGCAAATGGTTAGCATTGGGATAATACTGAATCTCACTTAGTAATTGGTTCTGTGACCATATGGCATGACTTTTCTACAGCAGTTTTAACATGTGCATCAACAAATGTTCCAACTGTGCTAAGCCACAGCCTAACCTTGGAGACATACTCTATATAAATGTACAATTATATATGTACTGTAAGATACATCATTGTAACCCTAACTTTAAAATACAGACAAATCAAGAAAAGTTAATTTAGAAGAACTAAGATGGCAGCATAGATGAGCACCTATCTAGCTATCCACGCAACAATTCTGAAACTGCAACTTAACAACAGAACAAACAACGTCCAGAATCATCAGAGAGTTGGCTGAGTGAAAATTCCACACATAAAACTAGAGGTGGGACGCAGCGGTGACTCGGGAGCAGCAGTACACAGCTTTGAGGTTCGGAGCGCGAGCAAGCGGTGAGGGACAGGCGGCAGACAGCAAGCCCAGCTGGTTTTCTCCAGCGGGGAGGGTGGAGGCCTCCCACAGCACCTACCCCCCAGTTCCAATCGAGCTCCCAGGTTGGGGAAAGGAGGATCCCGGGCGCGGCTGAGGTCTGTGTGTTTGGGGAGAGTGCACAAGTAAATTGGAGTGCGCAACCGGGCAGAGAACACGGGCAAAGAATGCGTGACTCACTTGCACGGAGACTACCATACTGCTTTGTTTCACAACCCTGAGTGAGACTTTGGCTGTGCAGACTCATTTGGGGAGAGGTAGAGTTGTCTGGCAACGGGGAGACCAGCAGTGGATTTACATTGCCACCCAACACCGAGACCCATGAGCTGCACAGATAAGCTGACGCCACAAGCCCCATAGACCTGAAACAGTGCGGCAGGAAGGGCGGACCTAAGCCTGACGCTGCACGCCCATTGGACACTGAAGCTATGTGCCAAGTAGGGCGGACCTAAGGCTGACGCCAGACACTGCATAAGGAAGCTGAGCCACTGTTCCTTAGAGGATAACTATCACACACCGCTAAGGGACCAACTCAGGAAAGTAACCACAATGCAGAGAAAAGGAAAGAACTCAGCTGTGAAAGAAATGGAGGAAAAAAGATGACAAGACATAGAGTTCAAAACCACAGTAATTAGGTTTATGAAGAGGCTACCAGAAAAGGCCGAGAAAATTAATGAGAACTATGCCGAAATAAATAACACCTACAAAGAAATGAACAACGCCTACAAGGATATGAAAAAAGACAAACTAGAAATTAAGCATACACTGACTGAAACAAAAAAGATTATACAAAGACCTAAAAGCAGTAAAGATGACCGCAAACACCAAGTCAAAGATTTGAAATACAAAAAAGCAAAATCCACTCAGCTGGAAAAGCAAGAAACCAAAGAGTCCAAAAAATTGAAGATAGTATAAGGGGCCTCTGGGACAACCTCAAGCATACCAACATCAGAATTATTGGGGTGCCGGAAAAAGAGAGAGCAAGATAATGAAAATCTATTTGAAGAAATAGTGACTGCAAACTTCCCCCACCTGGCGAAAGAAATTGACTTGAAAACCCAAGAAGTGCACAGAACCCCAAAATATAGGAATCTAAAGAGGACCACACCAAGGCACATCATAATTAAAATGCCAAGAGCAAAAGATAAAGAGAAAATATTAAAAGCAGCAAGAGAAAAACAGCTAGTTACCTATAAGGGAGCACCCATACGATTGTCAGCAGATTTCTCAACAGAAACGATGCAGGCCAGACGGGAGTGGCAAGAAATATTCAAAGTAATTAATAGCAAGAATCTACAACCAAGATTACTTTATCCAGCAAAGCTGTCATTCAGAATTGAAGGTCAGATGAAGTGCTTCGCAGATAAGAAAAAGCTAAAGAAGTTCATAACCGCCAAACCAACACTATATGAAATTCTGAAGGTATTGTTTAAGAAGAGGAAGAAGAAAAAGGTAAAAATGTACATTATGAACAAACAAGTACACATCTATCAACAAATGAATCTAAAAATAAAGTGAATTAACAACCTTATGATCAGGATAAAATGAGGAATAGAACAAAATCATGGACATAGAGAGGGAATGGACTTATGATGTTTGGTGAGAAAAAGGGTGCGGGAAGTACAGCAAGAGACTGGACAAAAATCATGCAACTATGGGAGAGGACAGAGGGTGGGGGTAAGGGCGTAGAGTAGGATGGGTATTGGGTGGAGAGGAGCTATTGGGGGAAAATGTAATTAATAAACTGAACAATAAAGGTAAAAAAAAAAGAAAGAAAGAAAAAGAAGTTAATTTATCCCAGCCAACCTGGCTATCACAATTAGTAACCTTGTGGGGCACATGCCAGTGTTGCAGACTTAATACCCAGTAGGGGCATGCAGGAAGCAGCTAACTGGTGATTCTCTCTCAACATTGCTCTCTCTTCCTCTCTGAAACCAATACGAATATATATATTCAAATATATATATATATACACATACATATACATACACACACACACACATATATATGTTAATGGTAAGCTATGGATGGTTTTACTTAGTGGATAGAGCATTGGCCTGAGGAATGAAGGGTCCCCAGTGCCATTCCGGTCATGTGACTTTGGCTTTTCTTCAAAAATATCTTGCTTCTGCACACTAGAAATAAATGTATAAGAACAAAAAATGTTTGAGTGTCAGCTTCAATGTCCAACTGTTCTGAGTCCCAGTTTCAATGTTAAATAGTTCTTTATGTGTACATGTCAGCAATGATATCCAGATGGTGGACACATCGTGGCAATGCAAATTCCATCCTCTCTGGTTTGGTCCTGGGCTGCCTGTAGCCATGCACAGCTGGCGACTGCTAGCATGGCAAGGTGTCGTCAGTGTTCCCCCATCTCTGGACCGTCCTCGGGGCTGGAACAGATCCATCAGATCCTCACTGTCGCAGGAACCCACATGGTCTTGAAATTGTTCTCTGAAAAGACACAAACACATTTTCGACCAAAAGTTAACAAAGGGATCCTCTCTGCAAAATAGACTTGAGATTCTTTTTATTTTTGCCTAAATGATTTTCCTTTGGCTTATTTTGACACCATGTGTGTTTTTTCATGGGTGTACTGCAGTTGGCTTTACAAATGGAATTTGCTTTTCTGAAGTAAGAATTTTCTAGATGTGTTTTACTTACAGGATATTTTCCCACTTTTCCCCCATTTTTTTTATTAATGGGGGCTTTTGGAAATTTTATATTGCAGTCTTGGTAATTTTAAATTTTAATTTTTGCACACAAATATGACTGCTTTAGGTTCTTTGGATGTTAGGCAATTTTACAGTGAGATGAGCTACTAACAGATATTTTAGTTAATGTTTTAGGAAAAGCTTTTTGTCCAGTACTACTAAATTTTCTTGAGTATTCACTTATTCCACTTGGCCAATTTAAATTAATCTGAAAACTTGATTACTATTTTACTGTCAATTTTAATACTCAAGCAGAAATCTTAGTTTACCCTGTAAATATTAATGGAAAGGATTATTTGCATTCTTGAGTAGGCCCTGAGCATTCCTGGTACTGAATTAGATTTAGATATAGGGCAGCTGTTGCTGGCCGAGGCTCTTCTGACCCTTTTTCTAAGGTCCTTTTTTCTGACTTGCCAGTGAGCAAAGCAGTGCAAACTAGCCTCTCATGTTCCTGCTTCTATGCTAAGCCCTTCCTATTTCCCTGGCCACAGCTTTAATAATTGTTCTCTAATAGTCACCTGGATTTGATTTATAAACTCTTTCCTATGAAAAGTCAAGAACCCACATACCAAAGCCAGGTCCTAGCCAGACCTGTTCAGACACATGTTCCCTGTCTGGTAACAAAATCTTTATCACTATAATATTACTGATAATTTTACTGTTTTCTTGAAAATTATATTTCACAAGCCAGAAAACTAAATCTCTCAAATGTCAAACTGTGTGTTTGCTTGTTTACTGGCTTTTAATCTCAGCTATCAATACCATATCTAAAACAATACTGGAAGGAACTGATGGCTGCATGAATCAACAACTTATCTAAAACCATCAGAGTTCTATTATGAAATAACTATTCATTAAATGACTATCCTTGATAGGACCATCTCTTTAGATGATCCCATTCAATGCCTAACTTGTTAATAAAAAATAGCATCTAACTGTGTAAATCTAATCAGGAAAATAAAAACATTATTCAAATATGTAAGTTTGGTTTATTATGTAGGACAAACTAATTTTTCTCTGTGATTTCAGTTGATAGATTAGACTACCAGAAGGAAGTTAATATGAGAGTTTCTTACTATAAGGCTGTTTGTTGTTAGTTTAACATATATATAGAAAGAAAGGGAGCAGGAAAGAGAGAGAGAGAGAAATATCAATGATGTCACACAATGGAGATGAAGCCTGCAACCTGGGATGTGCCCTGACAGGAACCAAACCATGACCTCCTACTTCATAGGTCAAAACTCAAACACTGAGGCCCCAAAGCCAAGCACTGTTAGCATTTACTTAGATGATCAACTTTCTTTTTATTATAAAAACAATTCATGTTTATTTTAACCAAATATTCAAAGAGCTACAAAGTTTAATAATTCATTTTCCTCAGGGCCCACACTCAGCTTCCCAGATTTAAAAGTTAGTATGGATTCCTCAATGGCCTTTCTTAATAATGAATCCAGGTAGGATATGTCACTTCCTGCCAGTTGTCATACTTTTTTGCCCTGGTATCCAATTTAAGGCCAACCAGAGTAAAATACTGGTAAATTCTCCAACCAATCACATAAGTTGTACCATCCTGTAAGGCCACGCCCTCTTCCCTTGTAGCCAGGGCATAGCTGAGCCTTCTCTCTATTTCCCTAAGCTGCTTTTGAGTCTCAGAAAAATGTAAGTGATGGTGGCTGGCCATTTTGTCATATATGACAGCAAAGACAAATAATTACTCTGTGTTTGTTCTATCTTGGTCGTTATCTTCAAACACTACATGTCTCTGGGTGAAGTAGCACAGGGAAGAGAGATATGGTGATTTCTAGCATTTTGCTTGTCATATTTCAAAGCATGAGGTAATGGTCATACATTTTTTCCTGAGCACTAGTATTCAAAGTGAGTGAAGAAATAGTTTCAGAGAAGAAAAAAAATAAAATGTTGGAATGATGGGAAAGCATCTGGAAATGGAGGACGCTGATGGCAATAGGCAAATTGAACCATCTCACTCTTGCTTAAAACTAGAAATCAGAACCATAAAAATGCTGGGCATAGACAAAGCAGTATGCATCACTCAACAAGAATTATGCAACAATAAAAAGAGCTATTACACAAACCTCGCACTACAAGCTATGGCTACAAGTAACCTGCACTCAGCCTTTGCTCAGATGCAGGAATTTCCATTGCCCTCCAGCCTAATGCAGTTGCCTTTCAAAGATGTAGAGTTTACGTATAACAATTTTTAAATGTCAGATAATTTTTTTTAATTCAGATTTTTTTTTTGCATTCTTGGCTAATGAACCAAAGTAAAATGATTATTAAGTATGAGACTTTCACAGATGTTGTTCAAATATAATTTTCAGGAAAATATTAAATCAGAATGTCACACTGATCAAACATAGTTAGAAATTTATTTAACTGATATGATATACTAGTGGCCTGTGCACAAAATTTGTGCACATTGAAAGGGTCTTAATTAGAGGAAATATTTTAGTAGTGCTATTTGCCCTTTCTTTATAATAAAAGTGTGAGAAAGGTAATGAGTTCAATGTATGTGAAAATAATACATAATTTCATAAATAAATAACAAAATGATATAACAACAGTAACAAACTAATAAAATAAAAACAACATTGATGCAAATAATGACTGATAAAGTGATTAAATTTATTCTAATATCTCCCTGTATACCACATTAACAGAGAAAACACTTTCAGAATGCTTAACTAATTTCCCTTGGGATAACATATTTAAACTTTAACTTTACTATCACATGCTCTTTGAACTTGAGAGAAAACAACATATAACAGACCATGTGCAAAAATGGGTTCAGATAGGAATATTCCTACTTTGTCTAGAGTTTGTCCTTGTGATTCATTAATAGTCATTGCAAATGCTGGCATCACAGGAAACTGTTGCCAAAATAATTTAAATGACAGGACAGTGTCAGATGGGAAAAAATCAGTTCTTAGAATCAGAACAACCTCTTCCTCTGCATATCCTGTTAATACTTCAGCTTTGATAATATTAGGTAGTAATCTTTTGAGAATATCTCTGCTACCATTACAAAGATCCAATTTACTATTAAGATTTCTCAATAACATGATGATTGCACCCACTTTCAATTTAAATTTATGACATGGCATTCCTGAAGGAGTAATACTATTAAGAAATTCAATGGGAAAATTTTCATTTTCAGCATCATCTGTTGAGTCAATGGGATCATCACTCAAATAAGTGTGAAAATTTCAAAAATCTCCAAAGTATATCCAAAATTTCTTCATTTAACTTTGGAACACACTCACTTTTTGGACAAAGAATTGCATATTTAGATATATTTTAATATTATCTATAGAAGAATATATACTATTTCCAAATGTGGCTTCAATAATAGATCCATTACAAATCATTTTATGGGGAATTTCAATAATATCCATTCCTAAGTGAAAACTGCTATCAAGTTTGCCATCTCCAAGTTTTATTAACCATTCTCTATAAGCAGAATCCTCTGATCTCATATCTGTTTTAAGAGACAAGTTTCTGAAACAACTCCAAACATCACAGTACTTTAAACTCATTTGTACTATGGCCTATCCCATAGCATGTGACACAATACTGACACATTGTTGAAAATACCCTTCAAGAAGGAGAACTTTTCCACCCAATGCAATATTCAAATTCAGAATTTCTCTTAGTAATCTGTCTATAGCATTTATAGCATGAATGGATGCCATGGTGCACTCATCAATAATAATTTGGGCCTTTGGCCGAAACCATTTGGTTCAGTGGAAAGAGCTTCTGCTTGCAGACTGAAAGGTCTCAGGTTCAATTTCTTTCAAGGGCATGTACCTTGGTTGAGGGCACATTACCAGTAGAGGGTGTGCAAGACGCAGTTGATCCTTGTTTCTCTCACATTGATGTTTCTGACTTTCTATCCCTCACACTTTCTCTCTATAAAAAATCAATAAAATATATTAAAAAAGAAGTTGGGCCTTTTTAATGGTTTTAGCAACTTTGCTCTTTATATCAAGTCTAGAAATTGACATTTAATTTAATGGAATTGGTAATTTATATTGGGAATGAAAGGTTCTTCCACCAAGAAGTAAATTTGCAGCAATTCCTGTTGATGCTGTGGGTAAAACAGTACAACCACGACCTCTAATATAATGTATTAAAACTTTCTACAGATATGTTTTTCCACTACCACTTGCACCATCCAAGAAAAAGCATTTGGGGTGGACAGTTTGATCTTTGATGCCTGAAGTTATAGCCAACTGTTCATCATTCAGAGAATTGATCCAAACCTCTGCTTGTTGTTGCTCGCACAATTCATTACCTGTATTTGCATTCATTAATCTGGAAGTTTGAAATGTGAACATTTCATTCCATGCAATGTGAATAACTCCTGAATTTCATTAGGGGCATGCATTTCAGTTCACACAGGCACCTTCTCTTCGGTGCAATTTTCAATCACAATCTTCAATAAAATGAAATTTATTCTCATCCCATAATTTGTTGACAGCAGAAGGACATCCAAACACACATATGTATGCCAAAAGTTGCCGAAGTTGTTTGGACATATTAAGGATGATTGTATCATCAATCACATTTTTCCAGATAGTGTCATTAAGTAATCCTGAGTTTAGTAGTTCATGAAATAGATCATAAGTTACATCTCCTACATTTTGCAGATCATCAAAACATATCGCATCTTTTACATGCAGAAGCAAAAGTCTAAGGTAATATGGTTCTGATTCTCTAAAGCACACAGTGAACAGTCTGCTTAATATTATATACCTGTTCTTTCAGTGTTTTGTCCACAAAGAATTATTAAACACATAATGCTGTAGAATCTTCCAATAATAATAATTACGCACATCAAAGTCATCTCTATTAAATAAGAACCAAACCATTAAAGTTGAGCTATGTCTTTTAGCCCTATCTAAAACTTCAGCAAAATTATCAGTATGAAAATACAAATTTTGTTCATTTGGCAAGTGAATAGCTAGTCTTGAGATTGCATGAGATTGGTCATGCATTCACATTCCCTCAGAAACACTCAGATACCTGGGGTCAATGAAGTCCTGTACTTCGTCATGATTGATAATATTTTTCCAGAAATTTGAATATTTGCACAATCATGACCTTTGTTTAAATAAATATTTAAATAGATATTTGTATTTAAATAGTATTTAAATAGATATTTGACACTTCTAATTGATTCACAAACTTCAACATATATATGACTGTTATATTTGAGGCACAAATATGGGTTATAATGGACAATCCAAGTATTATCAACAATTTTATTTCCAATAGAAATGGTACTACCAGATCTTCGTTTGTATTTGGGATATTCCATCAATATTTCCAATAGTCACATTTTGAAATTCTTTTGGATATCCCTTTGAACATTTTCCATTTTCTATACATGGACTATTTGGATTTTGTATTCCACATTGTCCATGTACCATATTTGATTTTACAGTTTGAAAAAGAAAAGGACACTGGCCCTCGTCTGGAATTTCTGCCTTAACTATATGGTCAATGTCTTATTGTGAATGTAATTTGGACTCACTGTCTAATATCAGTAATATATGACCATGAGGCTGTTCGTGTTTCTGAAATTCAATCAAATGAATCTTAGCTAATACTTTGCCAAATAAATGGAATTAATATACACCATTTAAAAGAGTATTCAGAGAGAACTAAGATGGCGGCAAAGGCAAAACACCTATCTTGCCGTCATAATCAGCAATTTTAATACTACAACTTAACGAAAGAACAAACACCTTCCAGAATCACCAGAAAGCTCGCCAAGTGAAAATTCCACAAATAAAAGTGAAGATAAGACACTGTGACTCGGAGGAGCGGCGAACAGCGTTGAAAGATTCGCACGGAGAGAGGTTTGGAGTGTGCGCGGCAGAGAGGGAGGGCGGCTGAAAACCGGCCAGTTTTCTCGAACGGGGAAACAAAGGCGTCCCACTGGACTGATTCTCCAGCTCTGGGCGAAGTCCAGAGAACCCACTATCACACGGGGTGAAAACTGGACAGTGGGAGGGCACGCCGAAGCTCGGGTGCTACCGGGTCTCCCGGCTTGTGGAGAAGGCAGCTTGGAACAGCTCAGCTGCGTGACGGCACAGAGAGCGCACCGCGACTTGCCTCTCATTCGGAAAACCGTCAGACTGCTTTGTTTTACAACCCTGGGTGAGACATTGCGCATGCAGACTCATTTTGGGAAAGTCTGAATTCCCCGGCAACCGGCAGCTGGTGGAGCTCCGCAGCGGCTCTCTCTCAGAGGTGCTGGCGGCCATTGCCCCCGGCACAGAGTCCCTGGGGCCACATAGGGTGGAGCTAACGCTGTCTGCTTGGCCCGGAGACTCCGCCCACCCAACCTGAGCACAGCTGAGCTTCACAGACAATTGGCCTGGAGGTCAACCCTCCAAGTGCTAACAACGATTAACTGAGCCTAACTTCAGCAAGACTGTGCAGCCCATATCCACCTCAGGTAACCGGGGAGGCTGAGCCACTATCCCTAGTAGGAAGTCTACCACACAAAGCTAATTGACCAACTCAGGGAAGCAGCCACCATGCAGCAACATGGAAAGAAATCAGATGTGAAAGAAATGGAGGAAAAAAAAACGACTGGACATGGAATTCAGAACCACGGTTATAGGGTTTTTTAAGAGGCTCCAACAAAAGATCGAGGCCTATAAGGAAATAAGCAAGACCACAAAGGAAATGAATGAGTCCTACAAGAAAATGAACAACACCATCCAGGATATAAACGAGACCTGCAAAGAAATGATCAAGACCAACGTGGAAATGAAAGAAACCCTCAAGGATATAAAGCAGACTCTCAAGGATATGAAAAACGACCAACCAGAAATTAAGCATACACTGACTGAAACAAAAAATATTATACAAAGACCTGAAAGTGCCCTGGAGCACCCCAAGAACCAAGTTAAAGATGTGAAATACAAAGAGGTAAAATCCACTCAGCTGAAAAAGCAAGAAACCAAAAGAATCCAAAAAATTGAAGATAGTGTAAGGGGCCTCTGGGACAACCTCAAGCATACCAACATCCGAATTATAGGGGTGCCAGAAAAAGCGAGAGGCCAAGACAATGAAAACCTATTTGAAGAAATAGTGACTGAAAACTTCCCACACCTGGTGAAAGAAATTGACTTAGGAGTCCAAGAAGTGCACCGAATCCCAATATATAGGAACCCTAAGAGGACCACACCGAGGCACATCATAATTAAAATGTCAAGAGCAAAAGACAAAGAGAGAATATTAAAAGCAGTGAGAGAGAAACAGTTGGTTACCTATAAGGGAGCACCCATACGACTGTCAGCGGATTTTTCAACAGAAACGATGCAGGCCAGACGGGAGTGGCAAGAAATATTCAAAGTGATGAACAGCAAGAATCTACAACCAAGATTACTCTATCCAGCAAAGCTATCATTCAGAATTGAAGGTCAGATGAAGTGCTTCGCAGATAAGAAAAAGCTAAAGGAGTTCATCACCACCAAACCAACATTATATGAAATGCTGAAAGATATTCTTTAAGAAGAGGAAGAAGAAAAAGGTAAAGATGAAAATTATGAACAACAAATACACATCTATCAACAAATGAACATAAAAATCAAGTGAATTGATAGGCTGTTGAACAGGATAGACTGGTGAATATAACAGAGACATGGACATAGAGAGGGAATGGACTGACAATTCTTGGGGAGAAAAGGGTTGTGGGAAGTGCAGCAAGAGACTGGACAAAAATCTAGCAACAATGGGAGAGGACAGTGGGGAGGGGGAGGTGAGGGTGGAGGGTGGGATAGGTACAGGGTGGAGGGGAGCTATAGGGGGATAAAAAGGGGAAACAATGTAATTAATAAACTGAACAATAAAGATTAAAAAAAAAGAGTATTCAGCTTAATATTAAAATCCTTGGCTACCAAGTCAGGTCTATTCTAAATTTTTGCCAGGGTTATAAAATTGTTTGAAATATCTGCCCATTTGGAGTTACATGTCATGATTATAAATAAATCAGGCTTGCCATACTTTCTTACAATACCAAAGTATCCTGATATCACTGCTATATATTTCTGAGACTACCCTCAAAAGATGATGGAAGTATTATTTTACCAATGTATTTTACCAAGTATTATTTTCAGATCTGGAGTTGAGATAATCCATCAAACCACTATATTTTTCAACTCTCAACTTAGATTGGTTTGCTTTAATGAAATTTATCCAATTGGCCTTAATTTTTTTTAATATGAATCCACAATAAACTGTTTAGTTAATTTTTCTTTATTTAAAATAGGGGATTGAACGTGTGCCTCACTGAGAAATGAAATCCATAATACTGCATTTGTGTGACTTCTGTCCTTACATTTGGTCTAGTATTATTGTTGAATACACTGTTATCTCTGAGTCTTCATAATATCTGTTTTACCATGTGGAAAAATAATAGGATATGTCATAGCATCTAATGGAGGAAACAGTATACTGATTTGTTTCATTTTAGTGGCATTTGGATTATTGGGATCTGCTTTACAATGAATGAGCAAGTCCCTTTCAAAAGGAGGTTCTCCATCTTTGTTTCTGAATATGACTGCAACCTCAGTAGAATTATATCTACCTGAGGCATTGTTATGATCATATTCAATTGCCATAGTTACTTTTGTGGGAGCTATTCCTTTTACTTTTCTACCTCATTTTGTTAAATCATTTATTTCATGCATGAGGTTGTTGATGTTGATCATGAGTCTTTCTGAGCAGGCCTGGTTTGCTGGCATTGCTAATATTTTATGATAATACAGCTTCAGTTGTATCCAAAATACAGAGTTGAGCAAACTTCTGAGAAACACCATCAGAAGGATGTAAAATTCAAGTACAGTGATAAACTTGTCCATGTATTCTAAAACAGTATGGCCAATACCCTTATGGTGATGCAACATTTGCATCCATGGAAGCAAAAGCAAAAGAACTATTTATAGGTTGAATGCTTTCCAAGGAATTTTTACTGTCAGAATCTTTGTCATTAATCTTTTTAAATATGGTGGGTAATCTGGAAAATGTATATCATTTGGACAGACTTTCCCTTTGCTACAATATCGAGTAAATTTTCCATGAGATGGATTTTCATCACAGATATTTAGTGATAGGCAAAATTTACATTAACAGTCATTCCACCACAACTAAGTTCAAGAATTGGATCCTCAGGTACTCTATTTTCTCTGAGAAGACAGTTCCTACCAGTACTGCTAGTACTTATTGATGACTGTTCTTTAGAAACATTCTGTCTTCGCCACCACCTTCTTTCAATTTCAAAGGCACGTTGTTCTTTAGACATTTTCTGTCAAAGATGCCAGTGATTTTTGGCTTCAGAGCAACATTTTTTCAATAGTTGCTCTTCAGATACATTCTGTCGCAGGCGTCATCTTCTTTCAAGATCAGAAGCACGTCGCTCTTCAGACATTTTCTGTTGATAACATCAGCACCTTTCTGCTACACAGCTCTATTGTATCAACAGTTTTTCTTTGGACATAGTCCCACCTCTCTGTTGCCACATTCTGAGATAGAGGAGAGAGTCTTTACAGTCAAGCCTTTCAGCAGTGTGACCAATGGCTGATTTTGACAGATTCTGTGGGGTGGGACTTCCTCCTAGCTGTGGTCAGTTTCCACAGCTGGACGCAGGCCTTCCCTCTGGCTATTGCCTTCCATTTTTGCTGGCATAAAGCTGAAGCTACAAGTTAGTTAGACACAGTTGTGGTGAGTTCTGCTACCCTCCACTGCCGCTTCATGCTCTGTGCCCAGGAGCCTCAGTTACACGCAGTTGTGGTGAGTTCTGCTTCCCTCAGCTGCCGCCACTTAATCTCTGCACCTGAGGGCCAGGCACTCAACACCTCCACCACTTCATCTCTGCCCCCTGGCATGGGTGCTCATGCCTCTTGACCCTGACCCCTGCTCCTGAATGGCTGGTAGTATTGCAAAGGTACAGTCACATTTGCATGTTTCTTTTTTATTAGATAGGATAGGAACAATGCAGAAATAATCATTGATTCAAATGGGAAGGTAAAAAGATCCCAGATTTATTCTTATGGGTAAAAAAAAATAGAGATAAATTACAAATGCAACACATTGAATTCTAAATTGAATTGTTTGCTCCTGGGCAGAGTGGGACTGGGTTGGGAGGAGGTCCACATGACTAGCCAGGGGCATACACATTTCATCCCTTTTACAGAGAGTTGCAAATTAGTGTGAAGACAATGATGATTAAATGGGCAGGGCTTTGCTTTATGATGCATAGTGTTACATGGGAAGGGCATTTTCTTCAGTGTATACTTCTAAAAGAATAAAATTTTCTAGGTTAATAAAGAATAACATCGAATAACTCCTAAAAAGCAACCAAGTAACCAGATTATGGCTTCAGACAGGGTCAGACTTACTCAATAGGGAGTGACTATAAAAAATATTTCAGGGTTGGAAATATCTAAGGTATATGTGTCCTAATCTGTCAGTTTGTAGTGCCAAGAGAACTACGTTTCAAACTCTAGGTCCATTAAACAGAGTCCACTCCTCCCCTTCAACCCCACTTGAGCCTTATAATAATCCCAAGTTGATTATTTACCTTTTGTATTTCAGTCCTCAGGATTCTCCTTGCTCAGTAATATTTACTGAATGATCTCCATAACCTTCATGTTGCTGTTTCTGCTGAGGAGTCAGGGATAGACAAGTCTTCTTTCTTACTGAGATGCTATTACCCTCCTCTCTGTGTCCCACTCCAACATGTGTGAGGGCAAAGGTGATGGAAGATATAAACATCTAGAGCTCCTTGGGCTGGAAAAGGATATTAAGACCTATTGGTATAATAATTTCCAATTTTTTAAATATGTTTACATTAACTTGAGAGAGGCAGGGAGAGAGAGTCCTAGAAACACCAATAATTATAGAGAATCACTGATAAGCTGCCTCTGCAAGCCCCCACTCAGAACAGCCCAGAACCTGGGCACGTGCCGTGATGAAGAATCGAACTATGACCTCTTGGTTCATAGGTCCATGCTCAACCACTGAGCACATTGGCTAGGCATAATGTCCTATGTTCCTCCTGCTTCTGAGCTGGCAGAATCCATTTCTTATGAGACAGTTCCCTTTAGTGTCCCTGCCAAAGTCTCACCCAGCTAACTGGGAGCTGCCAAAAATCTTGGCCTTTGGTCCCTGCCTCCAGCCTCAAAGCCAACCAATAAAGTTGAGTCTCCACCTACTCCTCTGACCACCCCCTTCCTACTCTGTTTTCATTTTCAAGAACCCTTGTTACTGAGAGCTAGGAACTTGGAGTGAGCCACACATACTGTGCTTTCTGAAGAGTGCCTGAGGTGTATTGGTGTCAATAAACATGTTTTCACTGACTTTAAATAACAACAAAGAACTCTTAAGAGGTTAGCCCATCTCGCTGACCTGGAAGGGTTGCAAGGTTAACTTTATGACCTGCCTTAACATAGTGACCTCAATTAATTCTGTGACTTATTACCAGGTGACACCTCATAGGGCTTAGTATGGGATCCCCAGCAGGTTCAGGGAAGGGCCCCCAAGATATGTAAACATGGGGGCTTGGCTGTTGAGACAGAGCTGGCTACATGGAGATTTGGGGAAGCCACCCTTAAAGGAGTCTGTGCTCCAGGACAAGGAAGGACAGGCTGAATGGGCACAACGAAGAACAGGGGAACAAAGAAAGGGCCCAGTGTGGGGCTTTTAGGTATGAGAATATGGTGATTTGGAGGGGAAAAATGGCAGTGGAACAGATGGATGCGATCTGAATCTGGTTCCAGGGAAGAAGGAGCAGCTGAAGGTCGCAGTGTTTGTTGGTGAGTATGGGGACCCCTGTGCTCTGGTAGAAGATAAGGGACTGCTGGAGTGGGCTCTCCAGCCTGAGCAGCCCCCATACTGCTGGGTTCTCTCCCTGAGCCAACCGCGAGGAGGTAGACCACACCATCTTGAAGGGGAAGGATCTGAAAATATACAGCTGCAGTACTCGCTGGATGGCTGAGATCCCCAGAACACCGGCGCCCAGTTGGCACGGACGCACAGAGTCTAAGAAGTTCTGCGCTCCGGCACAGAAAGGTCAGATTTCCCTGGGGATACTTTGGGCACGGGGGGAGGTGGCAGACTGAGAGATCTGCATCTTGGAACTCAAAGCTGGGAGATCTGCACCTGAAATAAAATCTGTGGCTGTTGGAGCTTGTAAAGGTGGGATAGGGCCCTCAGAGATGGTGGCAGAGGGAATCCATGGAGGGCAACCAATTTGGACCGGATAGAGGAGGGAAACCCGGGAGATTTGGGGAGGGTCCTGGCTGCTAAAACAGCAGTCACCATTAGAGAGGCAATATTGAATACCACAGGGACAGTGAGATTTTACTTCAGGCTAGAGAGGACCAATTGACCCAGAGGTCAATCTAGAAACACTGCCGCCCAGGGGGCAACACAAATTGACTCTTGTGTGACACAAGGAATTGATTATATTTTCTCTTTATACTACTTTGGGAATACAGTCTATTTTCATCTACCCTTTAGTATCTTTTACTCTACCTCAAGTTCACCTTTATACCACGACTCTCTTGCTAACCATTCCCTATTTAGTGCCTTGTTTCCCTTACACTTTTCCCGCTTTAGATTTACCTTAATTCTTTCTTTTTACCCCCTGTTAAAATTTCACCCTACTTATATATCTAATCTGCAACCACCTACTCCAAGTCCATATATACCTCTAGCTGCTCTGACTTCACTATCCTAAATTGTTTTTATCCCTGTCCTGTTGTTGTTGTTTGAGTATTGATTATATCAATTATTTATGCAGGTTTGTGAGATTGATTTGCTTATTCTGTTATTTTGGTTTGTTTTGCAGGGTTTTTTTTATGTTGTTTCTTGTTTTGTTGTCCTCATTTGCATTGTTTTTTAGATAGGTTTTTGCTTCTGTGTTCACTCACCTCCATTGATATTATTAGTTGTATATAGTTGGTATCATTTTCCTGGTACTTGTTGCTGGTTTTGGTTCAGATTAGGGGCTGTCCTATAGGAGTTTTCACCTCACAGTTATAGTTTCCTCCCTTTTTTTTTACTTCTTCACCTTTTTCCATTATCATTTTGGCATTCCTGTCTTTCTTTTTGTAACTGTGGATGTGTGTGGGGGGGTCTCCTTCTTTTTCTGTGAGTGTGGGTATGTGTCTGTGTGTGTGTGTGGGGGGGGGGTTCTCTTTCTTTTTTCTCACCTATCACTGAATATGCCTTTCTCTAGCAATCACCTTTATTTGGAATTACCATTACTGTGACTATATCCTGGTTCAGTGCCTCCTGTGTTGCACCTGGATGTGTTGTATTTTGTGCCTTTAAATTAATGCATGAGAGTGAGAACTACATAACCAGATACAAAGAGAAGAGAGACCAGGGGGGAAACAAAGAAAGAAAACATATGAAAGATATGAAAGAAAAACAAGGCTCACCAGAAAAGGAGGTAAACAAAATGGAAGTTAAAAACCTGTCAGAGAAAGAATTCGGAGAAATGGTGATAAGGTTGCTGAAAAGAATGGAAGGAAAATTTGACAATATGAGGAATTGAAGAAGAATTGAAGAAGAGGAATTGAAGAAGAACCAAGAGAAAATGAGGAAGACTCAGGAAGAAATGAAGCATAGCAAAGAAGAAATGAAGAAGAGCCAAGAAGAAATGAAGAAGAGCCAAGAGGAAATGAAAATTGATATTGCTGAAGTAAAGAACTGAATAGAAAGTATTAAGAGTAGACTAGAAGAAGCAGGGGACCATATCAGAAAGCTAGAAGACAAGGTAGGAAAAATAACCAAGTAGAGCAGCTTCTAGAAAAAAAAAATTAAAAAGCAGGAGGAGAGCCTAAGGAAACTTTGGGACAACATGAAACAAAACAACATCCGTATAATTGGGTTTTCAGAAGGATAGGAAACTGAGCGAGGACTAGAAAACCTGTTGGAAGAAATAATGACAGAAAAGTTTTCTGATATAGCAAAGAAAAAAACCACACAAATCCAAGAAGCTCAGAGAGTCCCGAGCAAAATGAACCCCAAAAGACCTACGCCAAGGCATATTATAATTAAACTGGCAAACAACAAAGACAAAGTAAGAATCTTAGAAGCTGCCAGAGAGAGACAGAAAGTCACCTACAAAGGAAATCCCATCAGACTAACAAGTGATCTCTCAACAGAAACCTATCAGGCCAGAAGGCAATGGAATGAAATATACAAAGTCATGCAAAGAAAGGGTCTGAATCCTAGAATACTCTACCCAGCCAGGCTATCAATCAAAATTGAAGGTCAAATCAGGAGCTTCGCAGATAAAAAAGGACCACCAAACCAGCAATGCAAGAAATACTAAAGGATCTGCTGTAAAAAGAAATAGGAAGCGAAGAAGAAACACAGGGGTAAAGAACAAAAATGGCAACATATAAGCACCTATCAATAATAACTTTAAATGTAAACGGTTTAAATGCTCCAATCAAAAGACATAGGGTAATAGACTGGATAAAAAAAAATGACCCATGTATCTGCTGTCTATAAGAAACCCACCTCTGAAAAAAAGATGCACACAGAATGAGGATGAAAGGATGGGAAAAGGTTCTTCAGGCAAATGGGAATTTTAAAAAAGCTGGAGAAACAATACTTATATCTGCCAAATTAGATCTCAAAGTGAAGGACATAACAAGAGATAAAGAAGGCCACTTCATAATACTAAAGGGAGCAATCCAACAAGAAGAAATAACTCTGGTGAACATATACGCATCCAATACAGGAGCGCTCGAATACATACAAAAATTCCTAGAGGATATCAAGGGAGAGATAGACAGCAATACAATCATAGTAGGAGACTTTAATACCCCACTGTCACCATTGGACAGATCATCTAAGCAAAAAAATCAATAAAAAAACATCAATGCTCAATGACTCTCTAGACCAGATGGAATTAATTGAAATCTTCAGATCATTTCACCCCAAAGCCACAGAATATACATTCTTTTCAAGTGCCCATGGGTCATTCTCAAAGATAGACCATGTGTTGGGTCATAGGCAAAGTCTCTCAAAATAAAGAAGATAGGAATCATATAAAGCATATTCTCAGATCACAGTGACAAAAGCTGGAAATCAACTACAATAAAAACAATCCAAAGAAATCAAAACCATAGAGACTAAACAACATGCTACTAAAACAATGACTGGGTTACTAGAGAGATCAAGGAAGAGATAGAAAACATGATGGAAACAAATGACGATAGCACAACAATCCAAAATCTGTGGAACACAGTGAAAGCAGTTCTGAGAGGGAAGTTCATAGCTCTACAATCCTACTGCAAAAACAAAACAAAACAAACAAACAAAAAAAAACAAGAAACAGTGGCAATAAATTATCAAACCCAACAACTCAAGACTTAGAAAGAAAGCAACAAGAAAAGCCCAGTATAAGCAGAAGGAAGGAAATAGTAAAGTCCAGAAAAGAAATAAATGACATAGAGACCAAAGAAACAATACAATAGGTCAACAAAACCAAGAGCTGGATCTTTGAAAGGATGAACAAGATTGATGAACCTCTAGCCAGGCTCACCAAGAAGTAAAGAGAGAGGATGCTAATAAATAAAATCAGAAATGAAAGAGGTGAAATAACAACAGATCCCATTGAAACACAAAGGATTGTTAAAAAATACTATGAACAACTCTACTCCAACAAACTGGACAACCTGCAGGAAATGGATATATTTCTAGAAAAATATAATCTCCCAAAACTCAATCAAGAAGAATCTAAACAACTCAATAGACCAATAACTATGGATAAAATTGAAGCAGTCATCAAAAAGCTAACAGCAAAGAAAATCTCAGGGCTAGACAACTTCACAGGGGAGTTTTACCCAACATTCAAGGAAGAACTAAAACCTATACTCCTCAGACTATTCCAGAAAATTCAAGAGGATTGAACACTTCCAAACTCCTTCTAATACCAAAACCAGATAAAGAAGACACAAAGAAAGAGAATTACAGGTCAATATCCCTCATGAATATAGATACCAACATTTTCAATAAAATTCTAGTACATCAGAAAGATCATACACCATGACAAAGTAGGATTTATCCCAGGAATGCAAAAATGGTACAATATCTGCAAATCAATAAATGTGATACATTACATAAACAAATTGAGATATGAAAATCACATAGTCATATCTATTGATGCAGAAATTGCATTTGACAAAATCCAACACTCTTACTTGATAAAAACTCTCAACAAGGTAAAAATAGAAGGATCCTACCTAAACATAATAAAAGCCACATATGATAAACCCACAACAAACATCATACTCAATGGGCAAAAACTACAACAATTTCCCCTAAGAACAGGAGCAAGACAGGTTTGCCCAGTCTCACCACTCCTGTTCGACATAGTACTGGAAGTATTAGCCATTGCAATTAGACAAGAAGAAATAAAAGGCATCCAAATTGGAAAAGAAGTAGTAAAGCTATCCTTATTTGCAGATGACATTATATTGTACATAAAAAACCCGAAAGACTCTATGAAAAAACAAATAGACTTAATAAATGAGTTCAGCAATGTAGCAGGCTACAAAATTAATGCCAAGAAATCTGTGACATTTCTATACACTAGTAGTGAACTTACATAAAGAGAGACTAAGAAAGCAATCCCACTTATCATTACAACAATTAAAATTAAAATACCTAGGAATAAACTTAACTAAAGAGGTAAAAGACCTTTTCGTGGAAAACTACAGGACACTTAAAAAAGAGATAGAGGAAGATGTAAACAAGTGGAATAACATACTATGTTCATAGATTGGGAGAATAAACATAATTAAAATATCCATACTACCCAAAGCAATCTATAAATTTAATGCACTCCCCATTAAAATACCAATGGCATACTTCACAGTCCTAGAAAGAACTCTCCAAAAATTCATCTGGAATAAAAAAAGGCCGCCGATACCCACATCAATCCTGAGAAAGAAGCACAAAGTCGGTGGCATTTCAATACCAGATTTCAAGCTATATTACAAAGCTACTGTTCTCAAAACAGCCTGGTACTGGCACAAGAACAGACATATAGACCAATGGAATAGAATAGAGAATCCGGATATCAACCCAAACCACTATACTCAATTAATATTTGACAAAGGAGGTATGAACATAAAATGGAGTCAAGATAGTCTCTTCAATAAATGGTGTTGGGAAAATTGGACAGATACACGCAAAAATATGAAACTAGACCACCATCTTACACCATACACAAATAAACTCAAAATGGATACAGGACTTAAACGTAAGACGGGAAACCATAAAAACATTAGAGGAATCTACAGGAAATAAAATCTCAGACATATGCCAAAAGAACTTCTTCAATGATACTGCTCCTAGGTAAATGGAAGCTAAAGACAGAATAAACAAATGGGACTACATCAAAATCAAAAGCTTTTGCACAGCTAAAGAAACCATCAACAAAACAACAAGAAAACCCACTGTATGGGAGAACATATTTGCAAATGTAATCAGTGATAAAGGTTTAATCTCAAGCATCTATAAGCAACTCACACAACTCAATAAAAGGAAGACAAATGACCCAATAAAAAAATGGGCAACAGACCTAAATAGAACCTTTTCTAACGAAGACAAAAGGAAGGCGCAGAGACATATGAAAACTTGCTCAAAGTCTCTAATTATCCGAGAGATACAAATCAAAACGACTATGCGGTACCATCTCACACCTGTCACAATGGCTTACATCAACAAATCAACAAATGACAAGTGCTGGCGAGGATGCGGAGAAAAAGAAACTCTCCTGCACTGTTGGTGGGATTGTAAACTAGTTCAGCCACTGTGGAGAACAGTATGGAGTTTCCTCAGAAAACTAAAAATGGAGCTCCCATTTGACCCAGTGATCCCACTTCTAGGAATATAACCCAAGAAACTAAAAAGGCGAATTAGAAAGGTTATTT
This sequence comes from Antrozous pallidus, assembly GCA_027563665.1. Classification (NCBI taxonomy): domain Eukaryota; kingdom Metazoa; phylum Chordata; class Mammalia; order Chiroptera; family Vespertilionidae; genus Antrozous; species Antrozous pallidus. The sequence continues at coordinate 406,960 of JAOAOB010000027.1, read as the reverse complement.
GTACCCCTATGTTCATAGCAGCACAATTTATCATAGCTAAGATTTGGAAACAGCCTAACTGCCCATCAGCAGATGAGTGGATTAAAAAACTGTGGTACATCTACACAATAGAATACTACGCTGGGGTAAAAAAGAAAGAGCTCCTACCATTTGTAACAACATGGATGGAATTAGAGAGCATTATGCTAAGTGAAATTAGCCAGGCAGAGAAATACAAATATCACATAATCTCACTCATTTGAGGAATATAATGAATGAGATAGACTGATGAACAAGAATGGATCCAGAGACTGAGAAAAGTCCATCAAAATGTCAAACCTCATGGTAAGTGGCTGGTGGTGGGAGTAAGGGGGAAAGTCAATATATTTGATTGAACTAAGGTAAGTGATTTGTGTTTTTACATCATTGACAAAGTTTATATAAAGTTATAAAAAAATTGGCAGCTATTTTGAGGTTGAATTAACATGGCCTAGAGCATGTCATCTCTTATGGACACCAGTACTTAGGCTAGGCCCTCCTTAACCTCCCATGACACCACAATACCCTTACATGATATTATTCTACAATGTCATTATAATATTTGATATTTGACAACAGCATATTATACAATTATCCCAAATAAACTTACAAACTAATTCTTTGAATGTTGGGCAGCAACTTAAAAAAAGGATAGGAAAGGAATTAATCCCTTTCAGAAGAGGTTAAGGCACTTGGAAGGCATCCCAGCATTCTATATTGGCCCCTCTGGCCTTTTTGCCAAGAGGGACCCTCTTCTTATTATCCAAATAACACAGCTGATGCTTGAACTTTCAGTTCAAGCTGTGGCTGAAGCCTCTGGACAGCTGGCACCATGGATCTGTTTCTCGACTAATGGCGTGAGCTGGGCCCTCTCTGGAGAAGAAACCTGGGTCACCTGAGATATGTGATCAGTACCGGGACCCCGCCAGCAGCAGAGGGGACCCCAAGGCAGGTGCTGGACCTGGAGGCCACGGGGGCATAGACTACAAAGGAGACAGAACTGAACCTCACATCACCCTGTTTGGCCCCGGAGGATGGCTGGTTAGCCAGAGATGGGTAAGATTCCTCAGGGAAGGAACAACCTAAGACAGGCACAGTCGCAGAGGGGCCAACAGGAGAGAACTAAAAGGTCAACAGAGTTGGGGCACAGACCCTCATTCACAAACCTTGCATGGGCTTGAATTCTCACTCCTCCTGAGGAAGGTCTCCTCCCACCACAGCTGCTCCGTCTTCCACGCACAACTCATACCGGGACCGAGGTGGCAGACAGAGACTCGGCCAGCAATAGCTGCCCTATATCTAAATTTAGTTTATTACCAGGAATGCTGAGGGCCTATTCAAAAATGCAAATATTCCTTTCCACGGTATTTACAGGGTAAACTAAGATTTCTGCTTGAGTATTAAAATTGACAGGAAAATAGTAATCAAGTTTTCAGATTAATTTAAATTGGCCAAGTGAAATATGTGAATACTCAAGAAAATTATAGTGTACTGGACAAAAAGCTTTTCCTAAAACATTAACTAAAATATCTATTAGTAGTTCATCTCACTGCAAAATTGCCTAACATCCAAAGAACCTAAAACAGTCATATTTGTGTGCAAAAATTAAAATTTAAAATTACCAAGACTGCAATATAAAATTTCCAAAAGCCCTTATTAACCAAAAAAATGAGGGGGGGTGACAGTGGGGTAATATCATGTAAGAAAAAATATCCTATAAGTAAAGTAAATGTAGAAAATTCTTACTCCAGAAAAGAAAATTCCATTTGTAAAACCAACTGCAGGATACCCATGAAAAAACACTCATGGTGTCAAAATAAGCCAAAGTAAAATCATTTAGGCAAAAATAAAAAGAATCCTAAGTCTATTTTGCAGAGAAGATCCCTTTGTTAACTTTTGGTCGAAAATGTGTTTGTGTGTTTTCAGAGAACAACTCCAAGACCATGTGGGTTCCTGCAACTGTGAGGAACTGATGGATCTGTTCCAGCCCCGAGGAAGGTGCAGAGATGGGGGACACTGATGACACCTTGCCATGCCAGCAGTCGGAAGCTGTGCATGGCTGCAGGCGGCCCAGCACCATACCAGAGAGGATGGATCTTGCATTGCCACGATGTGTCCACCATCTGGATACTATTGCTGACATGTACACATGAAGAACTATTTGACATTGAAACTGGGACTCAGAACAGTTGGACATTGAAACTGACACTCAAACATTTTTTGCTCTTATATGTTTGTTTCTAGTATGCAGAGGCAAGATATTTTTGAAGAAAAGAAACAGGGGGAAGTGATTGATATAAAGGCAGGGTGGCCTCAAAAAGGCTGTCAAGCTACAGGGGGAAGGCTGGAATGAATGGCAGGCAGATACTGGGGGAGATCAAACGAAGGACTTGTATGCATACATGTGAGCATAACCAATGAATGAAAGACACTGGGGTGGGGAGGGGGGCAGGTGGGGACATGTGCTGGGGGGTGGGGGAGATTGGGGGGAGGATATTGGGAGGGGACAGAAAACATATGTACTACTATTAAATATAAGGTATATTGTAAATTAAAAAAGTCAAAAAATAAATAAATAAACTATTACAAATAGTAAAAAAAAAAAAAATACTGTACAACCCATAAATGATTGCCGTAAGAGTATCCACCTCAGGTAACTGGGGAGGCTGAGCCACTGTCCCATAGAAGATATCTATCACATAAAGCTAATCGACCAACTCAGGAAAGAAGTCATCGTGCAGAGACATGGAAAGAAATCAGGTGTGAAAGAAATGAAGGAGAAAAGACAACAAGACATAGAGTTCAAAACCACAGTTATAAAGCTTTTCAAGAGGCTCCTAGAAAAGGTCGATGAACTTAATGAGAACTACAAGGAAATGAAAAAGACCAACAAGGAAATGAATTACACCTATAACGATATGAATGAGACCCTCAAGGATATGAAAAAGGACCAACTAGAAATCAAGCATACACTGACTGAAATAAAAAATATTACACAAAATCCTAAAAGCAGTCCAGAGGGCCCCAAGAACCAAGTCAAAGATTTGAAATACAAAGAAGCAAAATCCACGCAACTGGAAAAGGAAGAAACAAAAAGAATCCAGATAATTGAAGATAGTGTAAGAGGCCTCTGGGACAACCTCAAGCCTGCCAACATCTGAATTATGGACGTGCCAGAAAAAGAGCAATAACAAGGCAATAAAAACCTACTTGAAGAAATAGTGACTGAAAACTTCCCCCACCTGGTGAAAGAAACTTACTTAAAAGCCCAAGAAGTACACAGAACCCCAAAATATAGAAATATAAAGAGGACCACACCAAGACACATCATAATTAAAATGCCAAGAGCAAAAGATAAAGAGAGAATATTAAAAGCAGCAAGAGAAAAACAGTTATCTGTAAGGGAGCAACCATACGATTGTCAGCGGATTTCTCAACAGAAACAATGCATGCCACACAGAAGTGGCAAGAAATATTCAAAGTGATGAATGGCAAAATCTACAACCAAGATTACTCTATCCAGCAAAGCTATCATTCAGAATTGAAGGCCAGATAAAGTGCTTCGCAGATAAGAAAAAGTTAAAGGAGTTCATCACCACCAAACCAATATTATATGAAATGCTGAAAGATATTCTTTAAGAAGAGGAAGAAGAAAAAGATAAAAGTGTAAATTGTGAACAATAAATACACATCTATCAACAAATGAATCTAAAAATCAAGTGAATTAATAATCTGATGAGCAGGATAAACTGGGGAATAGAACAGAATCATGGACATAGAGAGGGAATGGACTGACAATTCTTGGGGAGAAAAGGGGTGTGGGAAATGCAGCAAGAGACTGGACAAAAATCTTGCAACAATGGGAGAGGACAGTGGAGAGAGGGATGTGACAGCGGAGGGTGGAATGGGTACAGGGTGAAGGGGAGCTATAGGGGAGTAAAACAGGGGAATAATGTAATTAATAAACTGAACAATAAAGATTTTTTAAATGTCCACTGTGTGATTCAGTGCAACATGGGAATATCCCAAAATATGACAGATCCATACATGCCAAATACAAGTACACCTTCAAACCTTTTGAAGGGGAAGGTATGACTTAGGGAGCACACTTTTCCCTCACAATCTGAGTAAGATTTTTAGGCCTGGGCCCAGAAAAAGTTATATGTAGCCAATTTTCATGGATTGTTCCCTGGGTTGAGCAAACATTGGTTTTCTATACAGACTTTGGCAGTCATGTTTAGAGCACAATTCTCTGGAACTTACCTGGGCCTAACCTGCTGGCTGTGGAAGGTTGGGATGTGGAAGTGTAGACCTCAGCTAAAGAGAATGACCTATAGGAGAAGCTTCTTGGTAAGGAAGCATAGGTCTTTTGGCCTACATTTATTTTTATTTGTGCCTCCAAGATTCCAAAGAGCCCACAAGTCTGAACCCAAAGTGGCTGTCAGAATTGGATAAGTCATCTCCCATATTCCTCTGCCACACCTCACCTTGGGCTCTACAAGGCTCACATTTTTATGTTTAATTATCTCAAACCAATTTTGCTGAGCTCATTTGATGCTTCTGAAGGAAATGGCCTTTACTTCCACAAAAGAAGGGTGATTGAACCTCCTGCCTGTTCTCCCCATCAGTTTGGGTTTAAGGGATCCACCCATATCCTTCTTAACTACCAGCCTTTTCAGTTCTCATGTTTAATCAGTCAGTCTTTAAGTTTCCCAAGTGTTTACCCCATCTTGGATGATTCTGTTGGTCTCATTACAAACTTGCAGTTCCTCCCTTCTCATGATCAATCTCTAGATGTGATTTTGGCCCTACATCCATTGGGGAAGGCTTGATCATCAAAATCTGGAAGACCAACTGTCCCTCTGTTCCTCTTTGAATGAGTACAGATTTGCAACTGAGGTAACATCAAGTTCCAGGGACTATTTGGTTCTCAATACTGTTGCATTGCATTTCTTTTCCCCTTGAGATGATATTCTGTCTGCCTAAAGGTGTTTAACATAAAATTAGGTAATTTTGATGTTGTATCAAAACTCTATCAAGTCTACTTTCAGGTTGGCTTCATTTTCCTTTTCTTTGATGAATGGATCTATGATTTAGTTGTAGGCATGCAGAGTGCAAAACCCAGTAGGTTAACTGCCTGGAAATCCAGTGCTATGGTTTAGCTTTCATTTGGTAGTTACCATTTCAGCTAGGAACTCAAAAGTAAAGTGTGGTCAGATGGGGCAAAATGGTTTCTGAGGAGGCTGAGGAGGGACCAGAGACTAGAGCATGAGAGGCACTGCCCAGGTCTTAGCCTAGGGCTCCGTGCACCACACCCACTCTGGTGAATCAGGAGCCTAAGGTCATCCCCAAGAACCTTCAGGCCAAGGTCCCTCAAGAACTGTCCTTTCTTTTCTTACAAATGAGCAGACTTTGCCTTTACCTCTACTTGCAGTTGAGACTTCATCCACAATATTTTCATTTCTGTTGTGATGTATGCCATCCATAGAGGTTCACAGGGCAATTTTTCCCTGCTATCTGAAAGTATGATATCCCTAAGGAATCTATTTTGGGCCAAATTGGGAAAATCCTTTTTTAGTGTTTTAGTGGCCAGGCTGTGTGTCTGACAACAGGTCTTAAAGTAGGTCTTTTGTAAAAGTCAAGAGATGTTTATAAAGGAAGGAAATCAAAGAGAGAGAGAAAGAGAGAATAAAGATGCAAAAAAATGGCCAGCAGCTGGCTCCAGTCCACCCCCTACTGTGGGTTGTGAATGGAGCCTGAGAGTGACTTTTGGCTTCCAGACAGGATGCTCAATGAACTGAGCAACACTCACCAGGGCTTGCAGTCTTTTTTTGAGGGGGGGCTTGGTTGTGACATGTGAACCCTTGTTCAAGTGTTCATGCTAATATTCATAAAAGGGACACACAATAAAATACATATCTCAGAGTTATTTTTCTCGTATCCAGTTCCCCATGCTTTAGAAGTCTATTGTCCTAATTTTACTGCTCCTTATTTGAAATGTCTCAAAGGCCACAAGGCTATTCCTTAATCTTTCTAATCTATTTTATTTGTTGGAGCTTAGTATCAGGTGGTGTTAGTCCAGGGACTGCTGCCTACTCCAGGTGCATTCAGAAAGGATTTCCCTAAAAAGGGTAGGGCTATCTCTGTGGTCTCCCAGTACTCAGTGCACAGCAGAATTACAGGTTGGCAATGGGTAGATGTGAGAGGGTCCCAGTGTTCCTCATATCCCTTATTGGTGCCTGGTGAGGTGTTTGTCCTGTCAGCAGAAGAGGAGAGGCAGGGCTCCCTAACCAGAAAATGGGATTGGAGTAAATTGGGGATTCTCCACTTGGTGCCAGAGAAGTGCCTTTGGCTCTCATATGGTTCCTCTGAAAGAGAAAGGACAAAGAATAGAGTTGTTCAAGATGCCTTGCTCCCTGCTGTCTCCCAGGATCTTTTTCAGAGCAGCTTCATTGGGATGAGCCCCCAGGCTCCACACACACACCTGTAACTGGCATGTCAGAGCCTCCTGAGGGATGAACCCTCAGCCATTGTTGCTCGGGAATGGCTGTCTATGGAGCTCTTTCCACTTCTGTTTTCAAATGCCTTGTCCAGGAAGCACAGCAAAGTCCTGAAGGCCATGGTGAAGGCTTGGCCTTTCCATTGCCTACTGCTGGGGAAATTGATTTACCATCAGCAGCCCTACCACAATATCTTGAAGGCTGTGCTATGTAGGCTTGAAGTCTTGCTTGCCCAAGAGACTCAACCCAAGTGAAATGATTTCTGTAGCCTGATTAGACCCTGGTAATTTGAGCAGTTACAGCTTGGATCAGGGAGCATACAGGGCCAAATGAAGAGCAGGGAGGATGGGAGCCCTGCTGGGGTCAATTTAGAAACAGGCTTCATATATATAGTGCTTTTAAAGATACACAGAGTGAATGAAGGGACATGAGTCCACATTTTCTGGTGGCTCCTAAAAGTACCAGAATTGGGGGCCATGAAGTATCCCAGTTGGACTAAGAGCAGCTGATTCCTGTGGCATGGAATAAAATTCCTGTCAGGTGTATGGCCCAGGTGCCCAGATTCTCAGACTCATGGTCATGCTCTTATTCCTTGTTATCTTAAGGTATCCCAGTCTACCTCCTATTTCATCCACAGAAGATGGAAACTGCAGTCCCTGAATTTACAGAAGAGAGCTCATCAGGAGTTCTGGATCCTGTGGGCTGGAAGCAGAGCCCATGTGTTCTCACTGCTGGAGCCTGAGGCCCCACTGCCCATGAGAAAGAGGGGGAGAGGGGAGAACTAAAGGGTGGACCTAATGTATCCTGAGCCCCTGTGGAGCTGTTAGTAGACCTTTGTCTCAAGAGAGGTGTTCTTGATGTATCCCTGAGCTACATAATTAAGAAAGTCAGGAAGCACCCACAAACCTTGCAGGGGCTTGAATTCTCACCCCTCCTGAGGGAGGTCTCCTCCCCCCACAGCTGTGTCACCTCCCACACACAACTCATACCGGGACAAGGTGGCAGACAGAAACTCACCCAAAATTAGCTGCTCTATATCTAAATTAAGTCTATTACCAGGAATGCTCAGGACCTATTCAAAAATGCAAATATTCCTTTCCGCTAGTATTTACAGGGTAAACTAAGATTTCTGCTTGAGTATTAAAATTGACAGTAAAATACTAATCAACTTTTCAGATTAATTTAAATTGGCCAAGTGAAACAAGTGAATGCTCAAGAAAATTTAATTTTACTTGACAAAAAGCTTTTCCTAAAACATTAACTAAAATATCTATTAGTAGCTCATCTCACTGTAAAATTGCCTAACATCCAAAGAACATAAAGCAGTCATATTTTTGTGCAAAAATTAAAATTTAAAATTACCAAGACTGCAATATAAAATTTCCAAAAGTCCCCATTAATCAAAAAAGGGGAGGGGGCAATGGGGTAATATCATGTAAGGAAAAATGTCCTGTAAGTAAAATACATCTAGAAAATTCTTTCTCCAGTAAAGAATATTCTATTTGTAAAACCAACTGCAGGACACCCAGGAAAAAACACACATGGTGTCAAAGTAAGCCAAAGGAAAATCATTTAAGCAAGAATTAAAAAGAATCCCAAGTCTATTTTGCAGAGAGGATCCCTTTGTTAACTTTTGGTCGAAAATGTGTTTGTGTGTTTTCAGAGAACAACTCTAAGACCATGTGGGTTCCTGTGACTGTGAGGAATTGACGGGTCTGTTCCAGTCACGAGGACGGTCCAGAGATGGGGGACACTGATGACACCTTGCCATGCTAGCAGTCACCAGCTGTGCATGGCTGCAGGCAGCCCAGGATCAAACTGAAAAGGATGGATCTTGCATTGCCACGATGTGTCCACCATCTGGATACCATTGCTGACATGAACACATAAAGAACTATTTGACATTGAAACTGGGACTCAGAACAGTTGGATATTGAAACTGAGACTGAAACATATTTTGTTCTTATACAATTATTTCTAGTATGCAGAGGCAAGATATTTTTGAAGAAATGAAACGGGGGGAGTGATTGATATAGAGGCAGGGAGGCATTGAACAGGCTGTCAAGCTACAGGGGAAAGGCTTGGGTGAATGGGAGGTGGATGCTGGCGGAGATCAACCGAAGGACTTGTATGCATGCATATGAGCATAACCAATGAATGAAAGACACTGGGGTGGGGAGTGGGGGGTGGGGACATGTGCTGGGAGTTAGGGGAGGCTGGGGGGAGGGTAAGGGAGAGGGGGGAAAGGAAACCATGTACTACTATTAATATGTTATAGTGCAAAAAAATCAATAAAAATATATTAAATTGAAAAAAAAAGGAAGTCAGGGAGAAAAGAGGTTTATTGCACCTTTACTGTAAGAAGCTGAAGGTTTATGCAGTATCAAAGTGTAATATTAACATCCTGGATATGGTGCAGTTCAATTCTGTCCAGGACTTGAAAGTAAATTGTACCTGGAAGCTGTCCACTCTGGGGAAGTTCACTCCTTTTTTGGGCCAGATGAGCTATCTGCATCGGTTCCTTCTTCCCAACATCTTTACATCTTCTCACATCATCTTGAAGCAGTAGGAGCAGTACGTTAGCCTTATCACTTCTGAGTTCCTCAGCCTGACCTGCTTCTAGGAGCTCTTTTTATATGATATCTCATTTCTCAACGGACACATGGAACAAATCCTCAGGTATGGGGTGCAGTGGTTTCTCTGCAGATCAGAGCAAGCCCCTTCTCATTTCAGTCCATAGTGATGGGAACTCCTATGTGCCTTCCATCAGTAGTGCCAGAGAGCCCGAGTCACTAGAAGATCCACACAGTCAGTGATTGTTCATTGCTCTCACCCCTTGCATGTTGTCAAGTAACACCCCCTCCCCAGACAAAGGTAGGTTGCATGAGCTAGATCAGATATTATAGAGACTCCCTGCTAGGAATCCAAGTGATGGTAGTTTGGGAATCCTAAGTGGTGTCTAAGGGAAGATGATGCAATGGAACTCATCAGAGATGAGTTTTCAGGTGTTAAGGTCCTCACTTTAACAATTTGGTGATGACAGCCTTTCAATACAAACATGCCTTGAATCAGCTGTGTTCCCAATATTGTCAAAGTTCCTACTAAGCAAATGCCTGTTACATGCAGGATTCTGAATGAGCAATCATAAAAAGGGATAGGTGGATTTTAGAGGTTGCAGTGATCTAAGTTTCTGCAGGCTGGCAGCCCCTGATGGATGTTTCCCGACCATGCCCAGGTTAGCCCATTCTGCATAGCTGTGAGTAGCCTCATTGGGCTAAGAGATGACAGTGACACACATCCAGGCTGTGGCTGCAGGGAAATCTGAGTTGAAGGCATTTATCATCATGTCTTCAATACTAAAATTCACTGGTTGCCTCCTGCTTGAGACATTGGGTCAGGCTCTTTTCTGATCTCCACCCATCTTTACCTCCCGTAATTCATGTTCATAAAACCTGTTTGTTTGGGGGTGAAGCTGCACAATGAGCTTCAGATGACCAAATGGAGTGTGTGAGATTTCATCCAATTGAATCCCTCACAGAGCAAATAAGAGATGGAGAAAGGATTTCCACTCAAATTTGCACTAAATGAATGAATATTTTCACTGTGCCACATCCTGGGTTTGATCATCTTCTGAAAACCTTTAGGCTTTGTTGACACGGATTTCTTTACATTAAGCCCTCATTCATGCTCACCTTGCTCTGGCCATCAGGTCCAGCCTCCTGACTTAACTGCTCTATATCTTCCCCAGCTGCCTGATGACACTGTTGAAGACTCTGTCCATCAATAACTGCCAGCTTTCAGAAAGTAACTCGAGATATCTCTCCCAGCACCTAAACACCAGCCAACTGAAAGTGCTGCATTTCAGGAGACTCAACCTGAGAAGCATCAGTTCTCGACCCCTGCTCTTTCTGTTAGAGAGAGTCCCCCCATACAGGACCTGAACTTGTTTGAGTGTGGAATCATGGACCCCAGTTTATTGACCTCTTTCCTGCACTGAGCCACTGCTTTTAGTTCATGACCCTAAGCTTCTGTAAAAATCCCATCCACAGGACCATCCTGGAGGACTTGCATCACCACACCATCAGGCTCAGCAAGGTGAATAATATTCTGTATGCTGCACCCTGGAGAGTTATGAGAAAAGAAGTAGCACCATCCTCTTGGGCCAACTTGCCTGGTGCATGCCATGCTGTAGCATATGCTGCAGGACTTGGAGTGGCCCAGCATAATCTAGTTCTGTGCTTACTGCTGTCCTCACTGTGGACATAGAACCTTCTATTAATCCAAATCCCATTCTGTGACTGACAAACATCTGTCTAGCTGGGTGAACATCTCATAGTAGTTTTACTCTGGGCACGTGGACACTGAAGTCCAGACATTAGGGTATCATAAAGGAACACAGGACCCAGTTTTAGACAATTACTCAGTGCTGGGGAGTAATGATGACAAAGGTTTGATGATTTCTTTATGGAGATGTATCCTAAGAAGTTGGAAATATGCAACTTAATCTCTCTGGGTTAGTAATTCATGCTTGGGAGGTGGATGCAGGGATAACCTTTGATGAATGGTTGTGGAAAAAAAAGTCACTAATAAAGGAAATTGAATGTTAACCATCTGTTTTCCTCTATGACACGTCCACCCATTTCTCCCATCTGTAGTTACTGGTCAAATAAGAGAGAGATTTTTGATCCATCATTGTCCCCTGCTCACCTAAAGCCCCGAATGTTTTCCGGTGCGCAGTGCTAGGCTCCCTTGACTCATTAATGTGGGCCCTTGGTTATTGGTTTTTATTTATTTACAACTCTTCTGTGAACAGTGATCACACTTCCTCTGGGCTCTAGTGAACTTGAGGAGCTTCTATGGAAAAGAAGCACCTGCAGTGACCAAGGCCAAGTTCCAGGAGGGTGGCAGGGCTGTTGGAATCATGACGGCAGTCCTGGTCCATTGATTCCTGGCCTATTCTGTTAAGATTGAACTTAGATGATTAAAAAGGAAGCCAGCCTCCCATTCTGCCCCTCCTTTGTCACCTATGATTGGAGTATGAGGATGGGAAGAAGGGACCTGGTTGCCACTGCTAAATCAGCTCCCTGGAATTTAGTTCCTTAGCCTGGTGTAGTCAATCCTTAGGTCACTGTAGATGTTAAGACCCTGGCTTTTTATTATATAGACCAGAGGCCCAGTGCAAGACATTCATTGTTGGGGGAGTTGGGGGGGAGTTTTCAGCCCAGCCTCTAACCTCTCCAATCTGGGACACCTTGAGAGCTGTTTGCCTGCCCTTTTAGGCCTGATCCTGGTAGGATTGGGCCCAAATGGGCAGTCAGACATCCTTTTCACAATCCAGGACTTCCAACTCCAAACTGCTGGCCTGCCTGCCTCCCTGATTGCTCCTAATGGCTTCTGCCTGCCAGCCTGATCACTTCCTAACCTCTACCCCACCAGGCTAATTAATGTCTAACTGCTCCCCTGTCAACCTGTTTGCTCCCAACATCCCTCCTGTGCCTTCCTGGTCACCCCTTACTGCCCTCCCCTACAGGCTTGCTCACCCCAAACTGTCCTTCCTTGCAGGCCTGGAACCTTTTCTGTTGGCTATCTTGTGGTGGCCATCTTGTGCCACCTGGTAGCAAGACCTTTGACCCCATGGGGGCAGCACTATTGTGTGTTAGAGTGATGCTCTATCAGGTATTACCTTTTTATTAGATAGGATAATTAGATAGGATAGAGACCTGGTACATGGGTGGGGACCGGGTGGTTTGCCCTGAAGTGTGTCTTGTATTAAGGTGGGCATTCCCTCGGGGTGTGGGGCAGCCTGGGCGAGGGGTCTGTGGTGGTTTACTAGCTGTCACGCCCCCAGCCACCCAAGTGGAGGCCCTGGGTTCTGGGATTAATTAAATTGAAACTTTGTAGTCTGGAGCGTAGCCAAGTCTAATGCTCATTATATGGTGACAGCTATTTCTGTTTGAAACTCTTGAGCCTAGAGTGAAGGCCTAGGCTAGGGCTGCAGAATTTTGGCTTCTTTTATCACCTCAACAACCCTAGCCTCCTCTCTCTCCAGCTCTCTGGTTGCTGCCATTTCAGTTGGGATTATGTATCTCCTATAATTGAAACTTTATAGCATTGAGTGAAGGTCTAGTCCAGCAACAGCAGGCGGAAAGCTTGGCTTCTTCCACTGCCGAGGAAAGCCTAGCCTCCCTCCTGCTCTCAATGGCAGCAGCCATTTTGGTTGGGGTTTATTTGCATATTTTGCTCCTAATTGTCTAGTGTGCATGTCTGTGGGTGTGGTTTGATTGGAGGTACTATCAATATGCATATTACTCTTTTATTAGATATGATATCATCTCAACTCACATTGATCACTTTTCAATCTTTTGAAATAATACTTACAGTTATTGATGAAGATGTACTTATCTGAACTCCATATTTCCTGAATAAGTATATTATTGTTAGAATCACAAAATGTATCTTTATGTATTTATGTCCTTCTTCAAATTTTCACTTAATGGTAAATAATGTATTGTCCTTATAAAGGATCCTGGCCTTATATTGAATTTCCTAATACATTTTTGAGTCAGACACTCTTACCAAGTTTTCCTCAGTAGAACACGTGTTAAAATTAAGAATGTATCCTACCACTCTGGACTTTAAACAAGAGTGTTAGTTTGGTTTCATCAGGATCTAAACACAGAAATAAACAGTAAGAGATGTAGTAATTTCAAGTATTTTATGCCTATTGATCATGCCTCAAAACACATTTCCTTTTGGTGCTATTGATCAAAATGTGCATTATAGGAGCTAAAGTCCTTCATGGAAAACTCCCTTATGAAATCACGTGAAAGAGAAGCTTATTGGACAAGAATGTTATCAGGGACTTTAAAATTAAAAAGGAGGGATTCTTAAGAGGATTAAAAATAGAGGCAGATACTCCAGGGAAACACTCAGAGGAACAAACTGATATTATAACTAAAATACAGAAAAAAAAACCATGAATAATCATGGAAAATTCACAGGAAAGAAATGTAACACTTGTGGACTGAAAATCAATATCTCCTAGACACTGTTAAGAGAGGAGGAGGCATCCACAATGAATAAGTGAGGTCCTGAAAGATATCTCAGTTGTGGGGTTGCCACTGAGAATTCTAGGAATGTTATAACCAAGCTCATCGTTCACCAGAGAGCACCAACAATAAGGAAGGTACCCACATAAAAATGTGGCTACTAAAAGCAGCAAGGTGCTATCTGGCAGGGAGAGACTACTAGATATTCAGGCATCGTCTGAAAGGGTCAACACACAAATTTACTTGTATTGTGGCAAAGGGAGGGTGAAGTGGACTGGAACTGTGGGGGCAGAAGTCAGGCCTGGGTATTCAGGAGATAGAATTCAGAAGATAGACACACAGGGAAGATTTATTACCTCATGCAGAAGTGGACATCTTTTCCACACAGACATTTGCCTTGTCTGGCAAATCAAGACAGTTTACTCACTCTATTGGGAAAACAAACATACAAACAAACAACAACAACAACAAAAAACCTATGTTCTTAAGCCTGTTACGAAATGAATAATACAAATGGTATCTGGGCAGAAGCCATTGCCCCACCATGTTGAAAAAAATTTTATCTAAGGATGACTGTCTGGGGCAATTCAAGTTGGAATCCTATCAGTATGTGTCCATACTGGAGGCCTTGAGTCTTTGCCCAACTTGGATACCAGTAAACAAACTTTAACATTGTCCTGCCTTAGAGACTGAAAGATGTAGAGGACCAAACAAACTCATCACAAACTCAAACAGAAAGTCAAAATGAGGAACAAAGAACCAACTCCAAAATGAAAGAACTAGAGAATTCTCCAGAAGGGGAGGAAAATGAAGCAGAAATAAAGTTATCTGAATCAGAGTTCAGAATTTTATGATAACAATGTTCAACAGAATAAAAATGATTTAGTAACTATGAAAAAAAAGAACTGTCCTAGATAAAGTGTGCCATAACACAAATAAGGAACACATTGGAAGAAATACTCAGCAGATTAGGGGAAGCTGAGGATTGAATTAGTGAATTTTTAGTTAGAGAGTTAATATCCCTCTTCAGGAAACCAAAAAGAAAAAAATATATAGGAGTACAGTAAGTACTACTGAAATATAATGATATTGCAATAGCAGATGTGTCCAAAGAGGCAGAAAGGAGAAAGATATATAGAAGGTGTTTGAAGAAACAAAGGCAGAAAATTTGATCAAGCTGGTAAAGAAAAATGTCACACAAGTTCAGGATGCACAGAAAACCTCAAATAAGAAGAATCCAAACAGGGCCCTGCCCAGCAACACCATACTTAAAATGCCAAAAATTAAAGACAAAGAGATCTTTAGGACAACAGGAGAAAATAAGTCTGTTTACTTCAACTGAGTTCCTATGACACTGACACCTGATATTTCATCAGGAACTCTACAGGCCAGAAAGAAATGGCATAAAGTACTCAAGGTAATGGAAAGCATGGATCTGAGACCAACATTACTATATCCAGCAAAGCTTTCATTTAAAATATCTTGTTAAAGCGCTTGACAAAGAAAGGCGGAAGAAGTACCACATGACCAAGCCAGACTTACAAGAAATCCTAAAGGTATGGCTCTATTGAGAAGAATAAATGAGAGAGAAATACATATGGATACAGAATTGAAATGGCAATAAATAAATACCTATCAATAATAATGTTTAATGTAAATGGACTAAATGTTCCAATCAAAGGGGTAGGGTAGCAGAATGGATACAAATCATGACCCAACTATATGCTGTCTATAATAGACTAACCTCAAAACAAAAGACACACACAGAATGAGAGTGAAGGAATGGGGAAAATTTCCATGAAAAAAGAAAAGATGGATGAGAAATAAACACATCTGAAGAAAATTGATTTTAAAATTAGCCAATCATAAGACACAACAAAGGTCACTACATACAAAGTGGCAGACCCAAGAGGATAGAACACTGGTAAACAAGAAAAGAAAAACATGCAAATTGACCATAACTCCACTACATCCACAAGCCAAGCTCACAAGCCAATCAGGAACAATTATGCAAAGTAATCAATCAAGATGCCTTTGGCCACCCAGCTGGAGCATGCAGTAGGTTTGGGCTGCCCAGGTGATGGAGGAAACCAAGCTTTCCCCACCATTACCTGCCGTGGCCTCTGCTCAATGTTACAAAGTTTCATTTAAAGAAGATAAATAAATCCCAATAAAGATGACTGTAACTATGGAGCTGGAGCAAACTGAAGGGTTGATTTTCCCAAGGCGGTTAAGGAATCCAAGATTCCCACCAATCCTTACCTGCCCTGGCCTCTGCTGAAGGCTACAAAATTCCAATTATAGAAGATAAATAAGTCCCAGACACCTGCTTTCAGCCTATGCTTGGGTCACTGTTGGGGCCTGTCCAACAGGCAAACCACCACAGGCTACTCAGTGATGCTGGTCCATACTGAATAGAACCCCCAACACAGAAAAACAGCCAGACCCCACCTGTGCCCAGGCCTCTATCCTATCTAATAAAAGAGTAATATGCAAATTAATAGCCACTTTATCACACAAGTTGGCTGGCCTCATGTGGCCAAAGAAGGCTTTCCATGTGGACACTAGATGGCTGTCACAAGATAACCAGCATGAATGGGTAGGACCAGATGTTCAAGGGAGGGCAATTGTCGACAATCAGGCCAGTGGAGGAGGGCAGTTGGGATACACCAGGCCTATAATGAAGGATAGTAGGGCATGATAAATCCTTCAGGGAAGTGTAGTTGTTGAGAAAGCAGATTTGCGAGGAACAGGCCTGCATGGGCGGGCAATTAGTGGGACAGGTCTGCAGGACAGGTCAGGTTGGGGTGACCAAGCATGCAGGGGTGCGTAGTTGGTTGGTATCAGCCCTGCAAAGTAGGTCAGTTGTAGAAGAACCAGACAAGCAGGGGAAAGCACTTAGGGTCAATGGGGCTGAGAGGGATGGCAGTTAGTGGTAACCAGGCTGGTAGGGAAGGGTAGATAGGGGCGATCAGACTTGCAGAGGAGCAGTTAGACATCAATCAGGGTGGCCAGGGATTTTTTATGGGGCAATCAGTCTGGCAGGCAGAAGAGGTTAGGGGCAATCTGGAAGGAAAGCTGGTAAGCAGTTGGGAGCCAGCAGTGCTGGGTTGTGAGACTGATGTCTGACATCCCATTTAAGCCTGATCTAAGGAAAGAGTGATTGAATATTCTTCACGGTGTCTAAAATTGGAGAGGGCTGAGGGACACATACAAATTTTGTGCACTGGCCTTCTAGTCCTATCTAAGAGTAATATGCAAATTGATCATTACTCCAATACACAAGATGTCTGCTCCCATGTGGTCAAATATCTTGTCCCTATATGAACACAAGATAGTCACTACAAGATGGCCAGCAAGGGAGAGCATTTGGCAGAGACCAGGCCTGCAAGGGAGACAGTTGGACCAATCAAGCCTGCAGGGTAGGGCAGTTAAGGGTGACAAGGCCGGCAAAGGAGGGAAGTTCGGGCAACTGGGTCTGCAGGGAAGGGAATTGGGGGGGCGGGGGGAATCCAAGCCTGCAGGGGAGAGCAATTAAGGGCAAACATGCTGGCAGAGGAGCAATTAGGCATCAATAAGGCTGCATGACAGTGTTTAGGAGGTGATAAGGCTGGAAGGCAGAAGCTGTTTGAGCAATCAAGAAGTCAGGCAAATGATCAGTGTGGAGAGAACAGGCCTGGATTGTGAGAGAAATGTCTGACTTCCCGTTTAGGCTTGATCCTATGGACATTGACCCTAAACGGGCAGTCAGATATCCCTAGAGGGGTCCCAGATTGGCAAGGATGCAGGCTGTGCAGAGAGACACCACCTGCCCTCCCCATGCAGAAATTTTGTGCACAGGGCCTCTAGTGTGTGTGTGTGTGTGTGTGTGTGTGTGTGTGTGTGTGTGTGTGTGTGTGAAATTCCAGAGGTCTTTAACAGAGAGATTGGGAACAAGACATAGTACAGGGTTTTATCACCAATTTGGCTTCCCTGGATAGATCCTCCAGACAAAAATATAACAAGTAAACAGTCTAAAAGACACACAGAATTGTATGGTTTAAATAAAAATGTATAGAACAGTTCCTCCCAATGCAACAGAATATACATTCTTCTCAAGCACCCATTATCATTAACAAAGAGAAACCACAAGTCAGGACACAAACAAGTCCGTACAGGTTCAAGAACTGAAATCATATCAAGCATCTCTCAGATCACAGTAGAATTAAATAAGAAATCAACTGCAGTGAAAACACCCAGAAAAATACAAACACGTGGAGGATAAATAGTATGTTAATAAACAATGAAGGATTTGCCAATAAGATCAAGAAAGAAATCAAAAAGTTCCAAAAAACAAATAAAAATGAACACACAATCCAAAATCTCTGGTACACAGCAAATGCAGTACTGACAGGGAAGTTCATAGTACTAAAGGCATATCTCAGAAAAAGAAAAAAAAAAGAAGAAAGAAAGAAAGAAACAAAGAAAGAAAGAAAGAAAGAAAGAAAGGAAAAAACCACCAATAAACAATTAAATTCTACAACTTAAAGACCTAGAAAGAGAAAAACAAGAAAATGCTGGTTTAAGTAGACAGAGAAAAATAATAAAGATTAGAGAAGAAATAAATAACATATAAAGAGGAAAAAAATACAGAAATCAGTGAAATGGTGATCTGGTTCTTTGGAAGGATTAACAATAAAGATAAAACATTAATTAGCCAGACTCATCAAGGAACAAAGAGAGGAGATCAAAATAAATAAAATTAGAACTTATGGATTCCTGCAACAGAGAGGAACTGACAGATTTGATCCAACCACGCAGACAGTCCAGAGACAGAAGACACTTTGGACACCTTGCTATGCTAGCAGTCAGCAGTTGTGAATAGGTTAATAACAACTAAAGAAAAATGCTAATGACATAGAAGTAGTATTAAAAATCCCACCGAACAAAAGCCCAGGTGTGGATGGCTTCATGGGGATTCTATCAAACATTAAAAAACAAACTTCTTGCAGAGTAGTAAGGACTCAGGGGAGTACAAAGGTCCTTCCTGCTCTCCCCCACCCCCCACCTTCAGACATAGCACTGTGAGTTCCTCAAAAATCCAACTGCAAGATATAATGATCCCACAGCCTGGCCCAGACCTGAGTACTAACTGAAGATTGGCTGAAGAGAAACCAAGATTTTGGCATAGGTAAATACCCATACTGCTGCCCCGTGCAACAATTTCAAGACTACAACTAAAAGACAAAATGGACATCATTGAGAACCACCAGAGTGGTGGCTGAGTGGACATTCCACAAATAGAAGGAAAGATAAAAGGACACTGTGACTCAGGGGAGCTGCAGAGGGGAGAGTTGTAGATACGAGCCGAGTCAGAAGTTCAGAGCTACACATGAGTGGATAGGGCATGTGGCTGAATATCTAGCTGGTTTTCCTGAACTGGGAGGGAGACAAAAGCATCACACAGCACAGAGTCCCAATTCTGGGTGAGTCTTGGGGAACCCAGACTAATACTGGGTGATACTGTATAGTAAAGAGGAAGCACGCTGAAACTTGGGTGCTGCAAAGGTGCGGAAGCTATTCAGAGAGGGCTTGTGGCTGATTCTATCATTCAGGAGGAAAAACAAACCAACCAACCATTGGACTGCTTTGTTTTCCCATGCTGGGTGAGTCTTTGGGTGTACAGACTAATATGGGGGGAGAAACTGGACTGTCCAGCCGCAGGCAGAGCTTCAGGCAACTTTCTCTCAGAGGTGTCTGCAGCCTTTGCAGCAGGGCATGAAGATGCAGGAGCCCTTAAGTGCGGGGTTGATGAGAAACCAAGGCTGCCTGCCCAGCCCGGAGACCTAGCCCCATCCAGGCTGAGCACAGACACTCTCCCAGCATACACATAGCTGATCCTCACAGCAAACTGGCCTGGAGGTCAACCCCTCCCAGTGATACCAGCAACAATCTAAAGTTAACTACAACAAGACCGTGCAGCCCATAAAGGCATGCACCAAGAGTTTCCATGTCAGGTAACTGGGAAGCCTGAGCCACTGTCCCCTAAAGAACACCTACCACACAATCCTACTCGACCAACTCAAGAAAGCACCCAAAATGCAAAGACAAAATAACATGTGAAAGAAATGGAGGGGAATAAAAATGACTGGACATAGAGTTCAAAACCATGGTTATAAGGTTTTTCAAGAGGCTCTTAGAAAAGACCGATAAATTTAATGAGACCCTTGAGGATATGAATGAGACACCCAAGGATATGAGTGAGACTATAGAGGATATGAAAAAGGACCAACTAGAAATTAAGCATACACTGACTGAAATTACATATATTATACAGAGACCCAAAAGCAGACTAGAGGACTGGAAGAATCAAGTCAAAGATTTGAAAAACAAAGAAGCAAAAATCACTCAGCCATTAAAGCAAGAAGCAAAAAGAATCCAAAAAATTGAAGATAGTGTAAAAAAGCATACCAACCTCAAGCATACCAACATCCAAATTATGGGGGAGCAAGAAAAAGAGAGAGAGCAAGATACTGAAACCTATTTGAGGAAATAGTGACTGAAAACTTCTCCCACCTGGTAAAAGAAATAGACTTAAAAGTCCAGGAAGTGCACCGAACTCCAAACAAAATGAATCCAAAGAGGTCCACACCAAGACACATCATAATTAAAATTTCAACAGCAAAAGATAAAGAGAGAATATTAAAAGCAACAAAGAAAAACAGTTTGTAACCTACAAGGAAGCACCCATACAATTGTCAACTGATTTCTCAACAGAAACTATGCAGGCAAGATGGGAATGGCAAGAAATATCCAAAGTAATGAATAACAAGAACCTACAACCAAGATTACTCTACCCAGAAAAGCTATCATTCAGATTTGAATGTCAAATAAAGTGCTTTGCAGGTAAGAAAAAGCTAAAGGAGTTCATCAACGCCAAACTATATTATATGAAATGCTGTAAGGTGTTCTTTAAGAAGAGAAAGAAGAAGAAAAAGGTAAAGATAAAAATTATGAACAACAAATACACACCTTGATCTAGTGTCCCTTCTCCCTGATCCACTATACCGCAGTGGCTGATGCCCAACATGTCCCTCCCTGCAGCCTGCTGCTAATGCCTGTCATAGCGACCAGTTTTTTCTGCCTTTAGGTCTATTTTCACATTAGGGTTTTCTCAATATATGGATACTCAAAGTTCTTAGTGGTCTGAGAGGTGCAAATCAAAGTGATTCTGAGCTACCTGTCAGAATAGCTGTTATCTACATGTTTAAGAAACTACAAGGAGAATGTTGAGAAAAAAGAAGCCTTGTGCAATGCTGGTGGGAATACAGACTATAACTCCACTGTGGAAAAAAGTAAGGCATTTCCTCAAAAGTGGAAATGAGCTACCGTTTGATTTCTATTTCTAGTCATATACTTCAAGAAATCAGAAACACCAATCAGGGAAGATAATGCACCACTATGTTTATAGCAACACAATTTACAATAGCTAAAATTTAAAACACACCTAAGTGGCCATCAGCATCTGATGGATTTAGAAACTGTCCTACATCTATTGAATAAAATACTACTCTGCTGTAACTCTTACCATTTGCAACAACATGGAGGGACTTGGAAACATTATGCTAAGTGAAATAAGCCAGTTGGATAAAGATAAATATAACATGATGTCACTTATTTGTAGAATATAATATAAACTGATATAATAGAAGTAATCCTATTCATTGAAGATTTTTAATATTTCCTAAACTTATGTAACATTATACTACATGTTTGGCAATATTATTATTTTTAAATATAATTAATTGTTTTTTTTACAGAGAGGAAGGAGAGGATAGAAAGTTAGAAACATCAATCAGCTGCCCCCTGCACAACCCTCACCGGGGGTGTGCCCACAGCCAAAGCACATACCCATGACTGGAATTGAACCTGGGAACCCTCAGTCCACAGGCTGATACCCTATCTACTAAATCAAACTGTTTTCAGCAATATTATTATATTTAAAATATTTTGTCCACATATTTAATTTTATTGCAT
Organism: Antrozous pallidus; assembly: GCA_027563665.1. NCBI lineage: Eukaryota > Metazoa > Chordata > Mammalia > Chiroptera > Vespertilionidae > Antrozous > Antrozous pallidus. The sequence goes on along the minus strand of JAOAOB010000027.1, from coordinate 385,377 downwards.
GTACCATTATTACATTAAAAGTTTTTCTTGAAATATTAATATTTATTGCATGTAACATTGTACTTAAAATAGTTTGTTTGGAAATATTAAAAAATAAATATAAAAATAGGTATCTGGGTTGAAATGAATGCATTCCTCTGGTGTTATCTACTTCTTGCCTCACTAATGAAAATCTGAGAAATTATTTTCTGACAGTCACACAATAAGATAGTTTTCAATATAGATGCCACTCACTTTCCATTTGACTTCCTAAAGTTAAAATGCAGCATTTTTTTAAAATTAGCTCATTATACTATTCCACAAAAGAATAACTTTTACCTTGACTTCCTATCTCAGTATTGCTTTGCATTGGAGCACAATGAGCAGATCTTGTAGGAGGAGAATACTAACTTCTTGAAGATGGATCCCTAACCCTTTCCCCAGTTATGTGGAGATTAAGTATATGTCCATCATCATTTGTGCTTAAATAGCATCATTCTATTAAATGATGTTCAACATTTGTTAAATGGTCAAGTTGGGTTATTGTGTATAAATTTTTACTAAGCAGTATTGTGGTCATAAGCATGCTGGATAGCCCAAATGATAAAACTGTATCTTTAAATGTCTTCTTACAGTGCCCAGAGTTATTGAAAAATCAGTTGGAAAAACACACAGAGTACTCAGGCAGCATTTCATACATTTGCCAAAGAAAATGATTTGGGTTGCAGAAAGTTTAGCAAAAAGTAAAAGCAAACAAAATTGTTCTCAAAAATACAAGGAAAAGCAAACAAAAGTAATAATGTAAAAGCAAACAAAATTGTTCTTAAAAATACAAGGAAAACAGTCTCAACCCGTCTTCACATAGTGTAATGTCAAGAAAAGCTTTCTAAATGTATAACATCATAGTTAACAATTACACTGTAAAAACATGATTCATCAGAAAAAGTATTATCTACCGAAGCCGGTTTGGCTCAGTGGATAGAGTGTCGGCCTACAGACTGTAAGGTCCCAGGTTTGATTCCGGTCAAGGGCATGTACTGTGGCTGTGGGCACATCCCTAGCGGGGGGTGTGCAAGGGGCAGCTGATTGATGTTTCTCTCTCATCGATGTTTCTGACTTTCTATCTCTCTCTCTTCCTCCCTGTGAAAAATTGATAAAATATATTTTTTAGAAAAAGAAAAAGTATTATCTAAAGAAATGTTAGCACACAAGTCTTACAGTTCATTTAACTGTAAATGAAAGTATTTTAATCCAAATATTTTGATTAAAATACTATGCTGTATTTTAATAATATATAAGGAAAATATGTTGAGTAATGAATAATTAAAAATCATTACTTCCATTTCTAAATACAACATAGGTTTATGTCATAATTCTGTACTTTTTCCATGGGAAAGAAGAACTGAGAACATCTTTACATATGGCAAAATGGAAACTAGCAAATGCTTCTCAGTATCACCTTAGTGGAGAAAATGAAAACCATCTCCTTCATCTTGGACTAACTCTGTAATAACCACTAAAGTTATCACAAATGAACACTAAATCTTTGAATTTTGGAAAACTGGCTAACATGAAACAGGTATAGTTTTTCAGTTATTTCGAATAAAGTTTGATTTATTTTATTCAACTTTTTGAAAAACAACCAAATTATTTTCCATGGCAGCTGCCCTATTTTACATTTCCCTAAACTATTGACAATAGTTCCAATTTCTGCTCATGCTCATCTTATTTTGCCTGGTGTTAAATAGTGCTACTTTTTATGGCTAGTAAGGATAAAATGGTATCTCATACATTTGATTTGCACTTCCCTAAAAATTACTAATTATGAGTTTTATTTCATGTTTTTATTATATATCTTTAAGTCCTTTTATCTAAATTTTTGTTTCTTTCTTTTGAGTGTATTCTGGATACTATATGCTTATCTTATATCCCATATAATAAAAGCCTAATATGTAAATTTTCCCCTTGACCAGGAGTTTGACTACTTCCTATGACTTGAATGACCATCAGAGGGTGACACACAACATGGTTGGTGACTGCAACATGGTGCTGGCAATGGGTGGTATTGAAGGTGCTGCTCGCCCCAATGGAACTCAGCAAGAGTTGGACCATATTGGAATGGTGGAGCAGGTCGTCGGGCAGTGCTAGGCCAAGGCAAATAGATGCAAGTGGGGTGATCAGAAGCAGTGGTGGGGGGTGTGACTTCCACCCAGCTCCCAAACAATGAGGGAGTCGAGTGGTGGGCCCAATGACTTGGATGGAGGAGTCACATGGGTGCCTCAGTGCCCAGGTGCTGCCAAGGCTCAAAAGCCAGCTGGAACCTCTCCTTCCATACCTGACGCTTCTTGCTTTGATTACTGTCCAGGCCTAAGGACTGCACCAGTACACAAATTTTCATGCACCAGACCTCTAGTGTGTTTTATAAATAAACTAGATGTGGGTGCATGGATTCATGCACATTGAAAGGAAATTAATTGGAAGATGGCCATTGAGGTGGGACTGGGTGAGATGGGCCAGACATGCCCTGTAGCCAACTTCCCACTGTCCCTCCCCAGCTGATTGCACCTGGGGTGGCACTGGCCTTGAAAACTATCTGTGAAGTGAGGTTCCTCCAGCAGGTAGGGTATCTTGGCCTGGTCTGCAGGAATTGGGCCAAAAACAGCAGTCCAACATTCCCCAAGAGGTTCTGGAGTGCGAGTGGGCACTCTGCAATGTTGCTGTCACTCAGCAGCTCCTGCATTGAGCACCTGCCTCTTGGTGGTCAGTACACATCATACTTTACTGACTGGTGGTCACTTAGCCATGTGGAGTTTGGAATATATATATTCCAAAGAGACCAGATGCATGAAATTCATGCACCCTCTCCAATATGGGATCCCTCTCACAATCCTGGACTGCTGGCTCCCAACTACTTGCCTGCCTGCCTTCCTGATTGCTCCTAACTGCTTCTGCCTGCCAGCCTGATCACCCCAAACTACTCCCCTGCCAGCCTGTTTTTTACTAACTGCCCTTTATTGCAGGCCCGGGCTCCTCCCAACTTCCCTCCTCTGCTGGACTGGTCACCCCCCACTGCTCTCCCCTGCAGGCTTGAATGCCCCCTGTCAGTTCCAGCCTGACAGGTGAACCAGACTGAGGTAAGGAAGTAGGAATTAAGAAAGACATGAAAGTGGGATCGGGTGGGCTGCAAACCATTGACAGACTGCAGCAGCTTTATTAACTGCGCAATATCTTTTATACACAAACACTGTCTGGGTGGTCAGTCAAGAGGAACATACTCTCAGTTCCTCTTAATCTCTCAGGGATATAAAGCATGAAGCCAAATTCTCAGTACAGCAAATCTCCGTAAATAGTAACAGATTTCTGGTAAGCCATGAAAGGTCACTTTCATTCTGCTGACAATTGGAAATCACTATAGAAACAAATCAGGGGACACTATGTGGGTAGAGGACTGAATCTTATCAGTCACTTCAGGTACAAGGACTCTGTCAGCTTACACCCGGTCTCCAACAGCCACCAACTGCCCTCCCTTGCAGGCCTGGTGCCTCACAAATGCCCTCACCTGATGGACATCTTGTGGCAGCCATCTTGTGTCCACATGGGGGCAGGTTCTTTGATCACATGAGGCAGTCATCTTGTGTGTTGGAGTTCTGGTGAATCTGCATATTATTCTTTTATTAGATAGGATAGAGAACTGGTGTATGGGTGTGGGCTAGCTGGTTTTCCCTGTAGGGTGTCCCAGATCAGAGTGGGGGTTACCTTGGGGCATGGGCTGGCCTGGGCAAGGAGCCTGTGGTGGTTTGCAGACTGGCCATGCACCCTGTCTTTCCCCCCAGTGAGAGGGATTTATTTATCTACTATAATTGAAACTTTGTAACCTTCAGTGGAAACTTTGTAGCCAACCAGGGTGTGCAGAAAGCTTGGCTTCCTCCATTGCCTGGGAAACACAAGCCTCCTGCTCACTTCTTGGCTACAGCCATCTTGGTTGGGTTAATTTGCATACTCACTCCTGATTGGCTGGTGGACACATCTTGCAGATATAGCAGAGTGATGGTTAATTTGCATGTTACTCTTTTATTATATAGAATTATATATACATGAAATCCATACACGGGGGTTCAGGGGATATCCCTCATCTAGTCTGCACCCTCTCTAATCTGGGATCCCTTGGGGGGATGTCCAACTGCCAGTTTAGACCCAATCCCACAGGCAGTTGAACATCCCTCTTACAATCCAGGGCTGCTGGCTCCAAATTGCTCACCTGTCTGCCAGCCTGATCACCCCTTAACCACTCTCCTGCAAGCCTGATTGACACCAGCTTCCCTGCCAGTGTGATTGCCCCCAAATTCCCTTCTCTGTAGGCTTGGTTGTCCCCAACTGCCCTCACCTACTGACCTGGTTATTCCAACTGCCCTCTGCAGGCCTGGTCACCCCCAACTGCCTTCCCCTGCTGACCATTTTTGACCACATGGCAGCAGACATCTTGTGCAATGGGATGGCAGTCAATTTACATTTTACCTCTTTATTATATAGGACTAGAGGTCCACTGCACAAATTCTTTCGTGAATGGAGTCTGGCCAATCCATCCCAATCAGCAGATCATGTTGGGCTTGTCGAGAGGAGATGGCAGGAGGTTGGCTGGGGGACAGACAGGCCAGCTGGGGTGGGGGTGGGGGGGGAGGGCGGGAGTAGGCAATTCTCTTGCTAGTCCCAGTCTTCAATTGGGCTGATTTGCTGGCCTCAGTGGGTGTCATGATGACTACTTATTCTGGTTGCTGGCTCTCTCTATATGTAGATACCCGGTGCACAATTTCATGTATGGGTGGGGCCCCTCAGCATGATTGAGGCGCATAATGAAGGAAGGACCGTGTGAGACTGGCAAGCCAAAGGGAGGGCTGCAAGAAGTTGAATGGCAGGGGACAGAGTCATGGGAAGTTAAGTTGGCCAGTCATAGGAGGTTGGCTGTAGGAACACACTGACCACCAGGGAGAAGCTCCTGCATTGGGAGTCCAATCCCTATGATCAGTGCATGTGATAGCAACTGGTCAACTGGTCATTGCTGTTTTTCTGTCACTTCGGTATCCTATCTAATAAAAGAGTAATATACAAATTGACCACACCTCTGCAACACCCACAAGCCATGCCCACCATCCAATCAGGAGCAAATATACAAATAAACTCCAACCAAGATGTCTGTGGCCACTGAGAGCAGGAGGCTTGGGTTTCCCCAGCAATGGAGGAAGCCAAGCTTTGTACCTGCCCATGTTGGCCTACGCCTCCACTCACTGCTACAAAGTTTCAATTATAGAAGAAACTTAACAGAAATGGTAGGAGCCACAGAGCTGGAGAGAGCAGAGGCTAGGGTTGCCCTGGCAATAGAGGATTACTATCTGCAGCTCTGGCTGGTTTAGGCCTCCACTCCAGGCTACAATGTTTCAATTATAGAAGGTAAATGTCCCAAAAGAAATGGCTGCTGCCACTGAGCGAGCACAAGGCTTGGCTCTGCTCCAGGCTACAAAGTTTCAATTGTTGAAGGTAAATTAATCCCAGATACCAGGGCTTCTGCTTGGATTGCTGGGGGCCATGGCTGGCCTGCAAACCACAACAGTCCTCTCATCCAGGCTGCCCCATGACCCAAGAGAATCCCCACCCTGATCTGGAACACTCTTCAGGGCAAACTAGCTGGGCCCCACCCATGCACCAGGCCTTATCCTATCTAATAAAAGAATAATATAAAAACTGACCACAAGATGGCTGCCCCCATGTGAACACAAGATGGCCAGCAGGGAAGGGCAGTTGGGAGGGACCAGGCCTGCAAGGGAAGACAGTTGGGGGCAATCAAGCCTGCAGGGGAGGGCAGTTAGTGGTGACCAGGCTGGCAGAGGATAGAAAGTGTGGGCAAAAAGGCTGGCAGGGGAGCAGTTAGACATCAATCATGCCAGAAGGGGAGTGGTTAGTGGGTTATCAGGCTGGCAGGGAAAAGCAGTTAGGAGCAATTAGGAAGGCAGGCAGGTGAGCAGTTGGGAGCCAGCAGTCCTGGATTGTGAGAGGGCCATCAGACATCCCTCAAGGGGTCTCAGATTGTAGGGTACAGGCTGGGCTGAGGGACAACCAGCCCCATGCACAAATTTCATGCACCAGTCCACTAGTGCACTCCCCCGCCCCAACTCCTACTGGGCTGCTCCCTGCCAACAAACCCTCACTGGCCTGCGTGCCCCTAACTTCCCTTCCCACTGGCCTGCTCACCCCAAACTCTCCCCCTTCACCTACAACTGACCCCCACTGATGGCCTGCTCACCCCAAACTGACCCCCCTGCTAGTCTGCTTACCCCCAATGTCCCATCCTGGCCTGATCACCCCTGGTGACCCAAGGTCCCAGACGCCCCTCCCCCTGCCCCCGCACCTTCTTTTCAGTGCCTCCTTGAGCGGAGGGCTAGGTGGAAGCAAGTATCTAGGATTTATCTTCTATAATTGAAACTTTGTAGTCCTGAGTGGAGACCAGGGCCAGCCATTAAGTTTGGATTCCCCAATCACTAGGGACAACCCAAGCCTGCTGCTTGCTCCAAGTCTGTGGCTGGTCGCCAGCTTGGTTGCATTAATTTTCATATTTGCTTCTGATTGGGTGGTGGGGGTGGCTTGTAGCAAAGTGATGGCTAATTTGAATGTTTCTCTTTCATTAGTGTAGATATTCAAATGCTATTTTGTTACTCTTGTGACTGGGCATGAAAATACTGGCTTTTTCAACTAGAACATAAAACTGTGCTTACCTTCATAACAGCATGAATGTACCTATAAATATTTCTATGTAAAATAAGACAGAGAAAGACAAAAACATGACCTCACTCAAATATGGATTAGAGGGGAGGGCTTGAGGGACTTGGTGGGGGGAAAAAAAAAACCCAGAGAGAAATAGCCAACAGTATAGTGATTACCAGAATGAAAGGAGGGTGGGCAGATGGAAGAGGATAAAGGGTGGGAGATAATTAAAGTGGACTGCAGGATGCATTATGTAAGTGATGTATTAAGTTGTACACTTGAAACCTGTATTGTTTTATTAACCAATGTCACCTGGATAAATTAAATAAAAATTCATTTAAAAATAAAATGAAGTTACACAATGTGTTTATATGTGAAATGTTTCTAGCATCATGTTATGTAGTATTTTAAAATGACTTCTTTCAAATATTACAAATAAAAAGCTTATTGCTATAATTTAAAATTTGATAAAAGAAACTCGCTTACATAGGATTAGAAATCACTGAAATTCTATATATGAATATCCTTGCTAAGATCAGCTAGGACTAGAGAAATTCAATCCCTGTAGCTTTATAATGTCTTGCCCAAGTTATATGATAGAAATATTCTAGAATCACCCTCTTCAAAAAAAAAAAAATTCCAACAAAGCTCAGGCTGAATAAAATGACTTGCCAACAATCAGAGAGTAGGCTCCTCTACTCTATTCCAAGCTTATTTAAATTGTGTAATAAGAGAAATCAGCTTTTTATAAAAATTATCTTTGAACTTGATAATAATTCATCATTAAATTTAGAGAACACACAGAGGCTGTTAAATTAATAATTGCATATTTACTAAACCTTAACAGAGCAGATAAAATAAGATACATATTAGTGAAAAATCTCAACAAAATATCTTTGAAAAATGAAGACTGCCTCATCAATTCTGTATCTCCATGAATGATGTGAGCTATAAAAATAAAGTACTACACCCTTTTTTTGGTTATTTTCATTTACAGTCTGAAAGAGGTAGATTTTTCTGTACAACTGAGAAGTGAATTGTGATAACAGGTATAATAAGACAGTCATACACAACTAAAATTTAAGTCCCAATCTACAAAATATATTTCTATAAATCTGAAGATGAAATGCTCTTCTACTTTGCACCCACATTCTTTTGTCTACATTGAAATCCACTACCTAATAGTTTTAAATATTCCACAAAAAGATGCATAACACAATTTAACTTATTTCAGCATTTAAACTTTTTGTGGGTGAGCTATATAGTATTTTCCCAAACATGGATTGAAAAACAAAAGATCAGATACCATATATTTTAGATTTGCTCAAGTATAAAAATAGACTTGGCCAACTTGGGTTCAAGAACATTAGTAGAAACTGTGAATCCTACATACTAATTTTAAAAAGAACTATTCTCAATAGCTACAGCCACCTTTTTTTCCACTTGGTAAACAAATTCTAAAAGGAAACTGAAAGCTTACCCAACAATCCAGTTCCTTTTAATATCTTCTACTACTACACAATATTATCTAATATTAGGTATGCTTATAAAGCTCTTAGCCCCATTACTTTCTACACAAAAAGTGACACAAAGAAGTGTGACAGGCTACACAACTACTTAATAAAATGTTAAGATCTTATAAGCAGCAGGATCCTAATAAAATATACTCAATTTTAAGTTAAATTCTACTTCTGACATGTACCTTTATTTACTTTCAAAGAGTTGAGGACAATATTTCATTTAGCAGCTATTAATAAAATTTGGGTGGAGGATTGTTTGACTATGCCAATTCTGGCATAGTAATTAGTCAAATTTCATGTACATTGTTTTTCCTTCACCATCTGTTAATTATCATGGCCAATGATGGAAATTTTTAAAGATTTCACTCTCTAGGCTCTTTTTCCTATTGTATAACTTTGCATTATAACCCATTTTAAATCACAAGTGCGATAGGAAATTTTAAATATTGTTTTTAGACATTGAAATAAAAGAAGTTAAGGAATGAAATTACAATGTTCAGAAATTTCCCCATTTTATAGGCAGAGAACTAGTATGGATTTCTTTCTTTGTATGTCTATTCTAACCTGAAATTAAATCAATATAATTGTTTTTAGTCACATACAACATTTAGCCTATTTGTCCAATGGCTTGTCTATTAGATATCCTAATTTCTTTACAAATGTAATGTTCATATATATGTAACTTACCAAAACTCTAAATCAAGATGTGCAGTCATCTCAATTTGTGAAGTGATAAAAAATATTATCAAAAATCTAGTATGAGTTAAATATGCTCTGCTTGTTTTATATCCCACACTTAGGTTTTATTTTTCATCTAGTATATAAATAAGCTGTCACATAAAACTAATCACTTTTATATTTTCTTGTGTTATTGGCTAGAGAGTTTGGATTAATTTTAATTTTTACATAGGAACCTCAGAACAAATCTACATTTAATCATAATTATATGCAAAGGAACAGATAAAGACAATGAACACAGAAACAGATCTATTATAAGGACAAGATAATAAACACATATTCCAATAAAGGGAAAATAAGGCAGCTATGCAATACAGCTCTGGAAATGTATACATTAAACAATACAAAATTGCTAGGCAGCCTCCTGTATTGAATAGTTCAGAAGTTCCAAGAAAATACAGAAGTGGTAGAAAATGTAATAAAACTTTAATCTGAAAATCAATACTAGCTGCTTCAGAAAAGTTATATGGAAAATATATCTCTCAATATAGTCATCAGTCTTAAGTGAATTCAGTAATCTCATTAACTGAATCAATGCACAGAAGAAATTATGTGGGATTGGTCTTTTGAACTGCATTTTGTTTTATTTTCTGCCTTGGTTTCATCCTGCAAGTGGATTCCTGCAGCTCTCTTAGAGGAAGTGTTCAACTCTTTCTGAAAAGTAACAGTAGTACAGGGCTTTATCACAGCTGTTCCTAAATCTACATCTGCTTCTTTAGAGACTTGCTCTTTCAGGACTTCCAACTTCTCATTGAGCTCATTTCTTTCCATTTGAAGAGCTCTAAACAGCTTCTCTAAACGTCCCAGTTTCATTTGAGAGGACTTGTAGTCTTTATCACGAATAGTTTTCTGAAGAGAATAAAAAGACAGAATTTATGTAATCTTTGTATATATAAATAGAAATTACATTATTGTATACAAAATTAACTAATCTAAGCCATACTTGAAACTACTTTTTTATCATTTCTTGGACATCACAGTATATATATATATATATATATATATATATATATATATACCGACTGATATATAAGGTATTTAGTTATTCGAAGCAATGTAAAAATTAAATTCTTTGTCATATTTTATTCAAGTAATCAAGATTTACTTTATGACTTTAAGCAGTAAGTATTAAGGAAATTCAGCATCTTAATTTAAAATGCTAGAAATAGGGAGGTTTTAGGTCTCCATAGATTTTTTTATTCTCTTCTACCTTTTAAAGCTATAATGTTTTCTTTTGTGAAATGTTATAAACTAACCTTACCAAGTTTATAAAAGTGAGACATTTAGAAACAGTATATGGAATTCATTTCAGTTATTTGTAAGTATTACAAAAAGTAGTTTGTTGCCTTTTGGAAAGAATAAGTCAGGGCAGAAAAGCATTAAGTTACAAGTCTGTATTTTCTCCATAGAAAATCTTTGTGTGTTTTTTTTTCTTTTCTTTCTTTTCTTTCCATAGAAAGCCTTAATCAAATTGTCTTTACTGAAGATCACTGACTTTCAATTTTGGCCTTTGAACCAACATCAATATTACTTGGATAATTTTTAGAATTTCAAATTCTTGGGATCTATCCCAAATTTAATGAATCAAAAACTTTGAGGGAAACAATATACCAAGTTTAATAATTTTTAATCTGCATGAGCTCATTTAATATAGAAGCAAAATTGAGATACTTTAAAGCTGTCTATAACAAACACCTGAACTAATCAGTTGAGAAAATAAGTTTAGATACCGCACAAAATCTTACTTAAGTAAACTAATCAAACTTTAGAAATCAAATCAACAATTACTTTATTAAATATCTGAAAATTCCAGCCTGCCTTAATAATGAAATAAATAAGTGTTCACTATTCAGTCATGTAAAACCTTCTCACCTCTTCAGCCATTTGTAGCAGTACTTTATTATTACTTTCCCATTTGGTACGCCATATTATCATTTCTTTTTCCAGTTTCTTAATTTTCTTTGTCATCTGGGAATCAACACAATATGAATTTAAATTCTAAATTGAATTCCCTGACCTACTTACAACAGAAAGTTTTTTTTCTTTAAAAGCTCTTTTATTTTTATAATAGTTTCCTAATAATCTTATTTTTTATTCTTTTGGAAATTTTTCCATTTGATCTTTCCTATTGATATTTCAGTGGAAGAAAATGTTTTAATGTGTCTGACCGCTGGCTTATTACTTTTAATAATAGAGGCCGGGGGCACGGATTCATGAACACTGAAAGAAAATTAATTAGAAAGTGGCCGTGGGTTGGAATTGGGCAATATGGACCAGCCATGCCCTGGAGCCAACCTCCTGTGGTCCCTCTCTGACCTACCTCACCTGGAGCAGCATCTGGGCTTGAAAGTTGTTTGCAGAGTGAGCACAGTCCCTCTGTGCTGAAACTGGCAGTATGACATCCTCTGAGAGATTCCAGACTGTGAGAGGGCATTCTGCAAGGTTGCTATCACTCTGCAGCTTCTGCATTAAGTATCTGTCCAATGGTGGTTAGTGTACATAACACCTACCAGCCGGTTGACCAGTTGCTTAGCCTTTTATATGTATAGATTTTTTTTTTATTGTTGATAGTATTACATGTCTCCCATTTTCCCTCGTCAGAAACATTTTATATTCCTCCCCTCTCTCATCACTGCATTTGCCTCAAATAGCTACTAGTCTGCATGTCTTTAAAAAGAAAATAATTTATGTTCTTAGTTTCAGAGGAAGAAGTGCTAATTTCAGATACCATACTTCTCTCTCTCAGATAAGGCTGCAATGCATTTCATTCCAACTGAAGATATAAGACTTCCTGCTTCCTCAATTATATATATAAAAAGTCCTTGTTCTTTAGTTTGCTGAATATAGTACACTAGAGGCCCAATGCACAACATTCATGCACTGGAGAGGGCTGGAATAGGGGGTGTCTCTCAGCCTGACCTTCTCAGGGAATATTGCTACATGTCTTGATAATCTGCTGCTTGTGGATTCTTCTAACATTTTCATGGTTTCTTGTCTTATGTTTATGTTTTTGTTTGAGTTTATTTTTGTGTATGGTGTTAAGGCGGTGATCTAGTTTCATTTTTATTTGCACGTATCTGTCCAATTTTCCCATCATTTATTGGAGAGATTGTATTGACTCCATTGTATGCTCCTTGCCTCCCTTCTCAAATATTGAGCATAAAAGCTTGGGTAGATTTCTGGGTTCTCTGTTCTGTTCTATTGGCTTATGTGTCTGTTCTTGTGCCAGTACCAGGCAGTTTTGAGAACAGTGGCTTTGTAATATAGTTTGATATCTGCAACTGTATTATTCTTTCTCAGGATTTTTGCAGCTAGTTGTGTGTTTTTTGTTTTTATATTCCATAACAATTTTTGGAGAGTTTTTTCTAAGTTTGTGAAATATTTCAGTGATATCTTAATGGCGATTGCATTAAATTTATAGATTGCTTTGGCCAGTATGGATATTTTAATGATGTTGATTCTACCATTCCATGAACACTATATATTCTTCCAACTGTGTATGTCTCATCTATTTCATTTTTCAACATCCTCTAGTTTTCCAAGTACAGCTCTGTTACCTCCTTAGTTAAGTTTATCCTAAGTATCTTAATGTTTTTGTTGCAATAATAAGTGGGATTGTTTCTTTAGCTCCTCTTAATGTGATCTGATTATTGGTGTATAAAATATCTATGGATTTCGGGTGTTAATTTTGTTACATTGCTGAATTCATTTATTAAGCCTAGTTTTTTGATGGAATCTTTGTTTTTACAAAATAAAATCACCTGCAAATAATGACAGTTTTACTACTTTCCCAATTTCGAAGCCTTTTATTTCTTATCTGATCGCTATGCCTAACACTTCCAGTACTCTGTCCAAGAGGAGTGGTAAAAAAGTGGGCATTCTTGTCTTGTTCCTCTTAGGTGAAATGGTTTTAGCTTTTACCCACTGAGTATGATGTTGGCTGTAAGTTTATCATATATGGCTTTTATTATGTTGAAATATACTCCCTCTATTCCCACTGTGCTGAGTTTTTTTTCAGAAATGGGTGTTGAATTTTGTCAGATGCTTTTTCTGTATCAATATGATCGTGTGATTTCTGTATTTCAGTTTGTTTATGTGATTTATTATGTTTATTGATTTGATAATATTGTACCAGCTTTGTATATCTGGAATAAACCTCACTTAATCATGGTGCATGATCTTTTTAATATATTGCTGGATGCGATTTGCTAACCTTTTTTAGGATTTTGGGATCTACATTGATCAATGGTTATTGGCTTATAACTTTCTTGGTAGTGTCCTTATCTGGTTATGCAATGAGGATAATTTTATGCTGGCTTCATAAAAGGAGTCTGGATGTGTTTCTTCCTCTTGGGTTTTCTGAAATAGTTTGAGTAGGATAAGGGTTAGTACTTCTTTGAAAAGCTGATAAAACTCTCTGTGCTACTGTCTGAACCCTAGCTTTTGTTTGTTGAAGTCTTTTTTGATTACTACTTCTTTTATCAGTTGTTACTGGCCTATTCAGGTTTTTTTTATTCTTCCTGAGTCAGTTTTGGGAGATTGCATTTTTCTAGGAATTTGTCTATTTCCTCTACACTGTCCAGCTTTTTAGCATATAGTTATTCACAGTATTTTCTTATAATCCTTGGCATTTCTATGGTTCCAGTGGTTACTCCACTTCTGTTTCTAATTTTAATTGTATCTCTGTTTCTTGATGAGTCTGGCCAATGGGTTATCAATTTTGTTCATCCTTTCAAAGAACCAGCTCTTGGTTTCATTGATTTTTTTGTATTTATTTTTTAGTCTCTATTCTATTTCTGCTCTAGTCTATATTATTTCCATCTATTTGCTCTGGGCTTTTAAGTTGTATGGTTAGTTTAGATGATTTTCTTATTTTTAGAGGTATGCTGGTCGTGCTATGATCTTCCATTTCAGGACTGCACTGATGTTTCCCAGAGATTTGGGGTTATTGTCTGTTCATTTTCATTTGTACAGGTTCTTTCTTTCTTGATCCTGTTGGTAACCCATTCATTACTTAATAATATGCTATTTAGCCTCCTTGTATTTGATGTTTATGGGTGTTTTTACTGTGGTTGATTTCTTTATTAAAAATATTGAGTTCAGAGAGGAAGGGAAAGGGAGAGAAAGATAGAAACGTCAATGATGAATCTTGATTGGCTGCCTTCTGCATGTCCCCCACTAGGGATTCAAGGCCACAACCCAGTTACTGCCCTGCCCCGGAATTAAATCTGGGACCCTTCAGTCCGCAGTCCAACTCTCTTTCTATCCACTGAATCAAACCAGCCAGGGCTGTAGTTGATTTCTAATTTCACTCAACTGTGGTCTGAGAAGCTTCATATGATTTCAGCTTTCTTACTCTTGATGAGACTTGTTTTGTGTCCTACCATATTTATCTTTGTGAATGATCCATGTACACTTGAGAAGAATGTACATTCTACTGCATTGTGGTGAAATGTTCTATATCAATTAAATCCAGCTGATCTAGTGTGTCTCTGTTTCTTTGTTAAGTTTTTGTCTAGAAGATCAAGTGAATCAGAGGGGTGCTAAAGTCCTCTTCTATGATTGTATTGTGGTCGATCTTTCCCTTAAGGACTCTAGAGGTTTTTTTTCATAAGTTAGGTGCATATGTTTATCAGGTTAATATCCTTTTGTTGAATTGATCCCTTTAGTATTATAGAGTGACCTTTGTTGTCTCTTATTATGGCCTTCATTTTAAAGTCTATTTTGTCAGATCTGAGTATTGCTACTCCAGTGTTTTCATTTCCATTCGCATGGAAAAAATTTTCCATCCCTTCACTTTTATCCTGTTTATTATTATTTTTTATCATTTTCTTTAAAAAATATATTTTATTGATTTTTTACAAAGTGGAAGGGAGAGGGATAGAAAGTCAGAAACATCGATGAGAGAGAGACATCGATCAGCTGCCCCCTGCACGCCCCCCACTGGGGATGTGCCCGCAGCCAAGGTACATGCCCCTGCCGGAATCGAACCCGGGACCCTTCAGTCTGCAGTCCGACGCTCTATCCACTGAGCCAAACCGGTCTCGGCTTTATCATTATTTTTTTAGGAGGGTCTCTTGTAGACAATATATAGTTGGGTCATGGTTTTGTATCCATTCAGCTACCCTATGTCTTTTGATTGGAGTGTTTAATCCATTTACATTTAGGATTATTATTGATAGGTACTTATTTCTTGCCATTTCAATTCTATATGGCTAGGTTTCTCTCTCTTGTTTCTTCTTCTCATTCAGCAATCCCTTTAGCATTTTTTTGTAATGCTGACTTGGTGGTGATGTACTCCTTTAGCCTTTTTTTTTGGGGCGGGGGTCTGGGAAGCTCTTTATTTGACTGTCTATTTTGAATGACAGCCTTTCTGGATACAGTAATCTTGGTCTCAGATCCTTGCTCTTCATGCCATTCCCTTCTGGCCTTTAGAGTTTCTGATGAGATATCAGATGTCAGCCTTACAGGCATTTCTTTGTAGGTAAGTTTTCTTTTCTCTTGTGGTCTTTAAGATTCTCTGGACGTGGGACTGTTTGGGTTCTTATTTGGGGTTCTTTGTGCTTCCTGAACTTGTGTGATTTTTCCTTTACCAGAGTAGGAAAGTTTCCTGCCATTATTTCTTCAAACACCTTCTCTATGCCTTTCTCCCATTCTGCCTCTTTTGGCTGATATTCGAATATTGTTACATTTCACATTATCCCACAACTTCCTTACGCTGTCCTCCTGTTTTTTTCTTTGTGGTTCTCGAACTGATACTTTCAATTCCATCTTCTAATTCACTGATTTGTTCCTTAGTTCCCCTAATTTAATTTGCTATGTATTCATTCTAATATATTCTTTATTTGTGTTATGTCATTCTTTATCTCAGATCTTTTTTTCATGCTGTTGAGCATCTTTACCATCATTACAGTGAACTCTGTTTTAGATAAATTTCTTATCTCTGCTTCATTTATCTCTTTTTCTGGAGAATTCTCTAGGTCTTTCATTTGGGGTTAATTTCTTTTGTTTCCTCATGTGGCTTTCTGTTTGGATTTGTAACTATGTATGAGGTAGATCCTCAGCACCTCTCAATCTCTAGAGTTGAACGGTATTAAGAGCTGTTTCTAATTAGATCAGCTAAAGACTCAAAGAGACTGCCTTTGGGGAAACCAACTTAAATTGCCCCCATGCAATCATCCTCAGGTGTACAGAAGCTTTTATTTTAACAGGGTGGGGCAGTTGCTTCTGCCTGTATGCTAATTTTTATTTTTGATCTCCTTAGCGGCCTCAAGGGAAGGTGTTTTTCAATAGGGGTGTCAACTGTTTTTCCCCAAAGGCAAGGCAGATGTCTGTGGGAAAGATGTCCTCCCCTGTGTTAGGGAATGACTCAGTCCAGGAAATCTGGGGTGTCTGCCTTCTGCTCTCACAGCTCTAGTCCACTCTGTTCTCTCTCTGAGGACAAGCTGGGTGGCTCTATAAGGAATTTTGTGTTTGGGCATTTAAGAGTGTTCCTGAATTTTCAGCTGTTACTTTCTGGCAGACAGCATCTTGCTGATTTTTCAGAGCCAGATGTTATGTGATTACCCTTTTCAGTTTTGGTGCTCTCTGTTGAGGGAACCAGTTTAGAGATTAGACCCCCCCCAGTTCTCAGTGGAGTTATCACTCCAGGATATCAGTTGCTGTCTGTGGGTACCCAGCCAGCCTTTTTTTTTTTTTTTAATCTCCTCCCCTCCTATCAGTCTCTATGCGACCTCCATTTTCTGTCATCTAGTGTCATGGTTTCCTCCTGCAGTTTTCTACTGATTATTCAGGAAGTTTTTCTGTATTTTAGTTATATTATCAGTTTGTTCCTAGAAATATTACTCTGCCACCAGTTTTAATTTCTCTTGTTATTCTCATTTTTAACAATGAAGGAAAAGAGAACTTCAACAACATGTCAATGGTCTCTAATAAATAATACAAAAAAATTATTAATGTGAGAAATCTATCAACAAGCATTTAACCATTATGCAATATCTGATTATAATGACTAAATATTTACTGATTGGTTATAAAATATCAGGCCTTATTGTAACTTATCTTCTAATGACCACCTTTTCTTAAAATCTTAATTTTAAAGGGGAAATGACAAAGTAAGTAGCTTGTCCCCCAAGGAAGTCATGCAATGCAAAACCAGATCTCAGTTCCATAGCCTATGCTCCAAAATAAAGTGTTCCCTGTTTATTTCAGGATAGTGACAGATAACAGTACTCTTCAAAATTGAATTTTAGCCTATATTCTGAAGTGGAATGACCCAGGGCAGTTTTCTATGACAAATTTTAGTTTTAAAACTGATAGGGATGGACTTGTATGCTATATTAATAAGTAAAGGCAAATTAAAAAAAAAAAAAGGTAAAAGTATTTTAAGCATTAGTTAGATCCTTAGAAATAATCTATTCAAACCAAAATGTATTACTATGCTTGGTCTGGTTCTTAAAAAACAAACAATTTACACAACACTTTGTAAAAGAACTGAAAAGAAGTAATCTGAAAGTGATTTTTTAAAAAATCTACTTCTGGTTAATGGCTCAGCTGGAGCTTTATCCTCTACAATAAAAGGTCATAGGTTTGCCCTTGCAGGTTTGGGTCAGTGGCTGGAAGCATGGGCCTGAGGGTCCCAGGTTGGATTCTAGTCAAGGACATATGCCCAAGTTGCGGGTTCATCCTCAGTAGGAGATGTGCAGGAGGAAGCCCATCAATGATTCTCTCTCATCATTGATGTTTCTTTCTCTCTTGTTCTCTCCCCCCACCTTCCTCTCAGAAATCAGTAATATTATGTATGTATATATATATACACACACTAGGGGCCTGGTGTATGAAATTCGTGCACTGGGGATGGGTGACCCCTCAGCCCAACCTGCCTCCTCACACACACTGGGAGCTCTCAGGGGATGTCTTACTGACCACTCACTCCTGGCTGAAGCTTTAGGCCTTGGGCAACCAGCCATCACCCTGCAATGAGGCTGATTGCTGGCTCTGCCCCAGCCACCTCAGCCCCGCCCACCTGCCCCTGGCCTTAACCCCAGTCTCTGGCGACCACCTGGTGACTGCTCAGTCCCAGGGCTGTGTGCTCATTGGACGCCTTAGCCCCAGCATCGACCGCCCAGCCCTGGGGGCACTGTTGCCCCACCCCCTGCCTCAAGCACAACTCTGCCCCATCCTCCACCTCACGTGCTTGCTACCCACCTTGGCCCCGGCCGCCGATGAACACCCGGCCCCGGGCCCCGGGCCTCCCCTCCTTCATACTTGCTGGCTGCCTCACACAGGCCTTGGCCCCAACCTCTGCCTCACAGGCTCACTGGCTACCTCAGCCATGCCCTCCCACAGCCCAGGCCACCTCAGCCCTGCCCCTGCTCCTGATTGGCTGGTGGGCATGGCTTGTGGGTATAGCAAAGATATGGTCAATTTGCATGTTACTCTTTTATAAGATAGGATATATTAAAAAGGTCATGGGTTTGACCCCTGATTGAAGCACCTAACTAGGTTTTGGGTATGGTCCCCTGGTTGGGATACATATGGATGAAAACCAATTAATGTATTTCTCTCTCCAACTCTCACTTCCTCTCTCTCTCTCAAGTTGATAAAACAAAAAGCATATGCTCACATAAGGATTTAAAAAAAACTACTTCTAAGAAAAATTGTCCTTATTATTTTCTTTAATAATGACCGACTATTAGCAATTTGAGGCAACTTCTGGACATAATGTATGAACATGTCAGTGAAGGGTCAGAAAAGATAAACTTAACCTTGTATCACAATATAAACTCTTCCAAACAATACTTAATCACACTTAAAATAATCACATGTAAATTTTCTAGCAATATTCTACTATACATTTGTAAATACCTTTTCCATTTCCTGCCTGAAGGTTGTAAATAGCTCATTGCTTTTTGCCATGGTAGTCTGGAATTCTTCAAACTTATCCATATAAAGAGAAAGCTACCAAAAAAGTATGAAATATTCTGAGTTCCAGTTAAGTAATTTAAAATCCAAAAGATTTTAATATAGCTAAACAGTTATGACTTATTAAATTTAATAAAAATAAGAACAAACAAATAGCAAATCTTGGACCAACCACATAGGAGATAGCTAAAATTGTGATAAACCACTGAAATTTATAAAATTTTGTTTAATCTGTATAAATGCTTAAAATGTACAAATATCCCATCAATCACAATAAAAACTAATGTAAAGTGGTATGGCTATAAATATTATACAATCGATGTTTTATGCACTACCACACTCCACAGTTCAACAATTGCTCTTGGAAAAAGGTTATTATTTTACATATGCCACTTGCATAGTTTTTAGCTTTTATTTCAAGGCTTTTTCTTTAACAGGGAAGGAAAATGAAACAAAAGAATGGTTTGGTTGAAAAAGAATTTAGTGGGAGTATAGTTGAAAAAAAAAGAAAACTGAGAAAGATAGAAACATCTTTTACACCCTAAAGGAATTTTTATTCTAGCTAGAAAAACAATGCTAACTGAATATATAATTCAGTCATCTAGTTTCACCATAGTAGCCGGAAGAAAAAAAGCATGTACATGAGTCCTAAACTATGACTTAAGGGTTAAATTACTTTATTTAAATAGAATGGATTATTTTATAAATTTTCTAATATAACTATATTGTTTTTAGTATGAGAAAACAGGTCAAAAGAAATATTGTATTCCCCAGGGAACATGCTCCAAGATTCCAAATGTACCTAAAATAATGCATAATACATATATACTATGTTTTTTTTCCTATACATACTTACTAATGATAAAGTTTAATTTACAAATTAGGCACTAACAATAAATTAACAAAAATAGGTAATAAAATATATCTTTGATAATGATATACTGTAAAACTTATGGGAATGTAATATGTCTCTTTCTCACAAATGGATACCAATCAATAAACTGGTAGCATAAATAATGTAGAGATGCTGGACAATGGGATGATTTATGTCCCAGGCAGAACAGAGCATCAGGTACAAGTTTTCATCATGCAATTCAGAACGCAAAAGAATTTAAAATTTATAAATTATTTATTTCTGAAATTTCCACTTAATATGATAAAACTGCAGAAAGTGAATCCATGGCTAAGGATGACCAATGTGAAGTGTTCTGTCAAAGAAAAGTGACAGTGTCTCTGAAGCTGCTGGTCTGGGGAAGACTAGGGAGAAGAAAAAATGACTGAGGGAGTTCTGGCACTTGAGGAAGGTGAGAACTTGCAGCAATTTTGAGATGGTCATTTTTACTGAATATGGTACATTCAAGTAGACTGCCCTATCTGACAAGTCAATGTTAGCCCAGTCTGTTAGTTGTGAAGTCATTAACAATAGCTGGAAACTGACATGGTAAAAGCAAATAAAGAAACCAACTCTTGGGAAAGAGCTACATCCACATATGGAAAGTGGAAAGACAAAGAATTAACAGTAAAAACAAACTAATAATTAGAAAAGAAGACTTAAGAGTAACAAATCACAGTCTGACAACAACAGAACTTAGTGAAAAGGCTCACCTGTGACTTATTACTACAATTATCAATAAATCATATTAAGGAACATCTTCCCAAACTATACATAGGCTTTTTTTTTAACCTTTCCCACACTGATTTTCTTCTCTATTTATGTGAGCAACTGAATGATTAGGGCTAAGGCCCTGACTAGGTAGCAGATTGGTTAGAGTATCATCCCAACATGCCAAGAGAGTGGAATCTATCCCTGGTCAGAACACACCCAGGAATCAATCAATGAACGCATAAATAAGTGGAACAAAAAAATTCTCTCTACCTTTCTTTTTTTCTAAAAACAAAAACACAAAACCAAAAATAACCCACAAACAATAAATAAAGATGTAAGGGTAATGAGTAAGCAGTTTAAATTTACTAGAAGCATGCTAATAGGATCATAACAAAAACTTCTGATATTTGATTCCTTTTCAACTGTCATAATAAGTTAGTTTAGTTTTATAGACTATCACATTATAAAATGTTCCCAAGGGTTGCTCATGAAGATAGATGCATGCCACTCTTAAGGTATTAGTGTACTTTAGAATTAAAGAAATTATTACATTAAACATTATATGTTTTAAAAATAGTACTTTCTTGAACAGAATATAATGTAGTTAACTAGCAGAGAATAAAATATGGATATAAATACCTAATTGCTTCTGTCTATTCAAACTAGGTATTACTATGGTTCAAATATGGAAAACCCATTCTTTCTTTCCTCTGTCTTATGAGTTTGAGAATCTGCTTACTTTATTTCTCAAAAAAGACACTCCAATGGGATAACAGAAGATTAACCTGACATACAGAGAAAAACTTATTTTTTTAAAAAAGTACTGACACATACAATATTACCTAAGGAATGGGCATGTGTATATATACAGTTTTTTAAATTACATATTGGAAAAATATGTATTCTTTTTTGCCAGTTTTACTTTCCTCAAAGAACAAAATTAGAGATACTAAAAAAGTATGGAGGATAATAGAAAGGGCATGATGAAAATAGGCTGACTAGTCATCCTTATTTCCCATGGACTAAGGGACTTCTTAGGACATGGAACTTACAATGTAAAATCAAGAAAAGTCAAATGCATGAAAAAAAAATCCAAGACGGTAAGAGATGTATTTTTCTGTTCTAGCTGGCTCTGCCTGTGATCAAGGAAACTCATAAATTCTATTACCCCCTATTGTCAAGTTACCTGTTGTCTTAATTGTACTTCTTGATATTTCATTTCTTCATATTTGTACCTTGATTCAGTTGCTTCTTTTAGTAACTAGAAAATAGAAACATTCTCCATCAATTCGTATACTAGCCTCTAGTCCTATATAAAAGAAGCGTAGTATGCAAATTGTCTCAACTGAAGTTCTAGGAGTCTGACCAGAGGGCAGGCTGGCTTGGGGAAGGGAGAGAGGTTCCAGCTGATAATGCTGGCAGATGGCCAGGGGAGGGGAGGAAATACTACTGTCCTGGAAGCCAGCAGCTGGTAGGGACCCTACCAGTAAATGAATTTCACGCACTGTACCTCTATTATAACTAGATAACTATCTAGTATAACTAGGATAACTATTTCTAGCTCTCAGAGCCAAACTTGCCAAATGACTGCCACTGTTTTGAACCTTGTGATTACAAGACAAATAAAAAATAAATCATGGACAGGTCTTTCCACTAATTTGGTCTAAAAATTCCAGTATGTTTCTTATATGAAAATTTCATTAGAAGTAAAAGGCTGAATGCATTCTAACATTTCTCAATCTAAAGTAAAAAAAAAAATTGCATGATTTCGATGTAAAATGTTTAACTAGTTTAAATGATGTTAAAAGCTTTGATTATAATTCTGGCAATAAATTTCTTTAAGAAATAGAACTTACAAACTCTTTCTCTCTCTGATGTTTTTCATCAGCTTCCTTTATGAGTTGTGTTGTTTGCTGAAGCTTGGCATCCACAAGCTGTTGTTGCAGTTCCTTACGTTTGAACACTTTATCAATACGCTACAGAAAAAAAAAATGTCTTCCAACACTTAGTAAAAAAAAGGGAACACATGGATGAAAAGAAATAACAAGCTACAATTACTTACTTTCATGTTTTTCCTATTAGCATAATCATGATTAATAACATTAAATGTTTCTATCTCTATACTTGTAAAAACATCTATATACATCACCTTGAAACCATCCTGAACCTGCAGGAATCCTCTCAGTCCTCTCTGATTACTACAGGATATCCATGGTTGTTGAAGGTAAGTTGTCACCCATCAATAGTTTTATACTTCCCATTTCTGCTCTACATTAAAAATTAGGTCTAAGTTCCCAAAAATGAGACATTAAACTATTAAACTCATTCATAATATACATAAATTCCTGAATTTTTTTTTCTTATTAGATTTCCCCAAATTTCTTAATGCCAGTAAGTAGCATGATATAATGATAGAAATAACATAGGGTCAAACCCAGGTTCAGCGAATGGCCTTGGGTAAATTCTGTCCCTTAATAAACCTCAGTTCCTCTATCTATGAAGGTGAAAAGTGTATATACTTTACAAAGTTATAAAAATTCATGCTCTGATTAAACTATTTAGATGCTAAGTGCCTAGCATATATTATATACACAATTTGTAAAAGAAGAAGTTATTATTATTTTCAAATTCAATTGTTAAGTAGTGTTTATGGAAAATAAAGTAATTAGAATACTGTTCTCAGATGAAGAAACAGTATAACTCTTTTAGTTTTAAAATCCTATGTGACAGAAAAAAATATGCTGGTTTATAACAGGTAACTTAATTAAGTTTTGAGGAGTACCTGAAATCTGACTTTGATTTAAAATAGTTTATTATAACCAAGACCGGTTTGGCTCAGTGGATAGAGCTTTGGACTGTGGACTGAAGGATCCTGGGTTCGATTCCGGCAAGGGCATGTATTGTGGCTGCGGGCACATCCCCAGTAGGGGGTGTGCAAGAGGCAGCTGATAGATGTCTCTCTCTCATCGATGTTTCTGACTTTCTATCTCTCTCCCTTCTGCTCTGTAAAAAATCAATAAAATATATTTAAATGAAGACAATAAAGCTTTTAAAAAAAATAAAATAAAATAGTTTATTATATTAATGAATTATATCTTAACCAAAAGAAAATTGGTAACACCTAAAAAATAAGTCTTGCAAGTGATATAAAAATATACTTTAAAATTCACATTAATAGGGATATAGACTGTCATTCTTAAAAAGTTAAAAATTTAAAGATTCCATTAAATAAAATGAGAACTTTATAAAAAATAAATTTAAAAATAAGATTCACTCCATAGACCTAAAAGTTTCCTTATTGAAATGAAGGGGAGAAAGGAGAGAAACCAATACATTAAAAAGAGCTGAGCCACAGTAACTAATGAAACATATAAACTGAGTTTGGATCTGATTTTAGCAATCTTAACTGTGTGAGTGGGACATAGAAATGTAAATAGTGACAAAGCATTTGATTGATTATTGATCAATTCTTAGGTGTAACCCATGTTATTGTGGTTCTGCTTCAAAAAGAGTCCATGACTGTCATTTCAGGATATGCATTCAAATAGTGCTGAGCGTGATGTTTTGTACTTATTTAAAAACAGGTAAAAATAACAGTTGCTAGACACAAAAGTGGATAACTTCTGAAGCGGATGTATTTTAAGTTTGAAACTTGCTAAAGTAAGTTTAAAAAAACTCTGTTAAAAGATGAAAGAGAATAGTCATATCCAATGTTTTCAAAGACTGTGTAAAACTAAATTAAAACAAATGTCAAATTTCGAATTGAAATTAGATAAATGCTATAAAGTTCTCTTTTGGTGGCAAACCACAAAAAACTTTCTATTTTAAATAGTTACAACCTTTAAAAATTATTGATTTTAATCTTTTCATGAAAGGAAGGAACTCAATATACACAAATAAAAGCATAATAAAGACAGGAAGGCATTCTTTGAAAAACCTAAAGCCACTCACACGACATATTAGATCTCTTAAAATAAGAAAGCTAAAATAAGCAGTTTATTATCAATTTGCTTCTAATCTAGATAATATCTAACTTTGTAGGTTAGCTTATAAAATAAATGCAATGATCTGGTTTTGCCGACAATGATCAATCCTTCAGACTTCTTACTTCTTTAGGTGTGTTATAAGATGAATTAGAAGTTTCATTCGCTTTCTCCCCGAATAATATAGTATGTGGGATCCAATGGTACTTATACATGGTACAGATATTCATAGAAGTCTAAGATAGAGTATGTATAAATACAATGTGTATACTAAAATCATCATCTTCCAATTATCAGATGGCAAACGAGTAGTACTTAATGCATCTGCTAGAAATTATTTCAGATGTCCAAAGTCAATGACTCCTGGGCCATTGACTAAGGATCCCAATTAGTCCTTCAATTCACATGATACCAATCCTTTTCTAATAAATGCCTAATTTCTAACATGCATATACAAAAGATTTAAAATACTGTCTATAATAGTAGCTTTAAATTAGCAATGGATACTAAAAGATTTTGGTAATAATGAGATGCTGTCTAAATAAATAAAACATCTTTACCTCCTCTCTCAGTGTGTATTGTTCAATGAGCCTCTTCAACTTCTCTCCCAGTTCTATGTTTTCCCGACGAAGTTTGGCGTTGTGTGTGTCATGCTGTTCCAGCTGTGTTTGAATTTCATTTAAAGTAAACTGGAAATGGGAAGTTGCTTTTTTACGACTTTCTTCTTCTTCTCTTGCCTGCTGCATATTTTCTTCCTTATTATTGAAAATAATTTCTGTTAATAGTGTTAAACCTATAGATAAAATGCTTATCCAGAAGATGTTGTTGCTATGTGAGATAATGTTACTTCTGAGCTACAATTTCCTCTGACTATAAAGCTCTTAAGAGCTCTGAGATTGTTATAAGTAAATTATCAGACAGATAAAACTGCCCTGATATAAAATAAGTGTTGTCTGACCATTTAGACAATCACTATACTAAAGTAATAGGAGCTTCTCCATATTCAGCTCTTCCACATGAAATGTTCTCCTCAGTGTATAGGCAGACCATCATCCTATTAGATCAGCTTGAAGAGATATTCTTTCCAGATTATAGACCCTATCATTCTAGTCAAAATGCTGACTTGTTATCTGAAAAAAAAATGAAACACAATCACCATCTACTTTAATATATCAAAATCCAAGGTTTTATAAACAAGAAAACACAAAACTTATACCTGATGAAGATTCATTTCATGCATTGTCCTATAATACAGGTCCTTGAGAATTTGCTGTGACAGAGTAATCTGACATCTTGCTTAATTTATTTATATTACAACTGTACATTCTTACCTATTTCTAAAAGCAGACATGCCCCCACTATACAGATTCTTTCTAGCATTTCTGCTCTTTTCTCTTGTTTTCTCTTTGGCACATATTTTGATACCTGCTACCTCTTACATTATAATTATCAAAGGTATAACTCTAAAATATTTAGCAAATAGCTGAAGGAAGTCTGAGAGCAGTAAAGCAAATTAATATTGTCATCTGTAGTATAGCTCTATCTCCTACTTTCTTGTTTGAAACTCATTTTCACTCGTAACTATTGTTAGTAATCTCATTTCAAGTAGACATTTAATTCCTTCTTCAAGGAGGACATGGTAATCAACTACATTGATGACCTTGAGCTTTTTAAACTGAAGGACTATGTATGTAACATTCCTAAAACAGGAAAGTAGATTCCTTCAATGAAATGAGATATATTCAGGAGCTCTTCCTTAAACTCCAAATCAAAAGTTAGATAGAAAGAGTGAGACTTCAAATTTTGCTCAGCACTAGCTTAAGAAAACAAAAGCAGGATAGTATAACTTTGAGAACCCCACAAAGTCCTCTGTTCAGGAACGTTTTCCACCAGAGCAAGGGTACTTAGTTCAATCACCAATTACTATTATTACACTATAGACCTGATGCCCGAAATTAGTGCCAGAGTGATGTTTTGTACTTATTTAAAGTACAAAACAGCCCTTGGTTGCTGGCACTGGCTTCCCTCTGGCCACCAGCAGACACCAGGGACCTAGACTTCCCTCACAGCCACAGTTCAGCCAGTCTAATTAGTGTATTACAATTTTATTATTATAGAAGCCCGGAGCATAAAATTTGTGCAGAGGAGGGGTTCCTCAGCCTGGCCTGCACCCTCTCCAATATGGGAGTCCTTGGGAGATGCCTAACCACTGGCTCCTAATTGCTCACTTGCCTGCCTGCCAGCCTGATTGCCCTCACTGCCTCTGTGTGCCGACCAGGTTGCCTCCAACTGCCCCCTCCCTGCCAGCCTGGTTGCTTCTAACTGCCCCCACCCCCTACCAGCCTAGTCACCCTAACTACCCCCCTTCCCAACCAGGTCACCACTCACTGCCCTCCCTGCCAGTCTAATCACCCCTACTGCCACCCACTGCCAGCCTGATCACCCCCAACAACCCCAGCAGCTGCCCTAGTCACCCCCAACTGCCCCACCCCCCTGCCAGCCTAGTTGCTCCTCACTAACCCCCCTGTTGGCCTGGTTGCTCTACCCAGCCTGCTTGTTCAGTCATTTGGCCATACCTTACTAAGCCCCCTGCTGGCCTGGTTGCCCCACACAGCCTGCTTGTTCAGTCATTTTGTTGTCCCTAAAGCCAGCCCAAGGCAGCTTTAGGAACCAAGGGACCAAGGGAACTGGGGGACTCCAGAGGCAGGTGCAAGGAGTGGTTGGACCTGCCTGGGAGTGAGCCCAGCCAGGCTTTGCTCTTGCCACCCCAGCAGGGATGAGGGAACTGGATGCCACCAAATTTGAGGGTGTAGCAGTCAATTAGCATATTCCTTTCTTATTGTCTGTGGGCGCCACCATCTTTGTAAGGATGTGACAGGAAATTAGGATATTCCCTCTTTATTAGATAGGATTGGACTGCTTCAATAGGGGGGAAGGGAGGTTTCAGTAGGAGAAGATGCTCTTGGCAGACAAAAACATATAATCCCTCTATCTGGACTGAGAGCCAGCCATATGCACTATACTGCCAGACTGGTCATTGAAAAACTGAATCATTTTCTTATACCTTATACCAGACAACTGTTTCCCTTAAATCCCCTCCTCAGCCCCCACCTTAGATTCTGCCTTAACAGTTCACCCAGATTAGATTCTGATTGGTCAGTTTCTATGCCAGTCAGCATTAAAACCTCCACCTCCTAGGCAGCCATTCCCTGCTCACAATTCACCCAAAGTTGATTCTGACTGGTCCATTTCTATGCCAGTCAGCATTCCAGACTTATCTCCAGACTTGATCATAGAGTTGGGCTGGAGAGCAGGCTGACCTGATGACCTCTGGAAAACAGAGAGTGGTTTGTTTGCAGGGCCTTATCACCCAGTTTCTCTATCCCGGCCTCACCAGCAGCCAATGTCACTGATCAGCCCTGGCACTCTTTTTCTCCTAGAGGTCAGCAGTTCAGCCCATTCAACTGCTATACAAGCAGCTTGATGTTCAGTTGAGCCTCTGGTCATTGTAGAAGTTACAATCCTGGGTGTAGATTAGGGGCCTGGTGCATGAAATTTGTGCACGGGGGTTGGGGGGGGTGTTCCTCAATCCAGTCTGCACCCTCTCCAATCTGGAATCCTCAGGGGATGTTTGATAAACCAAATGTGGGATGTTTTACAAAGTAACTGACAGTCAGACATCCCTCTCATAATCTGGGACTGTTGCCTCCTAATAGCTTGCCTGCCTGCCTACCTGATTGTCCTAACCACTTCTGCCTGCCAGCCTGATTGTTCCCTAACTGCTCCCCTGATAGCCATCTTGTGGCGGTCATTTTGTGACTATGTCGCGCAAGGTTTTGACAATAGCTATGCTTTTATTATACAGGATATAAGTCTCACTACTGCAAAACAAGCAATGGTTTATTTTAAATAAATATTCACTGATTATAAAATCAGCATAATGACCTCCTAAAAAACAAACAAACAAACCATCCAACCTTTAATGTCTTGTTGTAACGCTGAAGTTCCCTGCAGAGAGATTCTAGTTTGCTTCTTGCCAAGACAGTCTTGTTATGTTCACTCTGCAAATGAACTTTATCTTTCACGATCTGGGATTGCTTCTTCTGTAGAACCTTCATTTGTTTCTGAACATTCCAACTCTCCTCCAGCTAAAAATCAAGCACACTTAGAACTTACAAATTACAGTAAGAACCTTTGAGTTCCAAGTGAAAGAATTACAGTCATGGAACCTTTTCCACTACTCTTACTCAGTTATAAAAGCCAGTATACAAATATAAGTGTATGAAGAAAACCAAGCTCAATGCGTATTTTTAAAATATTAAAAATAAATCTTTAAAAAAACTTTAAAATAGTAGTCTTGGTGACACTTTAATAAAACTTCCATGAAGAATAAATGACAAGAGCAAGAGATAGCTAAGAAACCTATCAAGCAACAACATATTTATGCCTATTAAAAACACCTCTATTAAAATTCATGACATGGGTAAAAAGAATACAAATATAATGAGAAGGAAACTGGATCTTTGGCAGTAACCATGCAATACAATATACAGATATTGATTCATAATGTTGTACAATTGAAATTTATAATAACCATTGTTATCTCAATAAATTTAAATAATATTTTCGCTTTTCTATTTTATCTTGGATCATAAGTACAGCATATTTAACTTGGTATAGGTTCTGTGCAAATTATCTGTAACTCAACCTCTTTCTTTCCCACTCCAAAGATTCTTATATATCAGAACTTTGAGTCAAAATAGTATCATACCTATTTTAACCATACTCTTTAATGGTAACAGTAATAACAAATCCCTAGTGTTATAGCTAAGAAGTGACTGCCCTATTTCACTAAATTACAGTTATTTGACTAGGTACTGGAAATTCAGCTAATAAACATCCTATAGAAAGAGGGAGTATGCTAATTTCCACAAACATCGTAGTGCCCACAGCCAGTAAGGAGGGAATATCCTGTCAGGCCCTCAAAGATGGTAGCTAGTGCCCAGCCACAAAATGGCAGTGCTCAGTCCCCTCAGCCCCGCTGAGGCAGCAGGTGGGCCTGCCTCCTGAGGCCCACAGTCCCCTTTGCCCCCCAGGGTCAACCCAAGGCACAGGCAACCCTTGGATGGAGTCCGGCCTGAGGCACAGGCAAGCCTTGAATGGTGGCTGTACAAGGCTGCCTGAGTTTTAGAAAACCAGCGATGGACTAGGCTTGTGCTGTTAGCAGTGGCAGCAGCAACAGAGGTGTGATAGGGTATTGTCTTTCCCTGATCACTTGGTGATGGAGGTGGACCTTCTTTCCCTAAGGCCTTATGGACTGTGAGAGGGGGCAGCCAGGCTGAGGGACCCAACCCCTTAAGTGCATGAATTTTCATGCAACAGGCCTCTAATTAATGATATGAAAGCCATCAAAAGACATAATCATCTCCTTAAATAGAAAGGGTAAAATGAAGTTAGGGGTTTATAATTAATTTTAAAAAAGACAAATAATAATGTGTGGTTTTTATAATACTGCATCCATGAGAATCTATTCAATAAACAAGAGGCGAAAGTGACATCATGGGAGGTGGCAGAGTAGAAAAGCCAGGGATTTGTTTCTAAAGCAAGATAATAATTGCATTTGAAGAAACTGTCTGATATATTTTGGAACTCTTAAGTCTTTTCAAAGACTTGGATCTTTCGGGGAAATTGTTGGACAGTAAATAGCGGTAAATTTTGGCTCATCTCAAGTTAACAGTGCCATAGCAGCCCCTCATTCTTCTACTCCACAGCCATCCCTGTGACAAGTAGCCATACTAATACTTCTGAAGTTTCTTTTCCCTTTATTGTTTTTCCTATTATAATCATATACTGTTTTGGGTTTTTTTTTGTTTGTTTGGTTGTTTTTTTTTTGTTTGTTTTGTTTTTTGTTTTTTTACTTTGTCCCTTTCTTCCTATAGCTAATTCTACCATCTGTACAAAAACATCTTCCTCTTGGACAGTTACTGTTGATTTTATCTTTTTCCTTTGAAACAGTCATATTTTTCTATTTCTTCATACACCTTAATGTTATTTGTTACTGAAAAATGTGTCATTTCAATTTTACATAATTCTGGACATCAGATTATCTTCCATTTTTGTGGAGTGTCTTTGTTTTGGAGATTAGCCTAAGATGTAAACTCAGGGTGATTGAAGCCAGGATGAAGGCTCTTCATCCCGTGGAACCTTCCCAGGTTTCCAACACCAAATGTTAGGTCACGGAAGCAGGAACACAAGAGGCCAAAGTGGTGAGGGATTATGAATTTATTCTATCATCTGCACATTAGGTGGCTGAGCTTGGATGGCTTCAGCACCCAGTGACTGGAGTCTGTGGCTTTTAAAGGACTTTTGGTGGGATTTGTCTTGGCAGACTTCTTTATGCATACCAGAGGGGAGATAATGGAATGTGGTCACCACAAGTGAAATGTTGTCTCTGCAAAGGGCATGTCCATAGTAAAATGGTATGAAAAGCCAGTTTCTGGGGGAGGAGTATCAACTCAATTTCTTGATCAAACCTAATATAGGTTCTATCATCTACACATGCCGGTTGCACTGGGAAGAGAGAGCAGAATGAAATCCAACCCCATTATTTCTGTGAATGAGGCCTATTACTATGTCTCATAACTCTGGCTTGAGAGGCAGGTTTCTAATTAAACACCTTTCTAGGGCCAAGTACAATCCTTACCAGGGACCAAGGATGACCATCTTCCATACTCTCTCTGTCTCTACCACATCCTAGAAAAGGTGTCACTGGTTTTGTATTTGCTGACCAGAGGACTCATTCTTTGACAGTCTGGATAGTTAAATGAGATGGTTAAAAAATAAAATAAACAAGAAACTGTTCTTGATTGGATATCACCTCAGTGGCTCAGAGCAAAGAGAAATATAAATATGCCATTATTTCCCTAAAAGAATGTATGTGCACACTCTAAAAGCTGCTGAGGGTATAACTTCTAATCAAGCTGAAATCTCCCACTGGGGACACTGACAACTTTTGACACAACCTCAACACTGGGAACCATTAAAAAATAAAATATGCTGCTTAGGCAATAACTAAAGTTTAAGAGAAAACCAAAAGCTATGTAAGTAGGGTGGGATAAAGTTCACTTCCTACACAAGGCCACTCATAAGACTGGGAGAAGTATCTGTTGTGTATTATACATAGGAACCAACAAAGAGTGACTGGTGGATTCCAAAATGCTATGCAGTAAGTAAAAGCAGTACAACAGCTACACCTGGTGCCAAACTGGAGTTACAGCTAAAATTTAAAGTAATTACACCTGAACAGAAGCATTATTTATATTCAAGGATTTTTAAAAAAGGAGGTACACAGAGACTGTTAATGTAAGGGGCATAAATAAAATATTGGGGACCAACTACAATTA
Organism: Antrozous pallidus; assembly: GCA_027563665.1. NCBI lineage: Eukaryota > Metazoa > Chordata > Mammalia > Chiroptera > Vespertilionidae > Antrozous > Antrozous pallidus. The sequence goes on along the minus strand of JAOAOB010000027.1, from coordinate 353,471 downwards.
TGAGAAATATTGCCCTGACTGGTTTGCCTGAGTGAAAAGAGCATCAGTCTGTGAACTGCAGGGTCCCAGGTTCGATTCCGGTAAGGGGCATGTACTTTGGTTGCGGGGGGGAGGGGAGGTGTGCAGAAGGCAGCTAGCTGATCAATGTTTCTCTCTGTCCCACTCCCTTTCTCGCTGTAAAAAAAATCAGTAAAATATATTTTAAAAATATATATTAATCATGCTTTGTTAACTGTGACTGCTTTGTTCTGACTAAAGACACTTTCTAACTTGGCAGGAAACTGCATATAGCATATAGGAGCTTATCTGAAAATGTGGTCCATTCTCCACATCTAGGAATTGTCTATTATCATGGAGACTAGAGGCCCAGTGCACGAAATTTGAGCAGGGGGTGTGGGGGATGCCCCTTAGCCCAGCCTGCACCCTCTCCAATAGGATCAGGCCTGAACAGGCAGTCAGACATCCTTCTCACAATCCAGGACTGTATATGCTTGCTGGTTCCAAACTGCCTACCTGCCTGCCTCGCTGATTGCCCCTAACTGCTTCTGCCTGCCATCCTGATCACCCCCTAACCACCATCCTTCCAGCCTAATTGATATCTAACTGTTCCCATGCCAGCCTGTTTGCCCCCAACTTACCTCCTCTGCCAGCCTGGTCACCCCTAACTGCCCTCCTCTGCAGGCTTGATTCCCCCCAACTGCCCTCCCTTACAGGCCTTTTTCTCCCAACTACCCTCCCCTGCTGGCCTGATCACCCACAACTGCCCTCCCTTGAAGGGCCTGGAACCTCCCAACGGCCCTCCCCTGCTGGTCATCTTGTGGTGGCCATCTTGTGTCCACACGGGGGAATGATCTTTGACCATACGGGGGCAGCCCTCCTGTGTGTTGGAGTGATGGTCAATCTGCATATTACTATTTTATTAGACAGGATAGAGGCCTGGTGCTTGAGTGGGATCGGCTAGCTTGCCCTGAAGGGTGTCCTGGATCAGGGTTGGGGGTTCCCTTGGGTGTGAGGCAGCCTGGGCAAGGGGCTTGTGGAGGTTTGCGGGCTAGCCATGCCCCCCAGTGAACCAAGCAGAGGCCCTGGTATTTGGGATTAATTTAGGTCTACAATTGAAACTTTGTAGCCTGGAGCAGAGTCAAGCCTTCTGTTCGCTCCGTGGCGGTAGCCATTTCTGTTTGAAACTGTAGCATGGAGTGGAGCCCTAGGCCTCCAACGGCCTTGGCTTCCTCTGTTGCCGGGAAACCCAAGCCTTCGTCCTGCTCTCAGTGTTGGCAGCCATCTTGTTTGGGATTTATTTACATAACCCGCTCCTGATTGGCTAATGGGTGTGACTGTGGGAGTGTCTTATGGGTGTAGCAAAGGTGTGGTCAAATTTGCATATTACTCTTTTATTAGATAGGATATTAACAAGCTTATTGCAAAAACCAGAGCTGCCAGTCCTTTGAAGACACCCAGCCTTTTGCATACCTGCAGGCTTTTGCAAATCCCCAGGCCATATTACCTTTAAACTGCCCATTTTGCATACCCATTTTTACCTTTTTTGCCTACTTCCCCATGTAATTTTTGTTGTTGTGCCCCACATAAGCAGCTGTCTATGGTGGTGGTATGGGAGGGGGTAAAACAGAATTTTGTGGATGATCTACTGCTTTTCTACACTGCCAGGGTTACTAGAATAAACAATCATTTATGAGTCAACTGTCTCTGCTAAATTGGGTCAGAGACAGGAAGCACAGATATATTGATTCTCCAGTTTCAGTAAAAAGGACAGAGACACAGAGATGGATGGTCCCTTCTGGGGCAGGAGCAGTATAGTTGGAGAAAGTCCCACATAGGAAAGTAGTGAAAAGAATTTTAGAGGAAGGCTTATGTGATGAGCAGACAGCTCCAAGATGCCAGAATTACTTACCTTAACATTCAGAGTATAGAGGAATGTTACAAGATAAAGGGAAAAAGAAGAGGAGGCACCAGGTGGGCTTTGAACTTTGAAATTGGCCCTTTGAAGAGTGACCATTAGGAAAGCATGGGAAACATAAATTAAGAGGGCCATGTTCTGATAGAGTTGCCAGCCTTTATACTCACAGATAAAGTAATTCAGGATCTGAACTAGGTTTTTTTTTCCTATTAGAGAGAGCAGGATTTTCCCATTTGAAGACTCCTCCCCAGGGGGAATCTGTATATACTTGCACTAAGCTTCTACATGATTGTTTAAAAATATTTTAGTCCATAAATGTATTATTTAAACATCGTAAGACAAGAATCCATAGGGAGAGCCCATAGAGTTCTCTCTCAGAGCACTGAAGAGACAGAGGGGGCAAGTAGCTCTCCCACTCAAAAGGATCAGTGCAACCAGAAGCAAAGGACTATCCTTATCTGTTCTTTCAAGTCCTGCATGAGGGAAAGGAGCAGGAAAAGCATAGCTCAGTTTCGAGAGAAAGGAGGCACTGCTGAGAACTAGAAAATTCAGAGCACAATCTGCCCAGAGGCTCCAGTCCAGGAACTGAGGAGTAGCCAAGAACTAAAAGAAGTTCAACTCACACCCTCCTGTGGCACAATTGTTACCACCCCAAAAGAAGTCTTTTCCTATGTTTCCCAAGTTTCACTGACCCCATCCCATCCTATTTTGCTTAGCTTAGGGCAGCTTCATATACCCAAACTGGAAGGGTGATGTGTTTCAGCTGAAGGAGATAAGAGTTGCAGGCTCTAGCAAAGATTGAATGGTATAGCTTGAAGTAGGAATACGACTCTCTCTATTAAGTGCGAAACCATGCTGGCCCCAAATAGGGACACATTCATCCTAAACTCATTCTCTGCCCAAACTGATCCATCGAGACTAAAATCTGAGGAAGTTCAGGCAACATCAAGGGGAGCAGATTAGCAGACCTAAGGAAGATGCTCACCTCAGGGAGCCTTGGTCTTTTATTAATCTTATCCCAGCTCAGGGCTCCAGAAACTCAATGCATCAACACAGATGTGCCTCTCCCAGTCCAGTAAGTGCAGACATAAACACTGAACAGTGTGGAAGCTCCAGACAGATAGCCTAAACTGGTACAGATTATTTTCAGACATGAAACCCACCCAAGTGGACTCAAAATAAACACAACCAATGGTGGGCTCTAGAAAACACTACAGTGCAACCCAACCAGCAACAAAAGTGACACACTCAAAGGAAGAATCTGGCAGGCATCAGACCTTACTAGGCAAAATTTTACCTCAGGGGCAGGTCCTGCACATTTCACATGGTAATCAAGGTTTACCCTTACAGCCACACAGTCTGAAGGATTAACTCCACCCCTGAAAGGCCAAGTGCACTCATTAAAATGCAACTTTAAGTGCAATACATAATTCAAAAGGAATATTCCTGGAGGATGGAGTATTGGTGATATGGAAGACTATGCCACTGAGCCCAAACAATATACAATTACAACAGGAGTACCTACATAACCCACAACAAGAACATTCCTGAAGTAACCAACTCAGGAAATCATGAAGACTGGGTCACTGAGTTCATGGGGAACTTACTACATAAGGTCACCAACAAACTGGGAGTTATAGTACTTCTATACAATACTTATAAGCTTTGTTGGGAGTTACAGTACTTGTATACAATACATATAAGCAAAAAACATAAACAGCTAAAATAAGGCAACAAAGAAACAAACCCCAAAGAAAGGAAATAGAAGGATCATACCTCAATGTAAGAAAAGCCTTATATGTCAAACCTACAGCCAATACCATACTCAATTTTCCCTAAGAACAGAAACAAAACAAACTTGCCACTTTCAACACTCCTGTTTGACCGAGTACTGGAAATGCTAGCTATAGCAATCAGAAAATTAGAAGTAAAAGGTATCCAAATTGGAAAAGAAGTAAAATTGTAATTATTTGCAAATGACATGATACTGTACATAGAAAATCCTAAAGACTATACCAAAAAACTAAGAGACTTAAAATGAATTTGGCAATGTAGCAGAATACAAAGTTAGCACCCGCAAATCTATGGCATTTTTATATACCAAAAATGAACTCACAGAAAGAGAAACAAACAAATAAACAAAAAAACCCACTTACCATTGCAACAACAAAAAAATAAGATACCTAGGAATAAACGTAACTAAGGACGTAAAAGACCTGTACTTGGAAAACTACAGGACATTGGGGAGAAAAGATAGAGGAAGACATAAAAAAAATTGAAGGCACATATCATGTTCATGGATTGGTGAAAAATAAACAACATTAAAATGTCCATACTATCCAAAGCAATCTATAGATTCAATGCACTCCTTATTAAAATACTAATGGTATGTTTCAAAGACTTAGAACAAACTCTCCAAAAACTCATCTGGGCCAAAGCCGGTTTGGCTCAGTGGATAGAGCAACTGCCTGCAGACTGAAAGGTCCCAGGTTCGATTCCGGTCAAGGGCATTGTACTGTGGTTGCGGGCACATCTCCAGCAGGGAGGGGAGAAGAGGCAGCTGATCAGTGTTTCTCTCCCATCAATGTTTCTGACTTTCTATCCCTCTCTCTTCCTCTCTGTGAAAAACCAATAAAATATATTTAAAAAAAATAACCCCCCCCAAAAAAAACAAAAACAAATAAACAAACAAAAACAAAAACTCATCTGGAATAAAAAAAGAACCCAAATAGGTGCAGCAATCCTGAGAAAGAAAAACAAAGTTGGAGAATAACAATAACAAGTATAAAGCTATATTACAAAGCCACTGTTTTCAAAGATTCCTGGTGCTGGCACAGGAACAGAGAGAGACTAATAGATCAATGGAACAGAATAGACAACCCAGAAATGCACCAAAACTATTGTACTCAATATTTGACAAGGAAGGCAAGAATATACAATAGGGTCAACACAATCTCTTCAATAAATGGTGCTGGGAAAACTGGAAAGATACGTGCAGAAAAATAAAATGAAACTAGACCACTAACTTACAACATTAAAAAAACAAACACGCACAATGGAGAAGAAATGTAAAGGTAAGCCAGGAAAGCATAAAAAGCTTTAGAGATGTTATAGACAGCAAAATAGGAGACATCTGTCATAGCATTGTTAACGACACAGCTTCTAGAACAATGGAAACTAAGGAGAAAATAAACAAATGAAACTACATCAAAAGAAAAGGCTTCTGAACAGCAAAAGAAACCATCAACAAAACAAAAACAAGAAAGTCCACTGCAAGGGAGAAGATATTTACCAATGTTATCACAGATAAGAATTTCATCTCCAAAATTTATAGGGAACTCATACAACTCAACAAAGGAAGATAATTCCATGAAAAAATGGCTAAAGGACCTAAATAGACATTTTTGAAAGAGGACATTCAGAAGGTCAAGAGACATGTTCAAAGTCACTAATCATCCAAGAGATGCAAATTAAAGTACCATCTCACACCTGTCAGAATGGCAATCATCAACAAATCAACAAACTACAAGTGTTGGCCAGGATGCAGAGAAAAAGGAATCCTTCTTCACTACTGGTGGGAATGCAGACTGGTGCAGCCATTGTGGAGAACAATATGGAGTTTCCTTAAAGAGCTAAAAATGGAACTCCCACTTGATTCAGGGATCCCACTTGTAGGATTATACCCTAAGAAAACAGAAATATTAATCAGATAGAACATAAGCATCCCAAGTTCACAGAAGCACAATTTACCAAAGCTAAGATTTGCAAATAGTCTAAATGCCCATCAGATGAGTGGATTAGAAAACTGTGATACATCTATACATTGGAATATTCCACTGCTATAAAAAAAAAAAAAAAAAAAAGAAGAAGAAGAAGGAATTCTTACCATTTGCAACAGCATGAAAGGAACTGGAGAGCATTTTGCTAAGTGAAATAAGCCAGGCAGAGAAAGATATATATCACATAATCTCACTCATATGTGAGATATAATGAAAATAGAACCAGAGTCATAGAGGTATCGAATGGACTTTCTAACCTTTGAGGGAAAGCAGAGTGTGAGGGGGTACGAGGGCAACTAAAGGACTTGTGTGCATACATCTGAGCATAATCAAGGAATACAGACAGTAGGGGGCTTAGGACATGTACTAAGAGGGTGGGGGCAGCCGGGGAGAGATTACTGGGAGGAAAAGAAGACTTATGTAATACTTTAAACCATCAGTTGCCAACTGGTGGTCTGCAGACCACTGGTAGTAGTCCATAAGAAAATTTTGGTGGTCCTAGAAAAATTTGGACATTATTTGCATTTTTTATGTTTTATTAACTCTAATCCTATATAAGGCCAATATGCATTTTGACCAAACGACCAGTCATTACGATGCACACTGACCATCAGGTTGTAGACACTCAATGCAGTAACTGCCCCTTGGTGGTCAGCGAGCTCCCGTAGGGGGAACGATGCTCAGCCAGAAGCCGAGCTCTGGGGCAGCACCAAGGGGAAATGGGACCCAAACTGCAAGATGATGCAGGCCAGGCTGAGAAACCCCTCCCCCCAAGTGCAAAAATTTTGTGAACTGGGCCCCTAGTAAATAATAATAAAATAAAAAATATTCTAAGGAATTCTTATATTCTGACTGAAGGGCAATTTTTGCCTTTACACTGTACTAAACTCACAAAATGTACTTCTGTCTAGTACATTTCCTGAATTTCTCTTTCTAGTACTGAGAGGAGTAAACAAGAGGGGTGCAAGGGCTTCAGTATTGTTTTGACTATTACAGGAGTCACCTGATAACTGTTTCTCATCTGATTGTTTTATTTTTATGTTGTATGTAACTTGTATTATCTCTTCAACTGTTATATTTAATAGCATCAAATACTTTACTTTAGTAACTATCATTTCTTGTTTGATTTTAGATTTGAGTGAAATAATTCCATAATGAGTAAAAAAAAAAAGAATATTTTGCATTTCTTTAGTGATACAAAAGATAATGTAACTAATGATAATAGTAACAATAGTAATATGTGTACTTCACTTAATCGTGAGCTCATCAATGAATCAAAATATTCACAGTCCTTGTCAGGCACCATTAGAAAGAGCATTGGCATTGGAGGTGGAGCGAAAAATAAACACAAACTATTAAGAAAACATGATTTGAATTACTTAAAATTTGAATTTGTTCAAAACTTTGTAGTGAGCTGAATCCACAGCAGCTTTGGGTTGTGTATTCTGAGAATTTATCCAATGATGCCATGAAACCTTTGAAAACTGAAAGGCATTGGCAATCAAGATACCCAGATTTAGCTAAAAAACAAAAAACAAAAAAAAACCCACTTGAATATTTTCAAAGAATGCATGAAAATATGCAAAAGCAAGTAATTGCTGCAACAAAAATGACTGTTGGAATAAATTTTTATTAAAGGCTTCTTATCATCTGAGGAAAAAGATGGCAGTGGAACAGAAGGACACATAATCATTTGTGTGCCGGGGTAGACGAAGGGAGCAGCTGAGGGTCGAGCGGGGAGTGTTTGTTGACAAGTTGGGGGACAGCTGGGCTTTGGGAGAAGGAGGGGGACTGCTTAGATTAGCCTCCCATAATGGAGCGGCTCTGTGCGGCTGGGTTTTCTCTTGGAGTCACTGGCTCAGAGGCGAACTGCGCCATCTTAAAGGGGAAGAGCCTGAAGATTTTACAGATGCGGTACCCACTGGGCGGCTGAGACCCCACCCTCCCAACATTGGTTCCTAGTTGGCACAGAAGCAGATTCCGAGGAACCCTGTGCTCCGCCATGGAAAGGTCAGATTTCTCCTGGGGTTAGGGGAGCTGGTAACACAGGGAGATTCACGCCTGGGGGAAAAAAAAAAAAGGAAAAGTCCATGGCTGTTGGAGCCTGCAAACGTGGAAGAAGACCCTCGGAGCTGGTGGCAGGGGGAATACAAGGAGGGCAACCCATTTGAACCTGACAGAGAAGGCCAGCCTGGCAGTTTTGGGAGGGAGCAGGCTACCAAACCCAAGGGGGAAAGGGGTTTCGCGCAAACATACAAGTAGGACGTGAGTTCATGAGCCTGCAGTTTGTCCTCTCCAAGTCCGAATTTCTCAGTGCTGAACCAGGAACGGGGGATCCCCTGGTGGGGGATAATCTGGGAGACCACAGGGGCGAGCTGTTTTGCTGAGGCTGGGGATCAGAACAGGTGCTCACCATGAACAGCAAGACTCCAGCCTTCCTGGCTGCGGATGCCTAAAAAGTATGTCCAGTGGGAGACAAAGAAGCAGCCGAATATATGAATGGGTCCTGCCCCTTCTCACAGATGAGATAAAAAAAACAGCTGACTCATAAACATCCATCTGGAATTGGCAAATTAAACACAGATGGTAAGGCAATCAGTGGATAGAAAGGTCAGAGAGATTGACTGGAGAGATAGGATCTTGGTTCCAAGCTGGTAGGACAAATGGTTCGGGACTAGAATCTCAAAAAGAGAGTGCTCTCCACCAAATCCATGGCCCTTGGGGTCAGTGTAGCCCTCTAATGTGGAAGAGGATCCCCAGCACTTTTGAGAGAGGGAAACACAAGTTATAATGATTCCTTTGTCTTTTTTACTTCCTTGCTTTTGCTTGCTAAGTCCAATACATAGGATCTTTCAATTAAAAACACTCACCAAGGCTGCAGGAGAAAGTTGTTTTTTGTTTGTTTGTTTGTTTGTTTTTTGGTGGAAATTGGGGAGAATAGGGAAAGATGAGCAGGGAAACCTGCTCTGAGGCAGTCCATCCCTGGAACCCAGTCTTAAGTGCAGAAGTCTTAAGTAAAAAGAATATACACACTGGGTTGAGGGGCCATTTGGTCCCAGAAACTAATACAGCAACCATGTCAACTCAGGGATTGTGTCAGAAATGAACTCCTGTGGAAATACTACTAATGGCAGGCAGAAACAAAATGAGCAGAGAGATCCCTCCTGCTTGAAACCAAGGTTGTAGCCAAGGACACAGAGGAGAGGTGGATCACACTGTGCTGACTACCTGGCAGGACACAAATGTGCCAGCCAGTAGAGAGGCAGTTTTAAGACCAGTTCACAGGAGTCATTGAAGCTCTGCTTCACTACTTTATTTTTTTATTTTTTGTCTTTTACTTAATAAACTATTTCTTCCTTTATTCTTATTGTTTTACTTTTCTGTTATATTTTTAACTTTTGTTATTACTGTTATTTTATCTTTTAAAAAGTTTTATTTTTTCTTTATTTTATTATATTACATTTTATTTTTGAATTAGTGTTCTAAATTCTATTTTTTTCTCTTAGTATTATTTTACTCAATTTTTCTTTTATGATTACATTTTCTTTCTCACTTTTCTTTTTCATCCTGTTTCTCTTATCTTGATATTGGTTTTTCTCTATCCTTTATTATGAGTCCCTGTTAATAATACTTGATCTTACTCATATATTTATTTCCTCTCCCCTGCTCCAAATTCATGAACACCTCTTCTCTTTCTTCACTAGCCAATTTTTTTTTCTTTCCTTTTTTCCCTTTTCTTTCTGTTTGTTAAGTTTCTTTGCTTCTGTTTTTACTCTCACTTGTTCTCTTCTTCTAATCACCAATTCAGGCCTATCTGTTCTCTATTCTTTTCAAAATTACACGAATACATAGATAAAATAGAGAGAAAAATTTACATATATATGCACACACACATATATTTTTTCTTTTACATACATATTTTAACATGTGTATATAAATTTTATTTTACATATACATTTTAACATATGTATATGTGTTTATATATATATGGTACTTTGTTTTTTACTTTTCTTCTTATATACTCATTCTCTTTCTGCCTCTTTTATATGAATCATGGCAATTTCCTCTTTCATTCAATTCCCTGACTTTACCTTTGAGAAATAAGATCTGCCTCCCTGTTGTTTGCAATTTTGGGATTAGCTGTTGTTTACATTCTTCTCTGGGTGTTTGTTGTTTGCATTTTTTGGATTAATTGCTGTTTTTTTGGAGTTTTCTCCCCATATACTTATTTTTCCCATTCTTTTTCCTTCTCTTTTTTTTCTCTCTCACCTTTAACCCTTTTCTCAGTACTATTTTTACACTTTTTTCTCTCCTATAATTTTCTTATTTCTTGTGGTCACCTTTATTTGGGGTTACTGGTATCATGGATACATTTGTATTTGGTAACCTGTGTGCTATGTCTTGTCATATTGTATTTTGTGCCTTTAAGTAAATTCAAGAGAGACAGGGCTACACAACCAGACATCCTGAGAGGAGTGAACACAGGGAGATGAAGAAAAAGCTCCTATAAATAGAAAAGGAGGATTCACCAGAAAAGGAAGTAAACAAATTGGAGGCAAGCGATTTGTAAAATAAAGAATTCAGAACAATGGTCATAAGGATGCTGAAAAGGATGGAAGGCAAACAACAAATACGAAAGAACCAAGAGGAAATGAGGAAGAACCAAGAAGAAATGAGGAATGACATTGCTGCAATAAAGGACACAACAGAAAGCATCAATAGTAGATTAGAATAACAGTGGAACAACCAGTTGCTATTGATGTGCACTGACCACCAGAGGTTGCTTGTGCAGAACAAGGGCAGGTGTTGGAGGCAGGCAGCAGAGCATGATACATGGGCATCAGCCACAGTGGGATGGTGGAGCAGGTGAGCAGGGATGACAGACCAAGGCAGGGTGCCAGGTGCTGTCATCAGGGCAAGTCTCTGGTAGTTACTGAAAATTCTTTGTTCCCATGTGCTGCATTTCCACCCAGCACTTGTACTTGCTCCAGGCACCATTGCATCTGATGGCTTTTCGACCTCCCCCTGTTCCTGAGGGGTAACTGAAGCAGGAGTCACTGCTAGCCCCCGATGACAGTGCAATCCACAATCACTCAGTGCTGTCAGCATGTGCGAGTTGGGCCAGACCGTTAGTATGTAGGAGTGGCAGCACCAGGAGTGGGGCTGCTGGCAGACAGGGGACCAGGGGCTACAGCAGGGGATGCTGGGCAGAGGTGCAGAGAAAAGGCCAAGACTTGCCCTGTGCCCACTGCACCTCATAATCACAGTTCTTTCAAGGTGCACGAATTCATGCAGTGGGCTCCTATTAGTCAATAATACTGTACTGTGTATTTTATAGTTGCAAAGGAAAAAGATCTTAAAGTTTTCATTACAAGAAAAAAATGTGTTACTGTAAGTTTTGGCATCATAGACTCATTGTGATCATTTCACATTATATATATAGACCCAAATCATTTTGTTCTACACCTGAAAGTAATGCGTATGATATGTTAGATAACCATAAAAACATCAATAAGTAAATACATAATGCAACTGTATATTGCCTACAAGAGATTCACTTTAGATCCAAATAATAAACAGGCTAAGTATAGAAAAAATATTCCATACAGCTGAGACCAGTTTGGCTCAGTGGTTAGAGCGTCAGACTGCGTATTGAAGGGTCCCAGGTTCGATTCCGGCAAGGGCATGTACATTGGCTGCAGGCACATCCCCAGTAGGGGGCGTGCAAGAGGCAGCTGATCGATGTCTCTCTCTCATCCATGTTTCTGACTTTCTATCCCTCTCCCTTCCGCTCTGTAAAAAGTCAATAAAATATTTAAAAATATATATATATATATATATTCCATACATAAAAAAGTATCCTATTTGAGGTAGTAAAACCATTCTACAAATACAGAACCACAAGAGAACTGGGGTAGGTATACTAATATTAGAGGACCAGTATATGAAATCTGTGTGGTGGAGGGTCAGGGAAGATGTCCCTCAGCCTGGCTTTTGCCCTCTCACATTCTGGGATCTTTCTCACAGTCCTTACTGCTTGCATCACTACTCCTTAGAACTGTCATGGAGACGGGAGAGGGTTTCACCACTGGTGCTGCACTGGCCAGCTGTAAGCCAGGCTTCTGGTTGAGCAGCACTCCTTCCATGGGAAAGCACTGACCAATCCTGCATTGAGCATCTGTCCCAGGTGGTCAGTGCAGTGGTTCTGACATAATGGTCACTTAGCTTTTATTATATAAACTAGAGGCTCGAAGCATGAAATTCATGTGTAGGTTAGATCCCTAGGCATGGTTGGGGATAATGGCTTCTCAGGTTTCCCGACTCCCGCTTCCCCGCCACATCCTTCCCTTTCTGCACACCACACCCCTGCTGTTTAGCCCCTCCTACCTCCTTCCATTGCCACCTGCTTCCTCGGACACCAACCTCCAGTTGCCCATCCCATCCTAGGCTTGACCCAATCAAGGCGATCAGGACTTAACAGCTAGAGCAGGGACAGGCAATCTTTTGAGCTTGGTGTGTCAAAATTCGTCAAATAATTCTGTGATATTTATAGTTTAAATAACAAAAAATGTATAATTGTAATATAGAACTGTATTAAATACACCAAAAAACTAATTATTTAACTTAGCTGCTTAGTGACTTCTTTGTTCATTAGTCGGTTTTGTTTGTTGGTCTTGATATTATTTAACTTGCACGGGGTCCCTTGAAGTAAGACAAGTGAAGGGAAGTGGGAATTCTTTACTAACCTGCCTATTGGTAACTTTTTTGTGGCTGAATTTCATTGGATAAACCTTCAATTGAAGGTTGGTATTTTCTACACTTCAAGTCCAGGAAAGCGCTACTAACTTCCTCTGTCAACCTCTTTTGTTGGTTTTGATATTATTTAACACTGAGAATAAGGTCTCACAAAGTATGTAGAGGGAAACATTGTGAGTAAAGCCATTGCTATATTTTTCAGGGTGCTAAAAGTGTATGGTAATCAGTTCCAGGCACTCCAAATTTCCTATTTGTAGTAGCACTCCTCTTGATTCTCCAACTGGCCCCTTTCCAGATTTTCAAGCTTTGATCTCAACAAATACCTGAGCTGAGATGCTGTCTTGAGATTCTGCAAGATGCATCTCCAAATCATCAATTTGCATCCATTGGAAACCATTTAATTCCCAACTACTGAAGACTACTACATCAGGATATTTTATTAATTTGTGGCCTGTTCTATGCTTCGAAACTGATGAAATCTATCACTGAACTAGTCAAGTACCGAGTCTAAAACATGCTGGCACTTTATATTTCATTTTGTACAGCTGTACTGACCTTCTCAAAATACTTTGTTACTCGAGGAACATACATTAAGTTTTAGTTTCTACATCTCGCCTGAAAATTTTAAGTTTACTTTTAAAAGCTTTTATGTATCCAAACATAACATTAATACTTTTGCCAAAACCTTGTAACTTTAAGTTCAATTCATTAATATGAACAGAGAGATCTGTAAAAAAGATCAGGGTGTTGACCCACTTATCATCATTGAGCTGAGAAAAGTTTCCCAGATCCTTATCCTCAAGAAATATCTTATTCAAAGCACTCCACAAAGCGCTCAAGAACTTTGCCTCGGCTCAGTCATCTTACATTATTGCACATCAGCAGTTTACTGTAGGTGGAATGAACCTCCAGTAAAAGTACAGAAAATTATCCCTTGTGAAGTGGGTGAGCAGCTATTAAATTAACTATTTTTGTAACAACTGACATTAAGTCACTTAAATCAGTGCATCCTGCCTTGGCATATAAAACCTCCTGATGGATAATACAATGAAAAGGCACAATCGGATCCAATAGCTTCCATAAACAATTTGACAAATCTGACTTTTTTCCCCATCATCTTTGGTGCCCCACCATAGTCACTGACACAACTTGAGAGATATCAATGCTTAGGCCATGAAATGTTTGTATACAAACCTTACATATTTCACTTCCTGATGTACTTGTTGGTACTGATACTAACTTTATCAATTTTTCTCTTATCGTAGACAATCAGAATATTGACCAATAAGGGCCAACTAAGCATGTGATGTGACATCAAGAGAGATCAAAAAATATTTACAATTACTAATGACTCTTTAATTGGTGTTGTACATTTGTGTTCAGTCTCATTATATGGTCTTTTATAATATTCTACTAACTAGTAATTCAGATATTCTCTTAATAATTGCATCTTTATTCTGCATATCATGAAAGGAACTGGTGCACATCTTAGGAGAGTTTCTTTAATAAATGCTCCCTCACTGAGTGCTTTTCCATGCTGAGTTATGGAGTGAGCAATGCTCAGACTTGAAGATGTTAAATATGTAGAGCCTTTTATAAATTTAAGGATGCAATTATATTGGGTCTTATAAAAGTGAAGCCACCTGGAAATGTATTCCTTCCTTTCATCCTCACCTTTTCTCAAGCGCTGAGAATGATTAGTTTCAAAATTTCTATTTATATTCCATGTTCTTCTTACTACCATTTCAGTAAATAGAACGCAAAATGATCTGCCATTTTTTTCTATAATGCCAGACATCTTGGTCCATGTTTCTTGAAAGGGTCAGCTACTGCTACTACCACTTCCTTTACTTAACCCTTGGTTTTTCATTTTTTGTGTTTTCCATCAGGAGTGCAGTGACAGAAGATAGAATTATAGATAGCCTGTTAGCCCTGCAGGCAAACAGGGATTAAGTAGCCTGACCACAAGATGGCACAAGTTACTGTCTTTTAGGAAAGGGCAGGGTTAATAAGGATGCACAGCAGTAATACAGTTTCCCTGAAAGTAAGACATCCCTCGAAAATAAGAGCTACTTCCAGTTTTGCTTCTTGCTGTAATATAAGGCATCACCCTGAAATTAAGACCTCCCTGATAATATTTTTATTCTTGAAACTGAAAAAGCCTGGACCACACAAGTAGTTATAAGGAAGATGGTCCATTTAATGCTGCTGCTTGTTATGCGAGGGAGCCAAAGAGGTCTGCTAGACATGAAGAAATTTCTTCACGAAGGAAAAATAGATCAAATAATAATTCCCGCAGAAATGATGGCCTATCTCCAGACTCTTGATATTGCAATAAACAAGCCATTCAAGGACAATTTGCGCATGGAAATTAATGACTACACTGAAAACAGAATGGAGAGAAATCAGCGTGGAAACTTTGTGAAACCTAAACTGCAAGAGGTTGTAACTTGGGTAAAAAATTCATGGGAGAAAACCATTGACCGTTGCATTGCAAGTGCAATATGAGCAGGCTACATTGACAAGAAGTACTCATTTAAGGACAGTGCTATTGCACTTGAAAGATTTGGTCCACTGGTTCTGAAAGAAATGGAGTCACAAGAAATTCACCAGGAAATTCAGGGTTTGGATTGTTCTGATGATGTTCCAGAAGATGATGACATGACTATCATTGAATAGATCTTACTTTGTTTCATACCGGTAAATATCAGTGTCAGTAAATGTACCATAGATTGTTGTACATGGAAATAATAGTAGTAACAAGAAATTCTTGGTATCGTAGGATTCAGTTTGTCTGGTTATGCGAGTTTGTGATGACAACTACAACCATACCATATAAAGGTAATAAATTTCCTTTTTGTTTGTTCAACAATAAATGTGTACCATATTCTTCTTCATGGAAAAATAAGACATTCCCTGAAAGTAAGACCTAGCATATCTTTCGGAGCAAAAATTAATATAAAACACTCTTATTTTCAGGAAAACAAGGTAGTGGTGAAATGGAGTCTGCACTACGCTGCAAAATGACATTCCTTATATAAATTAAGATGGCTGCCACTATTTCTAATGGCGGGAAATGGCACCGATAGCACAGGCCCTCGCCTCTCCCAGCCTCCCCCTCACTTATTTCAGTAATGATGGTCAATTAGAAATCCACGACACCCCAGAACAGTAGATTGGATGATGGTTGCTGTGGTTATGTGGTTGCTATTTATGGCTATCACAGGACCCCCAGAGATGCATCTCCCGCAGCATTCCGCTGTACCATGCTCCTCTGACCAGAAGTGAGGTCAAAGATCCCCTAATGGCCTAAACGGAAGTCCCAGAACTAGAAGCTCTGTGCCAGAGTTCTGTTGTTTTGGCCTACAGACCTCCAGCACAGAGTGTCTATACTACACTACAGCAAATGTTTCATCCTCGGCCACTGCACCTGGCCATGCAGTAGCCAAGGGTGAAACGTCCTTCTCAGCATGCAGCCCCATATTTCTCTATATGCAACCACATGCGGCCGTGTGTCATCAAAAATGGCTATGAGTGTCAGTGCTGACATGTGTGTCATAGGTTTGCCATCATGGGGCTAGAGACAAGGACCAAACACCACAGGGGCTGGTGGATGGGAGCCAATCCTCAGCACCCTGGAGAAGGGGCTGCATCTGCCACCACCAACATCCAGTACCCTGTCCTACTCTAGGGACCCAGCCCGGATCAGGTCATCAGGACCTGCCTGCTGGGGTGGGAACTTGGTGATCGGCAGGGGACCCCATCAGGAATTAGGGCCAGTGGGGTGCAAGCAGCTCCTTGTGAATCATATGCTGATTAGTTGTTCCATCATTACAGTTGCTTAGGCTTTTATATATATATATACACACACACACACACACACACACACACACACACACTAAGGGAGTCATCTCAGTTTGGCCTACCCTCTCTCTGATCTGAATCCTCTGGCTCCTAACCACTCACCTGCCTGCCAGACTGATACCCTTAATGCTCTCCCCTGACAGCCTATTTGCCCTAACAGCTTTCCCCTGCTGGCCTGGTCCTCCTAATTGCTATCCCCTGCCTGCCTGATTGCCTCTAACCTCCTCTGCCTTGACCCCACAAACATGGCTTTGACAGAAAGGACATCCAGAAGGTTATCCAGAAGATGTTCAGTTTAATTAGCATATTACACTTTTATTAGTATAGATGCCACCTTGTCCTAAAAATGCAGGTTGTTCCCAGGTTTTCCTCTTGTGGAAGGGGAGCCCACAGTAGCTTCCTGGGTTCTGACCACGGCTTATGTCCTTGTGCTTTATTTTAGCAGATGTGATTCTTAGAAGACTCTTGGATGTACCTTGAACATTTCTATCAAATTTGGCAAATCATCCTCCAAAAATGTTGAACCACTTTAAACTCCCACCAGCAACAATGTATGTGCCCTCCGACCCACTTTGATGTCAATATCATTGATTTCTCCCTAGAACTTTCCCTCCTGTCAGCTGGGACTGCTTGGTACTTGAGCCAACCTCTGTCAGCTGGGGACTTGATTTCTCAAGATAGAATTATGGAGGAGGAAAAATACTTTTCCCCTACCTGAGTTTTCAGTGAAGGCCCTTGTAATGAAAGACAGATCACCAAGAGGAAAATAAAAGTTCATTAACATGTGTACCTTGTGTATATGTGGCAGATCCTAGGGAAAAATGAGTAACTCCCCAAGGTGGCTTAGAATGCAGATTTAAATACCTTATTCCTAGTGAAAGTGGACAGGAGATATGGCTCTCTTAGAGGAGAGAAAATGATATTTAGGAAAGATGAATGGGATGTGTGGGGAAATAGTTTGTAACAAAGTTTCAGTTTGCTGTCAACTTCTACTCTCCTGTCCTGTGACAGGAGTCAGTCTTCTCTGCCTGATGACACTTCTCCCATCAGCGGACCGATGACATTGAAGCTCCTTTGTGGGGGATCCTAAAAGGAAATAAGCAAGACCACAAAGGAAATGACCGAGACTCTCAAGGATATGAACGAGACCTGCAAGGAAATGATCAAGACCAACGTGGAAATGAATGAGTCCTACAAGGAAATGAAGGAGACCCTCAAGGATATGAAGGAGACTCTCAAGGATATAAAAAAGGACCAACCAGAATTTAAGCATATACTGACTGAAATAAAAAATATTATACAAAGACCTAAAAGTGCTCTGGAACACCCCAAGAACCAAGTTAAAGATTTGAAATACAAAGAAGTAAAATCCACTCAGCTGAAAAAGCAAGAAACCAAAAGAATCCAAAAAATTGAAGATAGTGTAAGGGGCCTCTGGGACAATCTCAAGCATACCAACACCCGAATTATAGGGGTGCCAGAAAAAGAGAGCAAGACAATAAAAACCTATTTGAAGAAACAGTGACCGAAAACTTCCCACACCTGGTGAAAGAAATTGACTTAGGAGTCCAAGAAGCGCACCGAACCCCAATATATAGGAGCCCTAAGAGGACCACACCAAGGCACATCATAATTAAAATGCCAAGAGCAAAAGATAAAGAGAGAATATTAAAAGCAGCAAGAGAAAAACAGTTAGTTACCTATAAGGGAGTACCCATATGATTGTCAGCGGATTTCTCAACAGAAACGATGCAGGCCAAATGGGAGTGGCAAGAAATATTCAAAGTGATGAATAGCAAGAATCTACAACCAAGATTACTCTATTCAGCAAAGTTATCATTCAGAATTGAAGGTCAGATAAAGTGCTTCACAGATAAGTAAAAGCTAAAGGAGTTCATCTCTCACAATTTCTTTATTAAGGTACTACATTTGTGTCCTTATCCCTCTATTAACCCTCACCCAACTCATGCCCTCATCCCTCTGGTGCTCATGTCCATTGGTTAAGCTTATATTCAAGAATCCAAGTCCTTTGGTTGATCCCTCCTCCTCCCTCTCTCCCTCCCGTACTTTCTTCCTGAGGACCAGCATTCTGGTCAATGCTTCTCTGTCCCTGTTCATCAGTTTATGTTGTTCATTATATTCCACAAATGAGTGAGATCATATGGTATTTATCCTTCTCTGACTGGCTTATTTCACTTAGAATAATGCTTTCCAGTTCCATCCATACTGTTGCAAATGGTAAGAACTCTTTATTAACCACAACATAGAATTCCAGTGTGTAGATGTACCATAGTTTTTTAATCCAGTCATCTGCCTGATGGGCACTTAGGCTGTTTCCAAATCTTAGCTATGATAAATTGTGCTGCTATCAACATAGGGGGGCATAAATCCTTTCTAATTCGTGCTTCTAGTTTCTTGGGATACATTCCTAAAAGTGGGATCACTAGGTCAAATGAGAGTTCCATTTTTAGTTTTTTGAGGAAACTCCATACTGTTCTCCACAGTGCCTGCATCAGTCTGCATTCCCACCAGCAATGCATGAGAGTTCCTTTTTCTCCGCATCCTCGCCAACACTTGTCATTTGTTGAGATTGCCATTCTGACAGGAGTGAGATGATACCTCATTGTTGTTTTGATTTGCATCTCTAGGGTAATTAATGACTTTGAGCATGTTTTCATATGTCTCTTAGATTTCCTTCTTTCCTCCTTCGAAAAGTGTCTACTTAGGTCTGTTGCCCATTTTTTGATTGGATTGTTTATCTTCCTTTTGTTAAGCTGTATGAGTTCCCTGTAAATGTTGGAGATTAAAACCTTGTCTGTGATGACATTGGCAAATATGTTCTCCCATGCAGTGGGATTTCTTGTTATTTTGTTGATGGTTTCCTTTGCTGTGCAAAAGCTTTTTATTTTGATGTAGTCCCATTTGTTTATTTTCTCTTTGGTTTCCATTGCTCTAAGAGCCGTATAATTGAAGAAGTTCCTTCAGCATAATGTCTGAGATTTTTCTTCCTGTAGATTCCTCTAGTATTTTTATGGTTTCCTTTCTTATGTTTAAGTCTTTGATCCATTTTGAGTCTATTTTTGTGTATGGTGTAAGTTGATGGTCTAGTTTCATTATTTTGCATGTATCTAATCAATTTTCCCAACACCATTTGTTGAAGATATTATCTTGACTCCATTTTATGATCATGCCTCCTTTGTCAAATAGTAATTGGGCATAGAGGTTTGGGTCAAATTCTGGGATTTCTATTCTATCCCATTGATCTATATATCTATATGTGTTAGTACCAGGCTGCTTTAAGAACAGTGGCTTTGCAATACAGCTTAAAATCAGGTACTGATATTCTACCTACTTTGTTCTTCTTTCTCAGTATTACTGCAGCTATTTGGGGTCTTTTTTTGTACCAGATGAATTTTTGGAAAATTCGTTGTAAGTCAGTGATATATGCCATTGGTATTTTAGTGGGAATTACAATGAATCTGCAGATTGCTTTGAGTAATATGGACATTTTGATGATGTTGATTCTACCAATCCATGAACATAGTATGTTCTTCCATCTATTTATGTCTTACTCTATCTCTTTTTTTCAGTATCCTGTAGTTTTTCGCATACAGATTTTTTACCTCCTTAGTTTATTCCTAGGTATCTTAATTTTTTGTGTGTGATGGTAAATGGGATCCTTTTTGTTTCTCTTTCTATAAGTTCACTATTCGTGTAAAGGAATGCCATAGATTTCTTGGTATTAATTTTGTATCCTGCTACATTGTCAAATTCATTTATTAAGTCTAATAATTTTTTTATAGTCTTTAGGGTTTTCTAAGTACAATATCATGCCATCTGCAAATAAGGACAGTTTTATTTCTTTTCCAATTTGAATGCCTTTTATTTTTTCTTTCTGATCGCAATGGCTATTACTTCCAGTACTATGTTGAACAGGAATGGTGAGAGTGGGCATCCCTGTCTTGTTCCTGTTCTTAGGGGAAATGGTTTCAGTTTTTGTCCATTGAGTATGATGTTGGCTGAGGGTTTTTCATATATAGCTTTTAATATGTTGAGGTGCGATCCTTCTATTCCCACTGTGTTGAGCATTTTGATCTAGAAAGGGTTTCTGTCAAATGCTTTTTCTGCATCAACTGATATGATTATGTGATTTTTATCTCTCAATTTATGTGATGTATCATATTTATTGATTTACGGATATTGTACCATCCTTGCATTCCTGGGATAAATCCTACTTGGTCATGGTATATGATCTTATGTACTTCTGGATCCGATTTGCTAGAATTTTGAGGATTTTGGCATCTATATTCATGAGGGATATTGGCCTATAATTCTCTTTCATTGTGTTGTCTTTATCTGAATTTGGTATGAGGGTGATGCTGGTTTCATAGAATGAGCTAGGGAGTGTTCCTTCATCTTGAATTTTTTTAGAATAGTCTGAGGAGGATAATTTTTAGTTCTCCCTTTAATGTTTGGTAAAACTTCCCAGTGAAGCCGTCTGGCTATGAGCTTTTGTTTGCTGGGATTTAATGATTGCTTCAATTTCTTCCACAGTTATCGGCCTATTGAAATTTTTAGAATCTGCCTTATCGAGTTTTGGTATTTTGTATTTTTTTAGGAATATGTCCATTTCTTCTAGGTTGTCTAGTTTGAGTAGAGTTGTTTATGGTATTCTTAAACAATCCTTTGTATTTATGTGGGGTCTGTTGTTATTTCTCCTCTCTCTTTACTTCTGGGTGAGCCTGGCTAAAGATTCATCAATCTTGTTTATCCTTTCAAAAAATCAGCTCTTGGTTTCATTGATCTTTTGTACTGTTTTTTTGGTCTCTATGTCATTTATTTCTGCTCTAATCTTTATTATCTCCTTCCTAGTGCTCACTCTGGGCTTTTATTGTTGCTCTCTAATTCTTTGAGTTGTAGAGTTAGTTTATTTACTACTGTTTTTTTCCTGATTTGTGGGGAAGGCTTTGTAGAGTTATAAATTTTCCTTGTGTCCCATAGATTTTGGATTGTTGTGTTTTTGTTGTCATTAGTTTCCATGATGCTTTTAATTTCTTCTTTGATCTCATTGATAACTCAATCATTGTTTAATAGCATGCTATTCATTTTCCAAGTGTTAGCGATTTTTGGATTGTTTTTATGGTAATTTATTTTTAATTTTATGGCATTGTGGTCTGAGAATATGCTTGATTTTAATCTTCTTGAATTTTGGGAGACTTTGCTTGACCCAATATGTGTTCCATTTTTGAACATGTCCCATGTGCACTTGAGAAGAACGTATATTCCGTGGCTTTTGAGTAAAATGTTCTTAAGGTGTTAGTTAAATCCATCCGTTCTAGTGAATCATTTAGTATTCTGTAGCTTTGCTGATTTTTTGTCTAGAGGATTTATCCAGTGATGGCAATGATGTATTAAAGTCCCCTACGATGATTGTATTATTGTCAATCTCTCCCTTGATATCTTCTAAGAGTTTTGTTATGTATTCGGTTGCTCCTGCATTGGGTGCATATGTTTATCAGGGCTATATCCTCTTGTTTTCTTCGATCCCTTTAGTATTATAAAGTGGCCTTCCTTATCTCTTGTTATGGCATTTTCTTTGTCTTTTTTGTTAGATAGAAGTTTTGCTACCCCAGCCTTCTTTTCATTTCCATTTGCCTGAAAGATATTTTTCCATCCCTTTACTTTCAATCTGTGTCTCTTGTTCTGAGGTGGGTCTCTTATAGACAGCATATATATGGGTTGTGTTTTTTTATCCATTCAGCTACACGGTGTCTTTTGATTGGGGCATTTAGTCTGTTTATGTTTAAAGTTATTACTGAAAGGTATTTGTTTGTAGTCATATCTATTTTTGTGTATTTCTTCTTACCTGTTTATTTCTTCTTTATACAGTATTTCCTTTAGCATTTCTTGCATTGCTAATTTGGTGGTGATAAACTCCCTTAGCCTCTTTTTGTCTGTGAAGCTCCTGATTTCTCTTACAATTTTAATTGATAGTCTTGCTGGATAGAGTATTCTTAGATTCAGTCCTTTGCTTTGCAACACTTTATATACCTCCTTCCACTCCATTCTAGCCTGATGTGTTTCTGTTGAGAAATCATTTGATAATCTGATAGAGGTTCCTTTGTAAGTAACTCTCTCTCTCTCTTGCTGCCATTAAGATTCTCTCTTTATCGTTGATATTTGCCCTTGAAACTATGATGTGTCTTGGTGTGGGTCTTTTGGGATTGATCCTGCTTGGAACTCTGTGTACTTGTGTAACTTTTTTCTTCCCCATATCCAGGAAGTTTTCGGTCATTATTTCTTCAAATAGATTTTCTAATCCTTGGTGCTCTTCTTGTCCTTCTAGTAGCCCTATTATATGTATGTTACTTCCTTCCATGTTGTCCAAAAGCTCCCTTAGGCTTTCCTCCTGTTTTTTAATTCTTTTCTCCAACCACTGTTCAGTTTGAGCTTGTTTCTGTACCTGATCCTCTAACTCACTAATTCGGTTCTATACTTCTTCTAGTCTGCTGTTGAAACTTTCCATGGTGTTTTTGACTGTACTTTATTATTTTTCATTTCTTCCTGATTCTTATGTAGGTTGTTGATTTTCTCATCCATCCGATGTATAAATTCCATGACCATTATTCGGAATTATTTTTCCGTCATGGTGCAAGCTTCAGTTTCACTAATTTTTTTTTCTTTGCAACTGCTCATTCTCTTTCTTCTGGGTATTGTGTCATCTCCCCATTCTATCACCAGAAGGTTCAAACTTTGAGTTCCCTGAATCTGGCCTATGTGCTGTGGGAAGTTCACACCACCTGAGTATCACTGATGTGCTCTGACACTAGGGCGTGTGGTGCTATGGGTTGGTGGGAACCAGGCTTCTCCAGGGTCAGTGTTCCTAGCATTCTGTGTGGTCTTGTTTGCACACCTAGAATCAGGGCCCCGGCCTGCACCACGCTCTTGGTGTGTTGAAAATGATACCAGGAATCCAAGTTTAATGTGTCTGCTCTAAGAATTGTGTGTCAGAGTCTGTTGCTTTTGAGGTTCTTGTTGAGGCTCAGGGTCCCCGTGTGTGCATGCACCAAGAATTGGAGTCACTGGCTCTTAATGTGGATGTGCTGTAAGTCACCTCCCTACCTTCAGGGATTCCAGGCCCATAAGGTAAGACACAGAGTCAAGTCAGTGGTACTCAGTGCTGCCTCTTGCTGGGAGAATTTGGGTCTTGATCATCATGGGGGACTGGGTTGCACAATAACTCTGTGGTGTGCTTGCACTGTGGGAGACTAACTTCCATGAGTATTTGCCCTGGAACCAGGCCAGATGGCACTGTGGGTTTGATCACCTGGTTGCTCTTGCATTACAGGAGGCCACCTCCAGTCTCTCAAATTCCCTTAGCAGTGCTGAGGCTCCTGAGTGAGCTCTCAGGACCCAGGACCCTATTCCCTGTCTGGGAGTTTCGGCCACAGGCATGCGCAGGAGCACAGAGCATGTTCCCAAGCCCAATACCGCCGGGATAACTGGGAAAGCGAGTTTTCAAGTTCCAAGCTCCAATTACTGTTTGGGCGCTTTGGCCACAGGTGTGTACACATACAGGGAGCATTGTCCCAAATCCAAGTTCCCCTGGGATAGCTGGAAAAGAGACTTTTCTAGTTCTGAACTCCAATTCCTGTCTGGGAGCTTCAGCCAAAGGTGTGCGCGAATGCGTGTAGCATTCTCCCAAGCCCAAGATCCCCTGGGGTAGCTGGGAAAGCGAGTTTTTAAGCTCCAAGTTGTGGCTGATAACTCCATTGGTTACTATGGAGCTATCCGGGATCCTGCAGGGAGGGCGATAGGCTCCTTGAATCACAGAAATCTGCTTCCGGGAAGTCTGGACAACTATTGTCTGATGGGCTGAAGCTATGGCTGTGATTCTCTGTCCCTAGTGCCTGCAGGTCCCTGGCTTGCGTCTGAGATATTATTGATTGAGGGCAGGGTCCCAGTCCAGCCAGTTCCGCTTCTCAAGATGACATAGTCTCTGTCAGCCGGCCACCCGGGAGTGTCCAGTTTGTTCACAGGGCTCTGCAGTCCAAGAATGCCCGGTTTGGCAGCCCCCTGGAGGACCTGCAGAGTCTTAACTGTCTCTAGTTCATACATAAACACACACCACACATACTACACTCTCCTCTATGGGTTCCTCACTCCCTCACACACTATCCCTCCCTACCTTCCTGCCCGTCGCCATCTTCTCTCCCTTTGGATCTTTTTTTTTTTTTTTAAATATATTTTATTGATTTTTTACAGAGCTGAAGGGAGAGGGATAGAAAGTCAGAAACATCAATGAGAGAGAGACATTGATCAGCTGCCTCTTGCATGCCCCCTACTGGGGATGTGCCAACAGCCAAGGTACATGCCCTTGCCGGAATTGAACCCGGGACCCGTCAGTCCGCAGTCCGATGCTCTATCCACTGAGCCAAACCGGTCTCGGCCCTTTGGATCTTTTTGCAAATACATTTTTACCTTTCAATAGTAGGTGCCATTTTTGCACTTTCCCTATGTCTTGCTAAAGTCTTAGTAAAGTAAGTGGGAGACATCTTTTTATTTATTTATTTTTCCTAAGCATTTATCATCTTTGTATTTTTCCTGAGCTTCTATCCACAGTGCCAATATCCCTGGAAGGGGAGCTTTAACACATCTGATATTTGGTTTTTGTGGCTGCTGTTTTGGGGACACACTTATTTTTTGGCTTTAGAAACCAGGTTACTTGCATTTGTGCTTCCAAGGGAACTGTAACAAACCAAGAGACAGTTCTTGGCAGACTACCATTACCCCAGAGTATTGTACAGGTAACAGACAGAAACATACTAGTCCTTCTGTGAAAGATGTCTACTTAGTTGTCTAAGAATTTTTGCCTGAGGAGCAGGCTTCTGATAAGGCATGGTTCTCAAGGCATAGAACTTTACATATTTGCAGCTTCAAAAGTTGTTGACTGAGGATCTGTCATCTAAGGGCTAACTATGATTCTCCTGATCTACTCTTTGAGAGACTGGGATGTTGACACATCCTTAAAACTGGGAGCTATTAAAAATACGGTAGACTGCTTGGATAGTCACAAAGTTTCAGGAGATTAGCAAGAACTAGGGCAAGATAGAACAATGGGTTTATGTATATGAGGACACTCCTTCAAGATTGTGACATGAAGCTATTTCTTCTTTCATACAAAAATATAGTCAGCAAAATGAAGAAACAAAGGAATGTATCCAAAGGAAAAAACAGGATAAAATATCAGAAATAAGAAAAAACAACAAACACTGCATAAAACTTTAATAAAATGGAGACAAGTAATTTACTTAATAAAGAGTTCATAGTAATGATCATAAAGAAGCCCACTGAACTCAGAAGAATGGTGAACACAGTGAGAACTTAACTAAGATGAAAATATACCCAAGTACCAATTGAAGTAAAACAAGTGAAGACTACAAGTAACTGCTGTAAGGATTAGTGAACATGAAGAAGGCAGTGCAGTGGAAAGTATCCAATAGCAGCAGCAAATCCTATCTAATCCTATCTAATAAAAGAAACATGCAGATTGACCATACCTTCGCTATGCTACCAGCCAATAGGAGCAATATGCAAATTAGCCACCAAGCAAGATAGTGTCCAGACTTCCACAGCTGCCCCCTCCTTCCTTTCCCTCTCCCCCTCCCGCCTCCCCGAAGCCTGACCCTGGCAAGCCTGGGGCTGGGGCGGGGGGGGCGGGGGGTGGGGTGGATCGAAGACACAAATCCGCAAACCTGGCACCCAGTAGCCCCAAGGCCTGAGGTGGAGGCGCTTGGGTTGCTTAGGAGGGTGGGTTGGGTCAGTAAAGACACAAATTCGAAAAAAACCTGTGGAAAGGGAGATAAACTATCATAACTTATCTTTCTTTTCACAAGATGAGAAAACTGCCCCTGGATTACTTAGTGCTGTGGCCCACACCTTTCTACAAACACGGTAATGTTATGATCACTCCCAGGAAGGTCTGGTCAGAATACCATCTCCAGAGAATAATGCTACTGTGCCAAACCATCTAAGAGAGGAAACAAGCTTTTGTTGGGTTTATTCTGAAGGTCAGACAATATGCCACTCCAACATATGCTGTGTTGTTGTATTAATGATCTTGAGCTGTAGATGCTTGAAAAACAGCAAATGCACTCAGACAATTTCACTGAAGTCTCCTGATCTCCCTAAAATCAGACCCCCCCCTAAAGGAGCTTCAGTGTCACAGGTCCCCTTGATGGGAGAAGTGTCATCAGGCAGAGAAGACTGACTCCTGACACAGGACAGGAGAGTAGAAGTTGACATCACACCCAAACTTTGTTACAAACTATTTCCCCCCTCATTCATCTTTCCTAAATATCATTTACTCTCCTCTAAGAGGCCTACATCTCCCATCCCCTTTCCCTAGAAAGAAGTTATTTAAATCTGCATTCTAAACCACCTTGGGGAGTTACTCATTTTTCCCTGGGATCTGCCACATATGCACAAGGTATACATGTTAATGAACTTTTGTTTTTCTCTTGGTGATCTGTCTTTCATTACAAGGGCCTCCATTAAGAACTCAGAAGGTAGAGGAAAGCTATCTTTTCTCTTCCATAATTATATCTCAGGAAATCAAGTTCCCAGCTGAACAATGAGGTTGGCTCAAGTATCAAGCGTTCCCAGCTGACGGGAGGGAAGCTTCTAGGGAGAAATCAATGATATTGGCATCAAAGTGGGATGGAGGGCACACACATGGTTGCTGGTCAGAGTTTAAAGCAATTCAACATTTTTGGAGGATGATTTGCCAAATTCGATAGAAACGTTCAAGGTACATCCAAGAGCCTTCTTCTAGGAATCACATCTGCTGAGACAAAGCACAGGTGCATAAGCCGTGGTCAGAACCCAAGAAGCTACTGTGGGCTCCCCTTCCTTGATAGGAAAGCCTGGGGACAATCTACATTTTTAGGACAAGGTGGCATCTATACTAATTAAAGGGTAATATGCCAATTACACTGAACATCTTCCGCATGACCTTCAGGATGTCCTTCCGGACATCCTTCCAAATGAAGCTATGTTGGCAGGGCCAAGGCAGAGGAGGTTAGAGGCAATCAGGCAGGCAGGAAAGACCAGTTAGGGGGACCAGGCCAGCATAGGAGAGCAGTTAGGGCAAATAGGCTATCAGGGGAGAGATGTAGGGGGATCAGGCTGGCAGGCAGAATGGTTTCCATAAAAAACATAAGAAATAACAAGTGATATTGAGGATATGGAAATAAGGGAAATCTGTACACTGTTGGGATTGTAAGCTGGTGCAGCTACTATGGGAAAAAGGATAGGAATTTCTCAAAACATTAAAAATTGAACTACCATATAGTTCAGAAATTCCTGCTTTTTGTAATTTTATCTGAAGGAAAAAAAATACTAATTCATTAAACACCAGATTGGTTGGAGTGTTGTCCAATACACCAAAAAGTTTGATTCCCTGTCCGGGTGTGTATGGGAGGCAAGTGATTGATATCTCTTATCTGTCTCTTTCCTCTAAAATTAACAAACATATCCTCAGATGAGGACAACAGAAGTCAGTCTGCCCTATATGTTGCAGAGTTACTTACAATTAGAGGCCTGGTTTACAAAATTTCAACATAGTTATAGTCCCTAGGCAAGCCAGGCGATTGGAGGACAAGTGTCTGATATGGAAGGGCAGGTCCCAGCTGACCTCTGGGCCCCTGGGCTCCTGTGCGCCCCACTTTGCTTGAGTCATGGTGCCCAAGTCTCCATCCATGCGAAGATGTGGTAAACACGGCCAGATGCCCTGTGCTGGGGCATAACATAGGCCTCTGGCACTGCATGGAAAACCGGGTGGGCAGCCTGCTCTCTCCCGGCTAGCCTCACAGACCATCCTCCTGCACAAACTTATAGAGAGCCTGCAGTTATTGTGGCTGCCTCTTGGCTCACTAGGAAGGGGTCGCAGGGATGCGGGCGGGTCCTCATGGATGCCCAGCACCTGAGTGTGGACCTTCCTTGGCATGTGAGCTCTGGCATCCCAGGGGAGGTTAGGAAGGAGAACAAGAGTGTCCTCAACAGACACCCCGCATGCTCACTGCACCTCCACCTTCATCACTCCCAACCCAAGTAGCGAGAGGTCACAGTCCCTCTGCCTTGATGTTGAGGGAGATTGGTCACCACCACTCATTTCCAGTTCCCTGTCTCAGCCTGGGCCCAGCCTTGATCAGGCAATTAGGGCCTGCTGGCTGCTGGTTATCATATGCAGGGCAATTGATTGGGGCCACACCCCCACCTGGCTACTCAGTGCCTGGAAACTAGGCACCACACCCACCATTGCTGCTGCTTGCCATCGGCAGGGCAGTCAGGACCCTGCTTGCACCAGCCTTGGCCTGACGCTGCTCGCTTACCTGCTCCACCATCCCGCTGTGGTCCCACTCTCATCAAGGCCCATTGGGGCTGGCAGCACCTCCACTGCCACCTGCTGCCAGCACCGTATTGCTGATGCCTGCCATTTTCATGCTGCCTCTTGATGATCAGAGTACATCATAGTGAGCGGTCAAACTTTCAGTTGAGGGTTCAGTTTGCATATTAGGCTTTTATTATATAGGACTAGAGGATTGGTGCACAAATTTCATGTACAGGAGAAGGGGTGTCCCTCAGCCCAGCCTGCACCCTCTTCCAATCTGGGATCCCTTGAGGGATATCCATTTAGGCCTGATCTTGGTGCGATTGGGCCTAAACAGGCAGTTGTACATCTCTCTGGCAGCTGGCTCCAAACTGCTCACTTGCCTGCTTCCCTGATTGGCCCTAACCTGCCTGATCACCTAAACACTTTCTCTGTCAGCCTAATTGATGTCTAACTGCTCCCCTGCCAGCCTATTTGTCCCCAACTTCCCTCCTCTGCCTGCCTAGTCACCCCTAACTGCCCTTCCTTGCAGGCCTGGTCCCTCCAACTGCCCTCCCCTGTAGGATTGCCCCCAACCTCAAACAGCACTCCTCTGCAGGCCTGGTCACCATTAACTGCCCCTCCCTACATGCCTGCATCCCCCACAAACTGCTCTCCCCTGCAAGTCTAGATCCTCCACAAATGCCCTTTTCTGCAGGCCTGGTCACCCCCAACTTCCCTCCTCTGCCAGCCTTAACTGCCCTCCACTGATGGCCTAATCACCCACAACTGCCCTTCCTTGTAGGCCTGGTCCCTCCCAATTGTTCTCCCCTGCTGGCCATCTTTCTCCCCTAATTCTTTTATGGCTGGCTGTAACTGTAATTTACCACTTTACCTATTCTGCTACTTTTTCTACTTAATTTTCACTCCTTTTTTCTTTTTTTTTTCTTCCTTTTTTTTATGCATTTCCATTTTTAAAAAATAGTTCTTTTGATTTTCATCATCTGGCTATTTACTGTATCAGAAATTTCCAATCTTTTTCATCTAATGGCACATATAAACTAGTTATATTCGGCACCGCACTAAATAAAATAGGTATAAGTCTAATTCATACTTTTTAAGAGTAACAAAGTTTACAAGAGGACCTAATGTTGATTGTCATTGTTTTCCAATCTAGAAGAAAAAAAGTCAGTGTGCTGACTAAATTAGTCTGGTATTGCATGTCTTAAAAATTCTTGAGGCACATTAATGTGCATACAGCAGCACACTTGTTGAAAACTGGCATGCTAGACTATTTCACAGAACTCACAATAAATCAAAATAGTTTAAAACTTTCACGTCTACTAGATGAAGCAGAGGACCGCATCAGTGAGCTGGAAGACAAGGTAGGAAAAAACACCCAAGTAGAGCAGCTTCTAGAAAAAAAAATTAAAAAGCAGGAGGAGAGCCTAAGGGAACTTTGGGACAACATGAAATAAAAAACAACATACCTATAATAGGGCTTCCAGAGGGACAGAAAACTGAGCAAGGAATAGAAAACCTGTTGGAAGAAATAATGACAGAAAACTTCCCTGATATAGGAAAGGAAAAACCCACACAAATGCAAGAAGCTCACAGAGTTCCAAGCAAATTAAACCCCAAAAGACCTACACCAAGGCATGTTATAATTAAATTGGCAAACATCAACGACAAAGTGAGAATCCTAAAAGCTGCCAGAGACAGACAGAAAGTCACCTACAAAGGAACCCCCATCAGATTAGCAAGTGATTTCTCAACAGAAACTTATCAGGCCAGAAGGGATTGGAATGAAATATACAAAGTTATGCAAAGAAAGGATCTGAATCCTAGAATACTGTACCCAGCAAGGCTATCAATAAAAATTGAAGGTCAAATCAGGAGCTTCACAGACAAAAAAGGTCTAAGGGAATACATTACCACCAAACCAGCAATGCAAGAAATGCTAAAGGGTCTGCTGTGAAAAGCAAAAGGAAACCATGAAAGAACATAGGGGCAAAGAACAAAAATGGCTACAAATAACTATCTATCAATAATTACTTTAAATGTAAATGGTTTAAATGCTCCAATCAAAAGACATAGGGTAATAAACTGGATAAGAAAACACCACCCATGTATCTGCTGTCTACAAGAAACCCACCTCCAAAAAAAAGATGCACACAGACTGAGGGTGAAAGGATGGAAAAAGGTTCTTTAGGCGAATGGAAATGGAAAAAAAGTTGGGGTAGCATTACTTATATCCAACAAATTAGATCAGTGAAGGATGTAACAAGAGATAAAGAAGGCCACTACATAATACTAAAGGGAGCAATCCAACAAGAAGAAATAACTCTGGTAAATATATATGCACCCAACATAGGAGCATCCAAATACATACTAAAACTCCTAGAGGATATCAAGAGAGAGATAGACAGCAATACTATCATAGTAGGAGACTTTAATACCCCACTATCACCATTGGACAAATCCTCTAAACAAAAAATTAGTAAAGAAACATCAATCCTCAATAAATCACTAGACCAGAAGAAATTAATTGACATCTTCAGATCATTTCACCCCAAAGCCACAGAATATACATTCTTTTCAAGTGCCGCTGGGTCATTCTCAAAGATAGACCATGTGTTGGGTCATAGGCAAAGTCTCTCCAAATTCAAGAAGATAGAAGTCATATCAAACACATTCTCAGATCACAGTGACATAAAGCTGGAAATCAACTACAATAGAAACAACCCAAAGAAATCAAACACATGGAGAATAAACAGCATGCTATTAAACTATGACTAGGTTACTATAGAGATCAAGGAAGAGACAGAAAACATCATGGAAACAAATGACAACGACAGCACTACAATCCAAAATCTATGGGACACAGTGAAAGCAGTTCTGAGAGGGAAGTTCATAGCTCTACAATCCTACTGCAAAAAACTAGGAACAGCGGCAATAAATTATCTAACCCAACAACTCAAAGAGTTAGAAAGAAAGCAACAAGAAAAGCCCAGTGTAAGCAGAAGGAAGGAAATAGTAAAGATCAGAGCAGAAATAAATGACACAGAGACCAAAGAAACAATAGAGAAGATCAACAAAACCAAAAGCTGGTTCTTTGAAAGATTAAACAAGATTGATGAACCTCTAGCCAGACTCACCAAGAAGCAAAGAGAGAGGACCCTAATAAATAAAATCAGAAATGAAAGAGGTGAAATAACAACAGACCCCATTGAAATACAAAGGATTGTTAAAAAATACTATGAACAACTCTACTTCAAAAAACTGGACAATCTGGAGGAAATGGATATAGTTCTGGAAAAATATAACCTCCCAAAACTCAATCAGGAAGAATCTAAAGAACTCAATAGACCAATAACTATGGAAGAAATTGAAGCAGTCATCATAAAGCTTCCAGCAAACAAAAGCCCAGGGCCAGACGGCTTCACAGGGGAGTTTTACCAAACATTCAAGGAAGAACTAAAACCTATACTCCTCAGACTATTCCAGAAAATTCAAGAGGATGGAACACTTCCAAACTCCTTCTATGAAGCTAACATCACCCTAATACCAAAACCAGATAAAGATGACACAATGAAAGAGAATTACAGGCCAATATCCCTCATGAATATAGATGCCAAAAATCTCAATAAAATTCTAGCAAATCGGATCCAGCAGTACATCAGAAAGATCATCCACCATGACCAAGTAGGATTTATCCCAGGAATGCAAGGATGGTACAATATATGCAAATCAATAAATGTGATACATCACATTAACAAATTGAGAGATAAAAATCACATAGTCATATCAATTGATGCAGAAAAAGCATTTGACAAAATCCAACACCCTTTCTTGATAAAAACTCTACAACAAGGTAGGAATAGAAGGATCATACCTCAACATAATAAAAGCCATATATGATAAACACACAGCAAACATCATACTCAATGGGCAAACACTACAACCATTTCCCTTAAGAACAGGAACAAGACAGGGCTGCCCACTCTCACCACTCCTATTCAACATAGTACTGGAAGTACTATTGCAATTAGACAAGAAGAAGAAATAAAAGGCATCCAAATTGGAAAAGAAGAAGTAAAGCTATCCTTATTTGCAGATGACATGATATTGTACATAAAAAACCCAAAAGACTCCATAAAAAAGCTAATGGACTTAATAAATGAGTTCAGCAATGTAGCAGGCTACAAAATCAATGCCAAGAAATCTATGGCATTCCTATACACCAATAGTGAACTTACAGAAAGGGAGACTAAAAAAGCAATCCCATTTACCATCACACCAAAAAATTAAGATACCTAGGAATAAACTTAACTAAGGAGGTAAAAGACCTATTCGCAGAAAACTACAGGACGCTAAAAAAAGAGATAGAGGAAGATGTAAACAGATGGAAGAACATACCATGTTCATGGATTGGGAGAATCAACATAATTAAAATGTCCATACTACCCAAAGCAATCTATAAATTTAATGCACTCCCCATTAAAATACCAATGGCATACTTCACAGACCTAGAAAGAACTCTCCAGAAATTTACCTGGAATAAAAAAAGGCCCCGGATAGCCACAGCAATCCTGAGAAAGAAGCACAAAGTCGGTGGGATTTCAATACCAGATTTCAAGCTGTATTACAAAGCTACTCTTCTCAAAACAGCCTGGTACTAGCACAAGAACAGACATAAAGATCAATGGAATAGAATAGAGAATCCAGATATCAACCCAAACCACTACGCTCTATTAATATTTGACAAAGGAGGTATGAACATAAAATGGAGTCAAGATAGTCTCTTCAATAAATGGTGTTGGGAAAATTGGACAGATACATGCAAAAAAATGAAACTAGACCACCACCTTACACCAGACACAAAAATAAACTCAAAATGGATACAGGACTTAAACGTAAGACAAGAAACCATAAAAACATTAGAGGAAGCTACAGGAAATAAAATCTCAGACATATGCCAACAGAACTTCTTTGATGATACTGCTCCTAGGGCAATGGAAGCTAAAGACAGAATAAACAAATGGGACTACATCAAAATCAAAAGCTTTTGCACAGCTAAAGAAACCATCAACAAAACAACAAGAAAACCCACTGTATGGGAGAACATATTTGCAAATGTTATCAGTGATAAAGGTTTAATCTCAAGCATCTATAAGCAACTCACACAACTCAATAAAAGGAAGACAAATGACCCAATAAAAAAAATGGGCAACAGACCTAAATAGAACCTTTTCTAACGAAGACAAAAGGAAGGCCCAGAGACATATGAAAACTTGCTCAAAGTCTCTAATTATCCAAGAGATACAAATCAAAACGACTATGCGGTACCATCTCACACCTGTCACAATGGCTTACATCAACAAATCAACAAATGACAAGTGCTGGCGAGGATGCGGAGAAAAAGAAACTCTCCTGCACTGTTGATGGGATTGTAGACTAGTGCAGACACTGTGGAGAACAGTATGGAGTTTCCTCAGAAAACTAAAAATGGAGCTCCCATTCAACCCAGTGATCCCACTTCTAGGAATATACCCCAAGAAACTAGAAAGGCGAATTAGAAAGGATATATGTACCCCTATGTTCATAGCAGCACAATTTATCATAGCTAAGAAACAGCCTAAGTGCCCATCAGCTGATGAGTGGATTAAAAAACTGTGGTACATTTACACAATGGAATATTATGCTGATGTAAAAAAGGAGCTCCTACCATTTGTAACAACATGGATGGAATTAGAGAGCATTATGCTAAGTGAAATTAGCCAGGCAGAGAAAGATAAATATCACATGATCTCACTCATTTGAGGAATATAATGAATGACACAGACTGATGAACAAGAATGGATCCAGAGACTGAGAAAAGTCCATTAAAATGTCAAACCTCAGGGTAAGTGGCAGGTGGTGGGAGTAAGGGGGAAAGTCAATATATTTGAATGCTTGAACTAAGGTAAGTGACTTGTGTTTTTACATCCCTGACAAAGTTTATATAAAGTTATTAAAAAAAATTGGCAGCTAGTTTGAGATTGAATTAACATGGCCTAGAGCATGTCATCTCTTATGGACACCAGTCCTTAGGCTAGGTCCTCCTTAACCTCCCGTGACACCACAATACCCTTACATGATATTATTCTACAATGTCAATATAATATTGGATATTTGACAACAGCATATTATACAATTATCCCAAATAAACTTACAAACTAATTCTTTGAATGTTGGGCAGCAACTTAAAAAAAGGATAGGAAATCCCTTTCAGAAGGAATTAAGGCACTGGGAAGGCACCCGAGCATTCTATATTGGCCCTTCTTGCCCTTTCTGCCAAGAGGGACCTTCTTCTTATTATCCAAATACACACAGCTGATGCGTGAACTTTCAGTTCAAGTTGTGGCTGAAGTCTCTGGGCAGTTGGCACCATGGATCTGTCTCTCGACCAGTGGCGTGAGCTGGGCCCTCTCTGGAGAAGAAATCTGGGTCCCCCGAGATATGTGATCAGTACCGGGACCCCGCCAGCAGGCGAGGGGACCCCATGGCAGGTGCTGGACGTGGAGGCCACATGGGGGCATAGACTACAAAGGAGACAGGGCGGAACCTCACATCACCCTGTTTGGCCCCGGAGGATAGCTGGTTAGCCAGAGACGGGTAAGATTCCTCAGGGAAGGCACAACCTAAGACAGGCACAGTCGCAGAGGGGCCAACAGGAGAGAACTAAAAGATCAACAGAGGTGGGGCACAGTCCCTCATCCACAAACCTTGCAGGGGCTTGAATTCTCACCCCTCCTGAGGAAGGTCTCCTACCCCCACGGCTGCTTCGCCTCCCACACACAACTCACACCGGGACCCAGGTGGTAGACAGAGACACGGCCAGCAATAGCTGCCCTATATCTAAATTTAATTTATTACTAGGAATTCTGAGGACCTACTCAAAAATGCAAATATTCCTTTCCACAAGTATTTACTGGGTAAACTAAGATTTCTGCTTGAGTATTAAAATTGACAGTAAAATAGTAATCAAGTTTTCACATTAATTTAAATTGGCCAAATGAAATAAGTGAATACTCAAGAAAATCTAACTGTACTGGACAAAAAGCTTTTCCTAAAACATTAACTAAATTATCTATTAGTAGTTCATCTCACTGCAAATTTGCCTAACATCCAAAGAACCTAAAGTAGTAATATTTGTATGCAAAAATTAAAATTTAAAATTACCAAGACTGCAAGATAAAATTTCCAAAAACCCCTATTAACCAAAAAAAGGGGGGTGGGGGACAATGAGGTAATATCATGTTAGGAAAAATATCCTATAAGTAAAATACATGTAGAAAATTCTTACTCCAGAAAAGAAAATTCCATTTGTAAAACCAGCTGCAGGACACCCCCCAAAAAAACACACATGGTGTCAAAATAAGCCAAAGGAATATCATTTAGGCAAAATAAAAAGAATCCCAAGTCTATTTTGCAGAGAGGATCCCTTTGTTAACCTTTGGTCGAGAATGTGTTTGTGTGTTTTCAGAGAACAACTCCAAGACCATGTGGGTTCCTGCGACAGTAAGGAACTGACGGGCCTGTTCTATCCACGAGGACGGTCCAGAGATGGCGGACGCTGACGACACCTTGCCATGCTAGCAGTCGGCAGCTGTGTGGGGCTGCAGGCGGCCCAGGAACATACCAGAGAGGATGGATCTTGCATTGCCACGATGTGTCCACCATCTGGATCCC
This sequence comes from Antrozous pallidus, assembly GCA_027563665.1. NCBI lineage: Eukaryota > Metazoa > Chordata > Mammalia > Chiroptera > Vespertilionidae > Antrozous > Antrozous pallidus. The sequence goes on along the minus strand of JAOAOB010000027.1, from coordinate 317,053 downwards.
ATTGCTGACATGTACACATGAAGAACTATTTGACATTGAAACTGGGACTCAGAACAGTTGGACATTGAAATTGACACTCAAACTTTTTTTGCTCTTATACGTTTGTTTTCAGTATGCAGAGGCAAGATATTTTTGAAGAAAAGAAACAGGGGAGATTAATTGATATAGAGGCAGGGTGGCCTCGAACAGACTGTCAAGCTACAGGGGGAAGGCTGGAGTGGATGGGAGGCAGATGCTGGGGGAGATCAACCGAAAGACTTGTATGCATACATATGAGCATAACCAATGAATGAAAGACTCTGGGGTGGGGAGGGAGGCAGGTAGGGACATGTGCGGGGGGCTAGGGGAGGCTGGGGGGAGGATATTTGGGGGGGGGGGGAGTAAAACATATGTACTACTATTAAATATAAGTTATATTGTAAATAAAATTAAAAAAAAAAAAAAACTTTCACCTCTAATATGCAGTCATGTATTGAATTTCTGAATTTAAATACAGAACATATTCATTCCTAACAGAGGGGCATGTAAACATATAAATGAAAATGCTGACCTAGAAATGTCTGAGGCTGACTGAGTTTTAGGAGATCTATTTCACATCTCAAAAGCATTACAATGTTGCACCATACCCTATCATAAATCAAGGCCATACAACTAACTTAAATTTCTAAAAAATTAGGATCTTCCTTAACACAGTAACAGAATATAATTTACATGTAAAGCTATATCAAAATTATACATTAAGAGTTTATCAAGCAGCCGAGACCGGTTTGGCTCAGTGGATAGAGCGTCGGACTGTGGACTGCGGGGTCCTGGGTTCGATTCCGGCAAGGGCATGTACCTTGGCTGCGGGCACATCCCCAGTAGGGGGCGTGCAAGAGGCAGCTGATCGATGTCTCTCTCTCATCGATGTTTCTGACTTTCTATCCCTCTCCCTTCCTCTCTGTAAAAAATCAATAAAATATTAAAAAAAAAAAAAAAAAGAGTTTATCAAGCAGATGTACATTTTGACATGTTTTACATGGGCCTTGCTCCCATAATACTCACAAGGTCAGCGTATTTCTTACAGAGAGCTGCCAGCTTCTCCTCTGGAGTTGAGAGAGTATTTAAGGCTTGCATCAATAATAATACTTCTTTTCCTAATATATTAACAAGATAAAAGAAGTAACAGAAGATAAAATTAATACAATCTGTAAATTCCAAGTAAAAGTTATGTTCAGACACTGAGAATATAATTTAAGGCTATATAATTAGGTATAGAGATTCACCTGCTAAGTTATAGAAACTACTTTCAAATTATGATTGAATTGCCCCCCTTTCCAAATTTCTTCACTTACCCTCTAACGCTGGTAGGTATTAGCTAACTGACACTTAAAACAGTAGTAATACTTATTAAAAGTTTAAAAACACTAGCCAAATCACTGACTCCAAGTTAAGATACTTTCCTTGAAGTTGAAAATGTTTTTAAGAACTTCCTCCTATCAGGAACAATTATACATCAAAGTTCAAAAAGCAAGCATATTCTGCCTGTATATAAAATGCACATAATCTATTATTAACATTTTTCCCTGATGATCCACTAAGCATAATCTTGGTATTAACCAAGTACAGTGCCAAAAAAGAAAGACAAGTTAGCTCATCCCTTGAGAAAAGTGTTTTAAATAATACTTCAAAAACTTTGGTGGCAAAAAAAAGAAGACTGAAATAAGAGTAAGAAACCAAACAATCTAAGTTTTATTTCTTGATCTGGGGGTAGGACGAACCTCTTTATTTGCTAAAGTGTTGACTCTTGTATGTAAAGTATTTTTATTTTTATTAATCTGAAGAAAAATTTGGTATGTGGTTATAGACTTCTGTGGGTATAGAAAGGAATAACAGAGTGACTTCAAAATGAGTAATTTCCTATACATACAAAATTTTAGCACTAAAAACTTGATTTATTAAATTCAAGTCCAAATAAAATGAGAAATATAATTACTAAATGAAATTAATAGAAGTAAAAAGTAATTTGAAATTTTCTGATTATACACTCCATTTAAAAAACTAAAAAAAAAATTTAAAAAATTAGCCAGAAACTGTATTTTACAAAAACTATTGCGGCTATTATTTTTGAAGATATTGGTCTTGTTTGTAAGAGGATATAAATTTTAGATTCTTAACAATAGATTAAAGAAAGAAAACTCTGGTATAATCATGTACAGAAGTAAGTCTAACCAGACAAGATAACTATGATAAACTAGAGGCCGGGTGCACGAAATTCAAGCACGAGGCCCGGGATGTCCCTCAGTCCAGCCTGCATCCTCTCCAATCTGGGACCCCTCCAGCGATGTCTGACTACCGGTTTCGGCCTGATCCCGGTAAGATAGGGCCTAAATGGGCAGACATTCTTCTAACAATCCAGGACTACTGTCTCCAAACTGCTCGCCTGCCTGCCTCCTGATTGCCTCTAAATGCTTCTGCCTGCACGCCTGATCTCCCTCTAACCATTCTCCTGGCAGCCTGTTTGCCCCCAACTTTCGTCCTCTGCCGGCATGGGTACCCCTAATTGCCCTCCTCTGCAGACTTGATTGCCCCCAACTGCCCTCCCTTGCAGGCCTGGTCCCTTCCAACTGCCCTCCCTTGCAGGCCTGGTCCCTTCCAACTGCCCTCCCTTGCTGGCCTGATCACCCACAACTGTCCTCCCTCGCAGAGCCTGGAACCTCCCAAAGGCCCTTCCCTGCTGGCCATCTTGTGGTGGCCATCTTGTGTCCACATGAGGGCAGGATCTTTGACCACATGGAAGCAGCCCTCTTGTGTGTTGGAGTAATGATCAATCTGTGTATTACTCTTTTATTAGATAGGTAGAGAACTGGTGCATGGGTGGGAGTCAGCTGGTTTGCCCTGAAGGGTTTCCTAAATCAGGATGGGGGTTGCCTTGGGATGTGGGGCCTCTGGAAGTTTGTAGGCCAACCACATCCCTCAGCAATCCAAGTGAAGGCTCTGAGATGTGTAATTAATTTATGTTCTACAATTGAAACTTTGTAGCCCAGAGCAGAGCCAAGCCTTCTGCTTGCTCCTTGGCGACAGCCATTTCTGTTTGAAACTCTACAGCCTAGAATGGAGGCCTAGGAAATAGGGCTGCAGATGCTTAGCTTCCTCCATCACCCCAGCAACCCTAGCCTCTGTTCTCTCCAGCTCTGTGGCTGCAGCCATTTCTGTTGGGATTATGTATCTCCTATAATTGAAAGTTTGTAGCCTTGAGTGACAGCATAGGCCAGCAAGGGCAGGCAGAAAGCTTGGCTTCCTCCATTGCTGGGAAAACCCAAGTCTCCATCTTGCTCTCAGTGGCCACAGCCATCTTGGTTGGGTTTATTTGCATAATTTGCTCCTGAATGGCTGATCAGCAGGGCTGTGGGTATGGTTTGATCGGAGGTATGGTCAATTTGCATATTACTCTTTTATTAGATAGAACATAGCACTGGTATATGAGTGGGGGGCTAGCTGATTTGCTCTGAAAGTTGTCCTGGATTAGGGTGGGGGTTTCCTTGGGGTGTGGGGCAGCTTGGGTGAGGAGCCTATGGTGGTTTGCAGGCGGGTCATGCCCGTCAGTGACCCAAGCTGAGGCCCTGGGATCTGGGATTAATTTATGTCCTACAATTGATACTTTGTGGCCTGGAGCGATGCCACGCCTCCTGCTTGATCCACGGCTGCAGCTATTTCTGTTTGGGTTTATTTTAATTCTATAAAAACTTTGTAGCCTAGAGGGCCTAGGTGGTAGGGATGCAGAAGCTTGGCTTCCTCCTTCACCCTGGCAACCCTAGCCTCTGCTCTCTTCAGCTCCCTGGCTGCTGCTATTTCTGTTGGGATATATCTTCTATAACTGAAACTTTGTAGCATTGAGTAGAGGCCTAAGCCAGCAAGGGCAGGTGGAAAGTTTGGCTTCCTCCATTGCCGGGGAAACCCAAGCCTCCCTCCTGCTCTCAGTGGCCACAGCCATCTTGGTTGGGTTTTATTTGCTCCTGATTGGATGGTAGGTGTGGCTTGTTCGCATGGCTTGTGGGTGTATCAGGGGCATATTACTCCTTTATTTGATAGGATAACTGGAAAACAATACTGAGGGGCAATTAGTATGGCAAAATAAGTATTTTAGATTTTATTCATGAATTTTAACATACCACATTCTAATTATTAACTGTCAAACTAATAGAGCAGTAGGGAGCAAAACATACTTTAAAATCCACTCTTATTAATTAACCTACTTAGTAAACAAAAGATAATATATCATTTTTAAGTTTTAGTGAATATACTTTAAATAATGAAGCACATAGTTTTAATAGAAATTACTGATCAAATAAAAAGGCAAATCAAATGCCATTTCCGCAAAACTGGCCATCAATATTTTTAGAAGAAATAATTTTTGATTATTCAGAGAGATGACCATGGTTCCTATAACTAAGACTCTTGTCTGCTTTGTTCATCTCCTACATAGAATTGTAGCAGACAGACACACTGACCTGAGCAAAGAAAATAGATGTAGCTAAGTAACATCAAAGTCAAATTGGCCATATTCCAAAAGCATATGTGCTGTAGAAAATATAAGTAAATGAGCTGTGTATTAAAATGTTTAACCACTAAGCAGAAAGTATTACCTAAAGTTCTTTCCTTGTTCTTGTTGCACCCTGAATCTTGTTGATTTTCAGAAGGCTCTATTCCAGCTTTATGCTCAGGTTTCTCTCTTGACTCTTGTATGTAGCATGTTTGGCTAACCAAATTACTATTTTTTATTATAAACTTACTCCCTTCATCCTCTTCCACTGAATGTTTATTACCTGTGCCACCACAATTTGAGTCATGATGTTGAAGAATATCATTTGACTGAGAGTTATCCAACATGTCTGCTTTTACTCCTGGTCTGCAAATTCTAGATTCTTCCATTGTGCCAATCACAAGCTAGAGAGAATAAGGGGAGGAGAAGGAAGGAAGAAGGGAAACACAGTTAAATTAAATATAATCAATGTAGGGAACCTATAGAGAAGTACAGTGTTTTATTTTGTTTGTTAATGTTCATAATGTAATTTATACTTTGTTCATTTCTACATTCACATGGTATAATCAACGGTATATGTCCTCATTTGACAGGGCTTTCCCCCTTTTTTATTTATAAAACAACTAAAGGCCTAGTGAATAGAATTCATGCACAAGCAAGAGGGGTAAAGAAGGGGTTGGGGTAGGGAGGTTGTACCTCAGCCCAGCCTGCACACTCTCCAATCTGAGACATCCCTCTCACAGTCCAAGCAGGATCCCAAATGCATATCTGTTATCTTCCTGATTGCCCCTAATTGCTGCTGCCTGCCAGCCTGATCACTACCTAAACCCTCCTCTGCAGCCTGATTGATGCCTAACTGCCCTCCTCTGAAGACCTGTTCACCCCTAACTGCCCTCCCCTGCAGGCTTGGTCACTCCTAACTGCCCTCCCCTAAAGATCTACTCCCCCACAACTGTTCTTTCTTGCAGGCCTGGTCCCTTCCAACTGCGCTCCCCTGAAGGCCTGGTCCCACCCCAACAGCCCTCCTCAGGAGGCCTGGTCATCCCAAACTGTCCTTCCCTGCAGGTGTGCATTCCCGACTGCCCTACCCTGCAAACCTGGTCACCCCTACCTTCTCTCCTCTGTGTGCTTGCTCACCTCTAAGTGCCCTCCTTTGCAAGCTTGATCACCTCCAACTCCTCTCCCTTGCAGGCCTAGTTCCTCCCAACTGCCCTCCCCTGCTGGCCTAATTGCCAACAACTGCCCTCCCCTGCTGGCCATCTTGTGGTAAACATCTTGTTTCCATATTGGGGCAGCCATCTTTGACCACATGGGGGCAGCATTTTGTGTGTTGCGGTGATGGTCAATCTGCACATTACTCTTTTGTTAGATAGGATAGAGGCCTGGTACATGGGTGAGAGCTAGCTGCTTTGCCCTGACGGGTGTCTTAAATCAAGGTGGGAATACCCCTGGGGCGTGGTGCAGCCTGGGTGAGGGGTCTGTGGTGGTTTGCAGGCTGGCCACAACCCCTGGTGACCCAAGCGGAGGCCCTGATAACTGGGATTTATTTATCTTCTAGTATTGAATATTTGTAGCCTGGAGGAAAGCCAAGCCTTCTGCTTGCTCCTTGGTCAGAGTGATTTCTATTGGGATTTATTTTTCTCCTATTAGAGGGCCAGTACACAAAATTCGTACACAGGGTGAAGTGGTAAGGGGGTCACTCAGCCCAGCCTGCAACCTCTCCAATCTCGAAACCCTCAATGGATATCCAACTACCCGTTTAGGCCCGATCCCAGTAGAATCAAGCCTAAATAGGCAGTCAGACATCCTTCTTACAATCCAGGACTGCTGGCTCAAAACTGCTCACCTGCCTGCCTCCCTGATTGCCCCTAACCACTTCTGCCTGCCAGCCTGATCACCTCATAACCACTACACTGCCAGCCTAATTGATGTCTAACTGCTCCCCTGCCAGCCTGTTTGCCCCCAAGTTCCCTCCTCTGCTGGCCTGGTCACCCCTAACTGCCCGCCCCTACAGGCATGATTGTCCCCAACTGTCCTCCCCTGCAGGCTTGGTCCCTCTCAACTGCCCTCCCCTGCTGGCCTGATCGCCCACAACTGCCCTCCCTTGCAGGGCCTGCCTCCCAAAGGCCCTCCCCTGCTGGCCATCTTGTGGTGGCTATCTTGTGTCCACATGAGGGCAGAAACTTTGACCACATGGGGCAGCCCTCTAGTATGTTGGAGTGATGGTCAATCTGCAAATTACTCTTTTATTAGACTAGATAGAGGCCTGGTGCATGGTAGGAGCCAGCTGGTTTGCCCTGAAGAGTGTCCCAGATCAGGGTGAGCGTTCCCTTGGGTCATGGGATGGCCTGGGTGAGGGGCCTATGGAAGTTTGCAGGCTGGCCACGCCCCCCAGCGACCCAAGCTGAGGCCCCGGAATCTGGAATTAATTTATGTCTACAATTGAAACTTTGTATCCTGGAGCGGAGCCAAGCCCAGCACCAGCAGGGAGAAAGCTTGGCTTTCTCCTTTGCCAGGGAAACCCAAGCCTCTGTTCTCTCCAGCTCAGTGGCTGCTGTCATTTCTGTATCTTTTATAATTAAAACTTTATAGCATTGAGTGGAGGCCTAGGCCAGCAACGGCAGGTGGAAAGCTTGACTTCCTGTTGCCAGAGAAATCCAAGCCTTCCTCCTACTTTCAGTGGCAGCAGCCATCTTGGTTGAGGTTTATTTGCATAATCTGTTCCGAATGGTTGATGGTAATGGCTTGTGGGTGTAACAAAGGTACAGTCAAATTTAGATATTACTCTTTTATTAGATAGGATTTGCTCCTGATTTGTTGATGGGCATGGCTATGGGCATGGCTTGATTGCAGGTACAGTCAATTTGAATATTACTCTTATTAGATAGGATATTTGAAACTTCAAAGCTTGTAGTAGAAGCGCAGGTTTGCCAGGGCTGCAGAAATTTGGCCTACTCCATTGCCAGGGGCAACCCTAGCCTCCTGCTTTCTTCAGCTTCATGGCTGCTGTCATTTTTGTTGGGATTGACTTATCTTCTATTCTTGAAACTTTGTATCCTTAAGTGGAGGCCTGGGCAGGCCAGGGCTCGTGGAAAGCTTGGCTTCCTCCATCTCCAGGTGCAACTCAAGCCTCCTGCTCTCTCCAGCTTCCTGGCTGCCACCATTATTGTTGGGATTTATTCATCTTCTATAATTGAAACTTTGTAGCATTGAATGGAGATCTAGGCTGGCAAGGGCAGGTGGAAAGCTTGGCTTCCTCCATTGCCAGGGAAACCCAAACCTTGTTGCTGCTCTCAGTGTCCGCAGCCATCTTGGTTGGGTTTATTTATATATTTGTTCCTGATTGGCTGGTAGGTATGGCTTGTGGGTGTAGTGGAGGTATGTTCAAGTTACACATTACTTTTTATTAGATAGGATATCTGGAAGAACTACACAAATCATTGAATCATTCTTTTATACATGACAATGCATTACAAAATGACTGGAAGGTTTAAGATCCACTTTAAGAAAAAAACCCAGACTACTGGATTTTAATATAACACATTAAAACAAGTTCAGAGATCAGGCTAAATTTTAAATAAGATCTATAATAATAAAAATGTAATATGTTAATTAGACCAAACATCCTTCTGGAGATCCTTCTGGATGTCCTTGCAGATGAAGCTAGGGTCTCAGGTGCCAGGGGGAAGCTGATGCCAGCAGCCATGAAAAGGTCTACTCTTGTATAATTTTGTGCAGCAGGCCTCTAGTTAAGTAATTCTCCTATATAATGAAGAGGTAACATGCAAATTAACCCTCACACCCTCATAAGATGGCTATCTACAACCAGGCCACCAAGGGGGTTATAGTGAAGGATGACGAAACAACTGAACAAGCAAGATGCATGGGGTGACCAGGCCTACAGGGGGGTAAATGAAGGACAACCAAATGAATGAACAATCTGCCTGTGTGGGGTGACCAGGCCAGCGAGGAGGGGAAAAGGGAAGAGTGAGGGAGAGTTGAAGATGACCAATCCAATGGGGGGATGGGGGGTGGGAGGAAACTTGGGGGCAACCAGGCCAGCAGAGATAGGAAGTTAGGGGCAATCAGGTTGGCAGGGGGGAGAGTTAGGGGTGATCAGCCTGGCACACAGAGGCAGAGAAAGGCTATCAGGCTGGCATGGGGACAATTAGGAGCAATAAGGCAGGCAGGCAGGCAGGTGAGCAATTAGGAGCCAGCGGTCCAAGATTGTGAGAGGGATGTTTGACTGCTGGTTTAGGTCTGATCCCCAGCCAAAATCAGCAATCAGACATCCCACAAAGAATCCTGGATAGGAAAGGATGCAGGCTGAACTAAGGAAACCCACCCCCATTAAAGCACAGTTTTGTGCACTAGGCCTCTAGTATCTCTATAACTTGTTAGGCCAAAAATTTGAGAATTGCTGCCCTGAGTGTAATAAGAATATAGATAGGAGACAGTAGAAATAAAGACATAATTTAGCCTGTCCAGTTTTATTCAATGGGTATGGCATCAGCCTGTAGAACAAAGGTTCAATTGCTTCCTTGGTTGCAGATTCTCCTAGGTAGGGGCCCATGTGGGAGGCAGCCAATCAATGTGTCTTTCACATTATATTTTTCTATCTTTTTCTCCCCACCCTTTACTCCGCTTCCCTCTCTGGAAATCAATGAAAAGAATATCCAACTTTAGAGAAAATACCCTGGGATTGATTGGGTAAGACAACTGTAAGTGGCACCACCAGTTCTTTCTTGGTCAACTATCCTATCTAATAAAAGAGCAATATGCAAATTCACCACACTTCCACCACACCTACAAGCTATACCTACAAACTACACCCATCAGCCAATCAAGAGAACAATATGTAAATAAATCCCAACTAAGAAGACTACGGCTACTGGAAGCAGGGGGGAGGCTTGTATTTCCCCAGCAATGGAGGAAGCCAAGCTTTGCACCTGCCTTTGCTGTCATAGGCCTCCACTCAAAGCTACAAAGTTTCAATTATAGAAGATACATAATCCCAACAGAAATGGCAGCAGCCATGAAGCTGGAGAAAGCAGAAGCTAGGGTTACCCAGCGATGGAGGAAGCCAAGCTTCTGCAGGCCTGGCAGGCTTAGACCTCCACTTAAGGCTTCAAAGTTTCAATTATACAATTTAAATAAACCCAAACAGAAATGGCTGCCGCCACGGAGAGAACAGAAGGCTTGGCTCCATTGCAGACTACAGAATTTCAATTGTAGAAGATACATAAATCCCAGATCCCAGGGCCTCTACTTGGGTCACCAGGGGTGTGGTCGGGCTGCAAACCACCAGGTGGCCCTCACCCAAGCCGTCCAATGCCCCAAGAAAACCACCACCCTGTTCAGGACACCCTTCAGGGCAAACCAGCTAGAACTCACCGATGCACCATAAAAGAGTAATATGCAGATTGACAATCACTCCAACACACAAGATGGCTGCCCCCATGTGGTCAAAGATCCTGGCCCCATGTGGACACAGGATGGCCATCACGGGAGAGGAACCAAGAAGGCGGCATAGGAAAACACCTATCTTGCTGCCCCACACAACAATTCCAAAACTACAAGTTAACAACAGAACAAACATCATCCAGAATCACCGGAAAGCTGGCTGAGTGAAAATTCCACAAATAAAAGTAAAGATAGGACACTGTGACTCAGAGGAGCGGCGGAATGCAGTCTTGAAGATACGCGTGGAATCAGAGGTTAGGAGCCTTGAGTGCGCCCATGCACGCGTGTGTGAGCAGAAAGGACTGGCAGCTGCAAACCCGGGCAGCTTTCTCCAACGGGGAGGGCAAAGGTGTCCCACTGCATTGATTCCCCAGTACCAAGGGAGGTCTGAGATCCAGGGAAGGCAAGCTAAAACCAGGCGCGGAAGAGGTCTGCGGGTCTGTGCATGAGGACCAGCTTGAGGAGAGTGCGCATAAACTTAGAACAGCAGTGTGTGTGTAAACTTGGGGACAGAAATGCGCGACCATGCAAAGAGGACTCATGACTTGCTCCCTCTTTCAGGAGACCACTGAACTGCTTTGTTTTACAACCCTGGGCGAGACTTTGGGGGTGCAGACTCATTTGGGAAGAGGCAGAGTTGTCTGGCAGAGGGTGGAGACCGGTGGCGGCTTTCTCTCGGAGGTGCGTGCAGCGATTACCACCCAGCACAGAGACCTAGGTGCCGCATAGGGCAGAGCTGACAGGAAATCAAGGCTGCCTGCTCAGCCCACAGACTCTGACCATCCAAACTGAACACAGCTGATCCTCACAGCCAATTGGCCTGGAGGTCAAACCCTCCTAGTGCTAACAACAATAAGCTGGGCTTAACTTCAACAATACTGTACAACCCATTAAGGACTGCAGTAAGAGTATTCACCTCAGGTAACTGGGAAGGCTGTCCCTTAGAGGACATCTACCACACAGAGCCAATGAACCAACTCAGGAAAGCAACCATCATGCAGAGAAATGGAAAGAAATCAGATGTGAAAGAAAAGGAGAAAAAAAGACGACTAGAAATAGAGTTCAAAACCACAGTTATAAGGTTTTTCAACACGCTCCTAGAAAAGGCCAATGAACTTAATGAGAACTAAAAGGAAATGAACAAGACCTACAATGACATGAACAAGACCTACCAGGATATGAAAAAGGACCAACAAGAAATTAAGCATATACTGACTGAAATAAAAAATATTACACAAAGCCCTAAAAGCAGCAATTATATAAATTGCTGAAAGATATTCTATAAGAACAGGAAGAAGAAAAAGGTAAAAATATAAATTATGAACAACAAATACACATCTATCAACAAATGAATCTAAAAAACAAGTAAATTAATAAGCTGATGAACAGGATAAACTGGTGAATATAACAGAATCACGGACATAGAGAGGGAATGGACTGACAATTCTTGGGGAGAAAGGGGGTGTGGGAAGTGCATTAAGAGACTGAACAAAAATCATGCACCTATGAGAGAGGACAGTGTAGGGGAGTGAGGGCGGAGGGTTGGATGAGTACCAGGAACACAAGAACCAAGTCAAAGATTTGAAATACAAAGAGGCAAAATACACTGAGCTGGAAAAGCAAGAAACAAAAAGAATCCAGATAATTGAAGATAGTGTAAGGGGCCTCTGGGACAACCTCAAGCATGCCAACATCCAAATTATAGGGGTGCCAGAAAAAGAGAGAGAGCAAGACAATGAAAACCTATTTGAAGAAATAGTGACTGAAAACTTCCCACACCTGGTGAAAGAAATTGACTTAGGAGTCCAAGAAGCACACCGAACCCCGATATATAGGAACTCTAAGAGGACCATACCAATGCACATCATAATTAAAATGCCAAGAACAAAAGACAGAGAGAGAATATTAAAAGTAGCAAGAGAAAAACAGTTTGTTACCTATAAGGGAGCACCCATACGATTGTCAGCGGAGTTCTCAATAGAAACGATGCAGGCCAGACGGGAGTGGCAAGAAATATTCAGTGATGAATAGCAAGAATCTACAACCAAGATTACTCTGTCCAGCAAAGCTATCATTCAGAATTGAAGGCCAGATAAAGTGCTTTGCAGAAAAGAAAAAGCTAAAGGAGTTCATCACCGCCAAACCAATATTATATAAATTGCTGAAAGATACTCTATAAGAAGAGGAAGAAGAAAAAGATAAAAGTGTAAATTATGATCAACAAATACACATCTATCAACAAATGAATCTAAAAATCAAGTGAATTAATAAGCTGATAAACAGGATAAACTGGTGAATGTAACAGAATCACGGACATAGAGAGGGAATGGACAATTCTTGGGGAGAAAGGGGGTGTGGGAAGTGCAGCAAGAGACTGAACAAAAATCATGCACCTATGGGAGAGGACAGTGGAGGGGAGTGAGGGAGGAGGGTGGGATGGGTACCAGGTGGAGAGTAGCTATAGGGAGAAAAAAAGAGGGAACACTATAATTAATAAACTGGATAATAAAGGTTTAAAAAAAAAAAGATGGCCATCAGAAGAGGGCAGTTGTGGGCAATCAAGTCTGCAGGGTAGTACCGTTAGGGGTGACAAGGCTGTCAGAGAAGGGAAGTTGGAGGCAAACTGCTGGCAGGTAGCAGTTAGACTTCAACAGGCTGACAGGGGAGTAGTTAAGGGGTGTTCAGGATGGCAGGAAGAAGGGGTTAGGGACAATCAGGAAGGCAGGCAGGCAAGTGGTTGGGAGACAACAATCCTGGATTGTGAGAGGGTTGTCCGATTGCTCAATTCCATCAGGAAGCTGGACATCCCTCAAGGGATCCCAGACTGGAGAGGGTGGAGGCTGGGCTGAGGGACAATTCCCACGCCACCCTGTGCACAAATTTCATGCACCAGGCCTCTAGTAACTAATAAAGAAAACTCCTTTTGTTAAGTTATTGATTTATTAAATTAGCATAATCCAAATCAGTAGTGAGAAAGAATTGATATAAATCATTCTTAGTTAAGATGGAAAAACATAAGTCAAAAAATTACAAGAAAAAAACTACAAGTCATGTAAAGAAAATGATAGTAGCTGGTTTGTGACATCCCATGCACTGAAAGGACAACGATTCCATTCCTAATAAAGGAACATGCTCGGGCTGTGGGCTGGATTCCCATGTAGTTCTCTCACATTTATTTCCCTCTACTTCTTTTTCTCTCTCTCTCCTTCCTTCTCACTCTATAAATACATAAATAAAATAAAATAAGAAACATGAAAGTTCGGGAAGCTTACAGGAATAAAATAAGACAAAATGTTCTTGAGGATGAAGGCCTGACACTAAGCTTACTAAATATAAATTTTTGAAAATAAATTGTTGTAAATATCTGCATATTTACGAAGTGCTAAAAGAAATCAGAAAAACAATGTAAACACAATAACAGCATTAATATGTTACTTTAAAATGAACCAAAACAAAAATTACACAACTAAAAGTTCAATAACTGCCGAAACCGGTTTGGCTCAGTGGATGGAGCGTCGGCCTTTGGACTGAAAGGTCCCGGGTTCGATTCCGGTCAAGGGCATGTACCTTGGCTGCGGGCACATCTCCGGTGGGGGTTGTGCAAGAGGCAGCTGATCGATGTCTCTCTCTCATCGATGTTTCTGACTTTCTATCCCTCTCCCTTCCGCTCTGTAAAAAATCAATAAAATATATTTAAAAAAAAAAAAAAAAAAAAAGTTCAATAACTGCAATTAAAAATTCACCACATGTTCTGGCTGGTGCGGTGTAATTTGAGTATTGGCCTGCAAACTGAAGGTTGCTGGTTCAATTCTTAGTCAAAGGCATGTGCCTGAGCTTCAATCCCTGATCCCAATCAAGATGCATTTGGAAGTCAACCAATCAATATGACGCTCCAATTTTTTCTCTCTCTCTTTCTCTCTTCCTCTCTTCCTCTCTCTCACCTCTCCCAGTGTTTTGTAAAGTTAATGGAAAAAATATCCTCTGGTGACAATTAAAAACATCAACAAAAAAAATTCATTACACAAGTTCAATAGCAGATGAATCAACAAACAGAAAGCTAGATCAACTAAAATTAAGCAGTTTGAGAAACTGAAAGAAGAAAAATCAACAGAACTTAAGAGACTTATGTGACATCATAAAGCATAGTGGTATACACATGAGAATCACAGAGAAAGAGAAAAGGGCCAAAAAGCATATCTTAAAAAATAATAACCAAAGAACATGTCATATTTGATGAAAATCACCAATCTATACATATGCTCAATCTAAGATTGATAAACTCAAAAATTATCCTTCAAAATGAAAATATTAAAACACTAGAGGCCTAGTGCACAAAATTTGTGCACAGGTAAGGTACATGCCTGGCAGGAAATCAGGGCCGATTAGAGTCTCCTTTCCCTGGCTGCTCAGCCAGGGCTTTCCTTCACGTCTTGCCCTCTGGTGATCAGTGCACATCATAAGGGAGCAATCAAATTCCCGAGTGGACATTTTGCACATTAGCAAGAGAGAGAGAGAGAGAGAGAGAGAGAGAGAGAGAGAGAGAGAAAGAGAGAGAGAGAGGGAAATATTCTTGATAGTCCTGGCCAGTGTGTTCGGTGGTTAAAATGTCAACTCAAGCAATGGAAGGTCTCAGGCTGGATTCCTGGCTCCAGTCGGGGGCATATTCAGGAAGCAATCAATTGATGTGTCTCTCTCACAATGATAGTTCTCTCTCTAAATATTAATGGAAAAAATATCCTCTGGTGAGGTTTAACAAATGAAAAAACAAAACAAAACAAAAAACATTATCAGATAAATAAAATCTAGTAGATCTGCAATACAAAAAATCCAAGGACAGTCCTTCAGATAGAAATAAATGGACAATTCAATTAACTCAAAATCATAAATAAATAAATAATAATAAAGGTAACTGTAAAGATAAATATAAAAACCATTTTTATTGTATTTTTGGTGTATAGCTCCTTTTTTCTCTACATGACTCAAAAAGCAACTTGAAAAAATAATTATAAACCTACGTTATTAGCACATAGATGCATTAAGATCTAATCTCTGACAAAACAAGGCAGACCTGTATACAAGCAGACTTTTTATATGGTAATGAAACTAATTTGATGTTAATTCAAAAAAAATGTAAGATGTTAACTGTAATATTGATCCCCCAGGAATCCACTAAAATAACTACTCAATATAAAAAAGAGAAATGAGAACAAAATTAAAATAATCTATTACAAAAGAAGGGAGTATAAAGGAATGAGAAAAAGATGAAAGTCATAAAAAAAAAGCAAAATGGCAGAAGTATGTCCTTCTGTTACAGCAATTACTTTAAATATAATTGAAATAAACTCTCAATCCAAAGGCAAAAAAAAAAAAATAATGTATCCTTATTAATTTCAGAGAGGGAGAGAGAAATAGAAACATCAATGATGAGAGAGAATCATTGATTTGCTGTCTCCTGCACATCTGGCACTGGGTACTGAGCCTGCAACCCGGACATGTGCCCTTGACCCAAACTGAACTCAGGACCCTTTAGTCCATTGACCAACTATCCACTGAGCTAAACCAGCTAGGAAAAAATGACACTCTTTTTTTAAAAAAAACATAACCCAATTATATGCCATTGACAAAAGAATCACTTTATATATAAATAGAATGAAAGTGAAATGACAGAATATGATATTTCATTACAATTGTAAGCAAAAGAAACATAACCCTGGCCAGGTGGTTCAGTTGGTTGGAGCATTACCCATACTCTAGAAGTTGGGAGTTTAATTCCCTGCCAAGCTACATGACTAGGTTCCAGTTTCTCTCCCCATTAGGGATGTTCAGGAGGCAACAAATGGGTGTTTCTCTCTTACACTTGTGTGAATATGGGAAGTTCGTAGGCAATGCCATCCTTCCTCCTCCCACACACACCAAAAGTTTTGAAGTATGGTGTTTCATACCAGGCAGGATGCTAACTAAGTAAGACCTGGATGTATGTTGCAGGTGAACAATGAAGCACTCTCCATTAGTCAATCATAGAAAATGGACAAAGTCTAACTCTGTCGAAGGACTGAAGACTTGTCCACCATGAAGTGAATGGCTCAATCAGGGTATTCAAGAGTAGAAAAAAGTGCCAAAACTAACAAAGTATATTTCCTTGTCAATGGTGAAACCTCTTTCCAAAGGAAACCTAAAACAAAACAAAACAAAACAAAAAAAGTAGTATCTTTCATTTATGTTGGGGATATTGGCATGTCTGCTTTCATACCAGTTTCCACACTGACTCAGTGAGGGCAAAAACACCTTGTTGTAAGAATTCTAGGGTATAGAGGATTATGTGAAAAGAGCCTTGGATTGTGTTCTGATTGGATTTAGGTGGGCTAAGAAGAGATGCACTGGCAAGCATTGGTACTTGGAAGTCCACACAAGTGCTTGATCTAGTTGCATTGGGACTTAATTCCATTTCCTCTGTTGGAAGCATCCAATGGCTGTAAATGTAAAAGCAGTTGACTGCACCTATTTGAATTCCCACACTCCAGATTACTCATGGCAGAGAGGGCACCCCGTACTGCTCCTCTCAAAAGTGCCACTGATACTGAAGTCTCATGCATTATCCCAGTTTCAGAGACACGGGTTTCTCCTGATGCATTAAAAAGCACTGTAGGGCAAAGGAGACTAAGGAGGAAATAAAATATAAAGCTTCTTCACAGAAAAAAAAAAAAAAATCAACAAAACAACAAGAAAGCTCACTGCAAGGGAGAACATATTTGCCAATGTCATCTCCAATAAGGGTTTAGTCTCCAATATTTACAGGGAACTCATACAACTTAACAAAAAGGAGATAAACAATCCCATAAAAAAAAATGGCCGAAGAACCTAAACAGACACTTCTCCAAAGCAGACATATAGAAAAGAAATATACTAAAAAAGGCTCAAAGTCACTATTCATCCTAGAGATCCAAATTAAAACCACAATAAGGTACCACCCAACACTTGTCAGAATGGCTACAACCGACAAATGACAAGTGATGAGGAGGATGTGAAGAATGAACACTGCTGGTGGGAATGCAGACGTGTTTTCTCAAAAAATGAAAAATGCAACCACCATTTGGCCCAATAATCCCACTTCTAGGAATATATCCTAAGAAACCCAAAGCCCACATCTGAAAGGACATATACATCTCTATGTCCATAGTAGCGCATTTTGCAATAGTTAAAATTAGGAAACTGCCTAAGTCCCATCAGCAGATGAGTGCATAAAAAAAAACAAACTACTACAATGGACTACTATGAGGCAATAAAGTAAAGAACTCTGACCATTTGCAATAGCATGAAAGGACCTGGGAAGTTACACCAAGGAAAATAAGCCAAAGATCATAGGAAGATAAAATATCATCTCAGTCAAATATGTAATCTAATGAACTAAATAAACTGATAAACAAAAACAGACCCAGAGTCACAGAAGCATGAACAGACTGTTGAACCTCAGTGGGAAAACAGGGGAGGGTGGGTGGGAAGAGATAAACCAATGAACTTATATGCATGAGTGAATAACCCACCATAGAGTGGAGAAGGCCTGGGATGAGCACAGGGTGGAGTCTAGCCAGAAGAGATCATTGAAAAGAAGAGGCGAAGGAACATATATAATACTTTCAGTAATAAAGATTTATAATAAAAGAAAAGCATTGTAGAAAGAGGTGTGAACACAAACATTTTGATTCTATGGCAGAAGAGGTTTTGTATTTGCTATGCAACTGTCATCCTGTACAGTTTACAAGATTTGGACCTGGAGAATATTATGCTGAGGAAAATACTGTTTTTTTTATTCCTAATCAGGGCATATACCTATATTGTAGGTTGGGTTCCTACTAGGTGCATATGGGAGGCAATAGATCAATGTTTCTGTCTCTGAAATCAGTGATAGCATATGCTCAGATGAGTATTAAAAAAAAAAAAAGGTAGAGTGGCAAACCTACAATTGCTGTGCTAGACTCTCACAAAGGTCACAAAATAGTGCTGAAAGCAAAAAATTATTATGAGACAAAATGTATTAAATTTTAGTCAAAGAATTGTTAATGAAATAATATATGACTATAAATGTGTAAGTACCTACCATCAAAACTGCAAAATGCAGAAGGAAAAAATGAACAGAAATCATGGAAAAAATAAGTTATTCTAAAATAACAGAACCCAACAAAAGCCATCTTCTAAAGTCATTTTTCTTTTAATTTCCTCAATAATTTTTTAAATAACTAAAATTATCCATTATTTCTGTTTCCTAAAAAAGAGGTTCAGCGGTTAAAAATATTTTTCAAATTAGTGATCCTAAGAAATTTTAAAAATTAATGGTCATAATATCAAGTTATTTTACTGATAGAAGATATTTTCTCAACTTTTTAAAGTGAAAATTGAAAAAGTAATATTTAATTAATTATTTCAATCTCAATCCATAGTCTGTTAAATGAGGGAAGGAACTGAAAAGTAGAAAGATTCCCAGAAAAGCATGAAGGAAGGAAATGAGAAAATGAGTACACAAAAATGAAACAATAGAAACACAGGTAGGTTCTACTCATACCCAGCTATTAATCTAAAAGGGTTGAAATACTTATTGATTAAATCTTCCTTGCTCATTACACATATTAGAGTATTATTTTACAATTTCAGGAATGAAGTTTTCAATATATTCAAATGAGAGGCCGTTTCCCTGCAATTTATCACTCCAAGATGTGAAAACCATACACTTACAGCCCAGCTGCTAGGTATCTGTAGAATTCTAAGCAGTAAGCCTAGAACAAGTGGAGTTCTACCATTATGAAGGTCTAAACATTCTTGTATTTAGAGACAGATAAGAAAAAGACAAGTGGAATGAATGACTAAAAACCAGGTGGGAAAAGGCTGAAGCACATTACCTCCGCATCCTTTGACCACATGTCGATTCTGGCAAGAGCCACAGTTCAGGAAACAAATGACCCTAACATTTGTGACTCGGTGTCCAACCAGTTCACGATTCAGCAGACAGCAAAAGACCAAAAAAAAAAAAAAAAAAAAAAAAAGGAGGGGGGGGCGGGGTAGAGAGGAAGCATTCCGCCATTATTTAAGTGCGTAACAATGTGGCCTTGTCTTCGGGTCCTCACCTTTGTGAAAGCCCAGCGCACTTGCCAAAACCCGAGGGCGCTTACCACCCAAGGCATCAGGACAGTGTGGGGTGGGAGAATGGACAACGGAGTCTTAGGACCGTTCTCCTAGAACTCACTCGCGAGTGAGTCTGCTGTGTAGCTTGTCCCACGTGGTGTCACAACCGCACTCCCCGACAGGTTCCCTTTAAATTCAGTCTGGACTATAGTCCCATCTCCTTCATTACTCAGCTAAGAGTTCTAAAATCCAAGAATTCCCCTGTACTCCGCGTGATATATCGCCACACACACCTGTTCCAGATGTCATCACCCTTGGAGGAAAAAAATCCGAAAGTTCGTCTGGTGGCTAGGATTAGTGAGACAAGCGACCCAGTTAACTCTATACCATGGCGCCCAGAAGCAACCAAGAGATCTCCCGAACTTACCATCTACGGGCTTTGTAGTAGCCCGATCCTTTCCGGTTTCAAAGGTCTCTTCAGAGCCGCCGCCACTTTTTACCTGCGTCGCGCAGACGTAACGGAAGTACGCCCAAACAGTAAAACGAGCTAGTAGCCCGGCAGCCAGTGGCGCTCTTAAACTTCCGAAATCCAGAGGCCAATGACTGCACCGCAGCTACCCACGTGACCGGAGGAGGTTTGGCCCCTACGCTTTACTGTGAGGTAGGGCTGGGCAGCAAATGTCGCTAGGCTGGATTTATAAACAAAAGGACAAACAGAGGGCAAGTGAATCTGCGCAGACCGAGAAACATTATGGAGCACACTACTAGTCCCAGCAACCCGCTCGACCCGAGTTCTGATTTTACGATCGGGATAAGAACGCAATTGTAAACCCTGAAAAGAAAATCCAACGTGCAACGCGGGCAGCCTACTGGGATTTGTAGTTTTCAAGGAGAGTATGTATCCCACTAATTAAAGGCACTAGAAGAACCTTGGAAATATTGCAGTGTTTGGGAAGACGAGAGATCAGCTTAAAGTCAGAATAATAATGTTGTGTTTGTGTTCCTGTTCGATCACATGCTGTTCTTAGCCAGAATCATTTGGACAAAAGGGTCTCCGCAAAAAGCAGAGTAGTGCCGTTTAGAATTTCAGTTTTCCTGCCTGACACCTGCCTAGAGCTCTACCTCTTTCCCAGAATCCTCAACATTGTTTACCCTTGCAGAATAAGACCGAGATCCCTCAGATCTTTGGCTAACCCACCCATCATTCAAACACAGTGATCCACAATTGCTTCAGGATTCCTACTAGTTGAAACGATTCTATTGTCTCCACTATGTTTCCTTTCTTACTTTTATAATAAATTTGGTTTCTGAAAGGTTAAAGTGCATGGTGCTATGGCAGACTAAATAGCCATCTCAAACGGTAAATAACGAAAAACTGAATTTTTTTATGAATGGCATATCCTTAAGACAAGGACTACATACCACTGAGTCAAGGGGTTGAGATCCATAATGGCAGCAAAAATGTTCTTAGGCCAGTGAAACAAAGAAGGGTACAGAAAAAGCAACAGTGAGATCTCAGCTGGGCTGTTTTAGATCACTGACAAGTGAGAGAAAAGAAGGCCTTGGAAATAGATTCAATGGGCAGCCGCAGCTCGGCTGCCCATTGCTCCCCTGATATTGACAGTGATAGGGGTAGAAATAGAATGTTGGGAACCCAGCTAGAATTGTAAGAAATACTAATCATGCTCTGTTACCTATTATTGTTTTATTCTGATTAAAGAATGCACATTCTAATCTGGCTGGCAACTGCATTGGGGACCTGGGAGCTTATCTGTAAGTACAGACCACCATCCCCATTTGGAGCTACCTGTTATCATGGAAAGATCAACAACTTTGCTGCAGAGACCTAAGCAGCCACATCTTTGAAGACATCAGCCCTTTTCTATATCACTAAGCCCTTTAAAGATCCCCAGCCCTCTGCTTACCTGTAAACTCCCCAGTTTTTCCCTATTTCTCAAGTAATCCTTTGTCCATCTACCAATATAAGCAGGGTAGAGCAGATTTCTGTGGATGATCTGTGGATGATCTGCTGCTCTCTTGTGCTCTTGGCAGGATTGGAATAAAAGCTCATAATTGTCAAACATATCTGCTTAATTGGTTCAAGTAGTGACAGGAAGCACAGACCCATTGATTGTCTGGTTACAGTTTCAAGTCTCTTAGAGATTGAGAAATATATAAAATGGGGGAAGGAGAGAGAGAAGGGAATGGCACTATTGAGCTCTTTGGAGGGAGAGTATGCATTGCATC
The DNA here is from genome assembly GCA_027563665.1 of Antrozous pallidus. Classification (NCBI taxonomy): domain Eukaryota; kingdom Metazoa; phylum Chordata; class Mammalia; order Chiroptera; family Vespertilionidae; genus Antrozous; species Antrozous pallidus. Next base: position 295,707 of record JAOAOB010000027.1, on the reverse strand, counting down.
CTTTCGTAGTTTATTTGCTTCTTTCTTGTAGGTGTAAATCTTAGGGGAGGTCTTAAATAGAATATTCATCAGCTTCCCAGATGTGCTCTGGGTCTCTCCTGACTTTTTGATACCAGAGAAAGGGGTCATGAGGCAGCCATAATGTCATTTGTCTTGTTTTCCTGGTTTTCTGGGCTTGGAGCTGAAATACACCAAGGCCTAAGGTTATATTTAGAGAGGAGCATGTCAGAGGGACTAAACCTTCTGACTGGTGATATGATAGGGGATGGGGAGGTTACTCTCAGGGTAAGATTCCTATTTTCTAACTTTTATCACTTATTAGGAATCTGGGGCTTTCTGCCTTCTAAATGGCTGGACCTGGCCCATCTTCCTGGCTGTCTTCGTGTCTGTTAAAACAGTTCCAAGGTTTGGTTTTTCTTTGTTTTTGTTGCTGATATTATGGTTCTAAAGAATATTTCTTTTTATTATTATTATTATTATTTTTAATACTCACACAAGAATATTTTTCCATTGATTTTTAGAGAGAGTGAAAGGGACAGGGAGAGTCACACAGAGAGAAATATTGATCTGGGAGGGACATACCCAATGGTTGCTCCTGCACACCCAGCATGGAGCTGGGGATTGAGTCCTCAAATATAATCAAATTCAGGTCCCTTCAGTCCCTGGACCAACATTCTAGCCACTGAGCCAAACTGGCTAAAAAATCACACACACAACAGTATGTAGTTACCAGAGGGAAGGGGTAAAGGGTAGTAAAGGATAAAAGGGGTCAAATATCAGGTGACGGAAGATTTGTTTCATTCTGGGTGGGAAATATACACAGCATGTGTTACAGAATTATATCCCCCAAATCTATACAATTTCATTTACCAGTGTCACCCCAGTAAATTTAATTTAAAAAGAATAGAAAATATCATCACTTTAATTGTAACCATGGCTTTAAGAAACCATTATCCTATCTTATAAAAGAGTGATATGCAAATTGACCTACAAGACACACCCACCAGCCAATCAGGAGTGAATATGCAAATAAACCCAACCAAGCAGCTGGCTGACCAACACAGAGAGCAGGAAGGAGGCTTGGGTTCCTCCTGCAATGAAGGAAGCCAAATTTTCCACCTGCCCTTGCTGGTTCAGGCCTCCATTCAATGCTACAAAATTTCAATTATAGAAGATAATGATGGCAGCCATAGAACAAGAGAGAGCAGGAGGCTTGTGTTGCATCCAGAAATGGAGGAAGCCAAGCTTTCCACCTGCCTTGGCTAGCCCAGGCCTCTGCTTAAGGCTATAAAGTTTTAATTATAGAAGATAAAGCCCAACAGAAATGGCTGCCTCCACGGAGTGAGCAGAAGGCTTGGCACCACTCCAGTTACAAAGTTTCAATTGTAGAATACAAATAAGTCCCAGATACTGGGGCCACAGCTTGGGTCGCTGGGTGCATGGCTGGTCTGCAAACCACCACAGGTCTTTAGCCCAGCCACACCACAGCCCAAGGGAACCTCCACCCTGATTCAACACACTCTTCAGGACAAATCAGCTAGACCCCACCCGTGTAGCAGGCCTCTATCCTATCTAATAAAAAAGTAATATGCAGATTGATAATTACTCTAACACACAAGATGGCTGCCCAATGTAGTCAAAGATACTGTTCCCATATGGACACAGATGGCCACCATAAGATGGCCAGCAGGGGAGGGCAGTTGGGAGGGACCAGGCCTGCAAGGGAATGCAATTGTGGGTAATCAGGCCAACAGAAGAGGGCAGTTAAGGGTTACCAGGCTGGCAGAGGAGGGAAGTTGGGAGCGACTGAGCCTGCAGGGAAGGGCAGTGGGCGGGAGGGGAGAGGGGGACCCAAGCCTGCAGGGGAGGAAAGTTAGGGGCAAACATGCTGGCACGGAGCAGTTAGGCATAAATCAGGCTAACAGTGGAGTGGTTTAAGGTGTAGTAAGGATAAGAGGCAGAAGCTGTTAGGGGTAAGCAGGAAGGTAAGGAGATGTGCAGTTGGGAGCCAGCAGTCTTGGATTGTGAGAGGGATGTCCAACTGCCTGTTTAGACATGATCCTACTGCATCTGGCCTAAATGGGCAGTCAGACAACCCTGAAGGTGTCCCAGATTGGGAGAGGGTGCAGGCTAGGCTGAGGGACACACACACATACACCCCTCATGCACAAATTTCATGCACCAGGCCTGTAGTATTAGTAGAATAGGAAAAAGCATGATGTAAACACAGACTAACCCTTTCACTTCACTATGATCAATGTTTAGTTTCTTATCCTGGGAAAAACAGTCTTTTCTGATTAAAGGTAAAAATGCAAAGCTCTTTTTCAAATCTACATAGAAATATAAGCAACCTAATACTTTGAAACTCTTTTCTGTTTCTTTCAGTTAAGTTTCTGATGTAACATCAGAGTTTTCTAAATGCTATAAAGACATTGTGAATAAACAAAAAGATTCTGAGCTATTTAGTGGAAAAATTAATGTTTGCAGCGTACTATTCCACATTCTCTTCTTTCATTGTCTTGTTCTATTTTACTACTTTATCAATTGTAGATAACTTACAACAATGAAAAAATAATTCTTATTTACAGGCATTTAAATGAATTCTGGGCAGTGGATATTTGGTGAACTTCCTCCAGCCACCTATGCTAGCTACAAGCCAACAAATTCCAATGATTCCCAGTAAAAGACAAAATCTAGCAGAGAAGTATGAGATGGATTCTCCCTCAAAAGAAATCCATAGAGAAAAACAGTCCTAGTAAGAACTTGATATTAAACTTCTAGTTTTCAGAACTGAGAGAGAATAAAGTTATTTTTTAATCTAGTTTGTAGTATTTTTATATCTGCCTTAGAAATATCACTTTAATAAGTATCTCAAATTTCTATACTCTATATTAAAATGATGCATTCTTTAAAATTTTTCTTTAAACTGATTATAATAGCTAACTGATAATCTGGTTAACTAAATCCTATCCAATAAAATAGTAATGTGCAAATTGACCATATCTCCAACTACAACCACAAGCCACACCCATAAGCCAATCAGGAGTGAGTATGCAAATTAACCCCAACCAAGATGGGTGCCACCACATAGAGAGCAGGAGGGAGGCTTGGGTTTCCCTGTGATGGAGGAAGCCAAGCTTTCTGTACACACTGGCTGACCCAGGCCTCCACTAAATGCTACAAAGTTTCAGTTATAGGAGATAAATAAATTGCAACAAAAATGGCAACAGCCACAGAGCTGGAGAGAGAGCAAAAGACTAGGGTTGCCTCTGGTTATGAAAGAAGCCAAGCTTCTGCAGCCTGGCTGGCCCAGGCCTCTGCTTAAGGCTACAAAGTTTCAATCATAGAAAATAAATGCATTTCAACATAAACAGCTGCTGCCATGGAGAAAGCAGAGGCTTGGCTCTGCTCCAGGCTATAAAGTTTTAATTGTAGAAGATAAATAAATCCCAGATACCAGGGCCTGTGCTTTGGTCACCATGGGGTGTGGCTGGCCTGCAAACCACCACAGGCCCCTCCCCCAGAGTGTCCCAAGGGAAACCCCACCCTGATCTGGGGCATTCTTTAGGGCAAACCACCTGGCCCCCACTTTTATCCTATCTAATAAAAGACTAATATGCAGATTGATCATCACTAACACACAAGATGGCTGGCACCATGTAGCCAAAGATTCTTCTCCAATGTACACACAATACGGCCACCATAAGATGGCCAGCAGGGGAAAGCAGTTGGGAGGGACCAGGCCTGCAAAAGAGGGCAGTTGTGGATTATCAAGCCTTCAGGGGAGGGCAGTCAGGGGTGACCAGATTGGCAGAGGAGGGATGTTGGGGGCTACAGGCCCTGAAGTTAAGGGCAGTTTGGGGGCACCCAGACCTGCAGAGGAAAGCAGTTGGCTGGGGACTGGGCCTGCAAGGGAAGGCAGGTAGGGGCAAACAGGCTGGCAGAGGGGCAGTTAGGCATCAATCAGGTTGGCAGGCAAGTGGTTAGGGGTTGATCAAGCTGGCAGGCAGAAATGATGAGGGGCAATCGGTAAGGCAGGCAGGCAAGCAGTTTTGAGCCAGCAGCCCTGGATTGTGAGAGGGATGTCCAACTGCCCACTTAAGCCAAATCCTATGGGGGTCCTACCAGAATCAGGCCTACATAGGCAGTCAGACATCTCTCCAGGGGTCTCAGATTGGAGAAGTGCAGGCTTGGCTGAGGGACACCCCCCATTCTCTGTGCAGAAATTTTGTGCACCAGACCTCTAGTCCTATATAATAAAATCCTAATATGCAAATTGTCCCCTTGACTACACTTGCACTGGGAGTTCCTCATTTTGACTAGTTACTAATGCACACTGACCACTACGGGTAGATGCTCTGACTAGTAGGTTAGCTTGATTCAAGCACTAGTAGCTGGATTGGAAAGTGAGGTGTGAAGTGAAAGCTCGCAGAAAGCTCCCAGGGTTTGGCAACCCTGGGCAGAGATAGGAAGGGTGGGAGCCAGGATGGATTAGGTGGTGTGGGAGGCTTCTACACATAATCTGTGGACTTCGCTGCACTGTGCACCTTGCGGCTTTCTTGGTCTGCATTTTATAATCTTCAAAGCTGCTTCTTTTTATTTGTTAAGTTTCACTAACTACTTCAGGAGAGTGGGTAGCACCATTTTGAGAAGGTCATGGGGATCGGCCAGGTGGGCACACCTGAGACCAAGGGGCAGCGTTGGGCTCCCAGTAATGCAGTATAGAGGGCTACAATACTGAATCTGAGAAACCAAATCCAAAACTTGAAACTATAGGCAGCAATTATTAGAGAGTGACAGCTATGCAGGGGCCTAGAAAAGCTCCTGGGTAGGGGCAGCCAAGCAGCCTGATTCCTCTTCCATGGGACAAACTCCAAGTCCTTCCCTCCTCATCCCCATGACTCCAAACCCCTGCTCTTCTCCAAGACCTTGCTTGGGCTTGCACTTAATAGATCCTCACCACTGCAGGGCTTGGACAGCCCAGCCAACACTGGACACTGCCTCACCCAGTTCATCCTAAAGAGGAAAAATGGGGAGGCTGCAGACAGAAGGTTTTAGGAGGAGGACAAAGAGCAGGGTCCACCAAATTAGATGGAGAGGAGGGATGGAGACACCCCACAGGACTGGGGAAGGAGGGCCATACAGAAGCATTGCCCTTGGTTGAAGTAGAAACCCTGACCCCATTTTACAGACCCCAACAGAGTGTGTATAAGGAGGAAGGGACAAAGACAAAGGGGGTGTGAGGGAACTGGGTGGCTGAAGAGCAGTAACGTTTGATTCATAGTGTATTTTGTTAATATATTTTATTGACTTCAGAGAGGAAGGCAGAGGGAGCGAGAGATAGAAACATCAATGATGAGAGAGAATTGATCTGCTGCCTCCCACATGCCCACTATTGGGGATTGAGCCTGTAACCCTATGCCCCTGCCCGGAAGTGAACCCAAGACCCTTCAGTCTGTAGGCCTTGGCTCTAACCACTGAGATAAGCCATCTAGGGCAACTCATTGCCTATTTAAAACCACTGCAGTAGGCTTAGCAGGGGTCTTACCACAATGGTGTTACCCAAGAATGAGAGTGTCTCTCCTTATGTTGGATAATCAGAACTGCAGTGAAGAAAACACACACCTATGAAGCCTGCAAAGGGTTTCCATGCACATGATGCAATTTACTTCGTATGTCAGCTGAAGACAGTGAGCAGTACCTTAGAAGGACATGAGGTCTCCAAAACCAGGGCCTGGAGGGAAAGTGTGTGCTGAGCATTCTGCACTGTGAGTTACAATCTATACTAATAAAAGGGTAATATGGTAATTAGACCAGGTGGATTGGACATATTTCTGACATCTGACTTTCTTCTAGACAAAGCAGTGTTGGCAGGGGCCAAGGCTGAGGCAGTTAGGGGTGACCAGGTCAGCAAGGAAGCAGTTAGAGGGCAGCTAGGCTGACATGGGGAAAGTAAGGAGGCAGCCAGGCCAGCAGGACCATGCCAAGTAAGATCTATCCCAGGGTGAAAGAATGGTACAATATCAGCAAATCAATAAAAGCAATACGTCACATAAACAAATTGAGAGATAAAAATCACATTGGCATATTAATTGCAGCAGAAAGAGCATTTGACAAAGTCCAACAGCCTATCTTCATAAAAAGCCTCAGCAAAATGGAAATAGAGGGATCATATCTCAACATAATAAAAGATATATATATGACAAACCTACAGTCTACATCATAATGGGAAAAGGACACATAAAACTCGTTATTTGCAGATGACATGATACTGTGCATTCAAAACCCTAAAGACTCCATAAAAAATTATTAGACATGATAAATGAATTTGGCAATGTAGCAGGATTCAGAATTAATGCTAAGAAATCTATTGCATTTCTTTTTTAATATAAATATATTTTAGTGATTTTTTACCAAAAGAAAGGGAGAAGGAAAGTCAGAAATATTAATGAGAGAGAAACATCAATCGTCTGCCTCTTGCACATCCCCTACTGGGGATGTGCCTGCAACCAAGGTACATGCCCTTGACTGGAATCGAACCTAGAACCTTTTGGTCCACAGGCCGACACTCTATCCACAGAACCGGTGAAATCTATTGTATTTCTATACACCAATAGTAAATTTACAGAAAGAGATTTTTTTTAAAAAATCCCATTTACGATCACACCAAATAATAATAATAATAATAATAATAATAATAATAATAATAATAATAAACCTAGGATTAAATTTAACTAACAATGTACTCAAAATTCTACAGGGCACTGAAAAAATAGAAGAAGAACATACTATATTCATGGATTGATAGAATCAACATCTTTAAAATGTCCATACTACCCAAAGCAATCTATTGCACAGAATCAATGCACTCCCCATTAAAATACCAACATCATATTTCAAAGATCTAGAATGAACTCTCCAACAATTCATCTGAAATAATAAAAGAACCTGAATAGCTCCAGCAATCCTGAGAAAGAAGAAAAAAGTAGAAGGGATCTCAATACAAGATATAAAGCTGTATTACAAAGCCACAGTTCTCAAAACAGCCTGGTACTGGCACAAGAACAGACATATAGATCAATGGAATAGAATAAAAAACCCAGAAATTGACCCAAATCACTATACTCAATCAATATTTCACAAAAGAGGCATGAATATACAATGGAGTCAAGAGAGTCTTCAATATATGGTGTTGGGAAAATTGAACAGAAACATGCAAATATAAAATAAAATTATACTAGACCACCAATTTACACTATACAACAAAAATAAACTCAAAATGGATAAAGGATTTAAACATAAGATAGGAAAAGTAAAAATAGTAGAGTAATCCACAGGCATCAAAATTTCAGATGTATGCTGAAGCAATTTCTTCACTTTCACAGCTCCTAGGGCAATGGGAACTAAGAAATAAATAAACAAATGAGACTACATCAAAATAAAAAGCTTTTGCATAACAAAAGAAATCACCAATAAAACAATAATAAAGCCCACTGCATGGGAGAATATACTAGTATTTGACAATTTATCATCAATAAGGGTTTAATTTCCAACATTTACAGGGAACTCATACATTTTAACAAAGGAAATAACCCCCCCAAAAACTGAGCAATAGATCTAAATAGTTAATTTTGAAAGAAGACATAAAGAAGGCCATGAGACATAAGAAACATGCTCAGAGTCACTAATTATCCAAGAGATGCCAATCAAAACAATTCAGTACCATCTCACATCTGTCAGAATGTCAATTTTCAACAAATCAACAAACGACAAGTGTTTCTAAGAATGTGGAGAAAAAGGAACCCTGGTGCATTGCTCATGGGAATGCAGACTTGTACAGCCACTTTGTTTTGTTTTGTTTTTTTAAACATATTGTATTGATTTTTTACAGAGCGGAAGGGAGAGAGATAGAAAGTCAGAAACATTGATGAGAGAGACATCGATCAGCTGCATCTTGCACGCCCCCTACTGGGGATGCGCCCAAAGCCAAGGTAACATGCCCTTGCCGGAATCGAACCCGGGACCCCTCAGTCCGCAGTCCGACGCTCTATCCACTGAGCCAAACCGGTCTCTGCTGTGCAGCCACTTTGGAGAACAGTATGGAGATTCCTCAAAAATGGAATTTCCATTTGACGCAGTGAACTCACTTCTATGAATATATCCCAAGAAACTAAAAATACCAATTAGAAAGGATATATTCACCCCTATGTTCATAGAAGCACAATTCACCATAGCTTAGATTTAGAAACAGCCTAAGTGAGTGGATTAGAAAACTGGTACACATACACATTGGAATACGATGCTGTGATATATAAAAAAAAAAGGAAGGAAATCTTGCCATATGCAACAGTATGGATGAAGATGGAGAGCATTTTGCTAAATGAAATAAGCCAGTTAGAGAAAGATAAATTTTACATGACTTCAATCATTTGTGGAATATAATGATCAACATAAACTGATGAACAAGAACAGATCCAGAGACAGAGAATCATCTATCAGAACATCAAACCTCAGGGAAGGTAGGGGAGTGTGGGAGTAAGAGGGAGAGATCAACCATAGCAATTGTAGGCATGCATATAAACCTAAGTAATGGACATAGGTACCAGGAATATGAGGGGATAAATTCAGGGTGAAAAGGTTATAGGGGAACAGGATACATATGTATATCTTAATCAATAAAGAACAAAATAAGAGGATTCTAAAAAATAAAATAAATAAACACAAACTGATGCATTGGACACTTTGACTAAATTGGTTGAGAGTCTTCCCTTGTACCCACAGGTCAGATGTTGCTGTTTGATTCCAGATCAGGTCACATGCCTGAGGTTTCCTTTTGAATCTCCGCCTTTCCCTGATACCCCTTCAAATCAATAGAAACATATTTAAAGGAAATTTAAAAAAATTAAGTAAAGATTAAGAATTAGTAGTTACAAAATAGTCATGGGAATATAAAGCACAACATAGGGAACATCTATATGTATAAAAAGCTCAGCAACTGACTGGCTAACTGGCCACCTGCTCAGTAGGTATGTCATGCACTGACCACCAATGGGCAGACGCTCAATGCAGGAGCCGCTCATTGACAGCAGTTTTGCAGAGTGCCCTGTCAGAAAATGGTTTTAGCCCAATCCCTGCCAGCTGGGCCTAAGGACCCTACCTGCCAGAAGGACCAACTCACTCCGCAAATGCCCTTTGAGCCCAGGTGTTGCCCCAGGTGCAACTGGCTAGGGAGAGACCATGGGATTTTGGCTCCAGGGCATGTCAGGCCCATCTCACCCAGTCCTGCCCCATTGGTCACCTTTTAATTAATTTCCTTTCAATGCACATGAATTTGTGCACCAGCCCTCTAACAGTCAATAATATTGTAATAACTATGGGGCTAGGTGAGGATTGGAAATACCAGGGAGAAAACTGTGTAAAGTATATTATTATTTAATCACTCTGCTATATACCTAAAGGTATAGAAAGTAATATTGAATACAAAGTATAATTTAAAAAATTAAATGTAAGATGATTGAAATCATGTAAAATTTATCTTTCTCTAACTGGCTTATTTCACTTAGCAAAATGCTCTCCGTGCTGTTCCATATGGTAAGATTTCCTTCTTTTTTACCATAGCATAGTATTCCATTGTGTAGTTGTGCCACAGTTTTTTAATCCACTCATCTGCTGATGAGCACTTAGGCTGTTTCTAAATCTAAGCTATGGTGAATTGTGCTGCTATGAACATAGGGGTGAATATATCCTTTCTAATTGGTGTTTCTAGTTTCTTGGGATGTATTCATAGAAGTGAGATCACTGGGTCAAATTAAGACGGATTTCTGACAGTTTTGCGTTCCCCCCCAAGTCCCTCTTATGCTTCTGGGGCTATGTTCTTGCTCTCCCTAACTTTTTAAACAATTCCCTAGTGGATCCAAACTTTTCAGGAATATGAGCCTAGAGTTCTGTTGTTGCCCAGCCTCGTCCCCTCCACTCCCCCCTCCAGTGTTTTCCAGACATTTTCTTACTCAGGAAGTGGCAACTAAGACGAGGGTGGGAGTGGGCATGCACTCACCCAGCTCTAGCTAGTCCCAGAGGAAACTCAAGGACTGGAAAATTTATCTAATCTGGTGATGTGGTGACAGAGGTGCTTGTCTCTGAATTAAAACTTTTGATTTAATGGTGGGTGTGTTTATGGTAATTATGGTCCTCTAATGGCTTTCTCAGCAGGAAGGGGAATCTTGGCCTGTGGCAAAAGGAGCCTTTCTTCGCTGACCCTGTGTCCCTAACTCTAGACTCTGCAGACAGTCCTGGCCACCACCACCAGAAAGTCTTTAGCTTTAGCCTGGCAATTCAGTCTCAGTGGGAAGATTAGTGCCAGAGACTAAAGAGAGGAACCCCCACAAGCAGCTCTGCGTTCGGAATCCTAAAGGCCAATGGTGTCCTGTCAGGAATCCATGACTGACAGGGAAACAGAGGTACAACCTTGCTCCTTTTAAACTAGACAGCTCTGTGTTTTATTTTTTATTTTGTTATTTTTGTTGTCATTGTTGTTGTGTTGTTCTCATCCTGGTAGAACACTAGGGAATGAATACTGGTATTTGTTTCCTAGAGAAGTTTCTAGGCATAGGAGTAAAAATGAGGAAGACATAGCACTATGCCAGAGGGTGTGAATGGTCAAGCCAAGACAGACTAGAAAATTTGAGTATTCTAGTTACTGGACAATTTCTGTGGCTCTGAAAATCGACACTGTGGCTGTTACATTAATGTAATTGACATAATTATTTGTTAAAGGCATTTAAAAGGCTGGTCATCAAATACAGACTTCCATGCTTACAGATTTAAATATCTTAATTATTCATTCTTTTCACTTCATTTTGCACTGTTATTTGGTCTAGACTTTGCACTGTTCTATTTGTTTTGTACAGTTATTTCACTTCAGAGGCCTATGGAAAGATGGCAATTATTATGGGGTCTATCATAAAACTGTTGTATAGGTATAGGACACCATTCAACATGCCACATCGCTGGGATGGCAATGAAGTCATTTAGATTTTTCAACTTTCCCAGCTGGGGATCCTCTCTCAACTCCTGTCACTCTAGGCTGTGTCAGCTGTAAGTACCTCACAATTAATTAGCAAACGTTCTCCTGATTAATAAGTCACACACCTAATTGGTGATTCTATTTTGAAGGGTGGGGAAGGCCTCTCTCCTTCCATAGGCACAACCTAGGTCCAGATTCTGAAAGGCCATTGACATGAAGTAGAGGGTCTGTACCTAATTTCTTTGCTAGACTAATTTTCTTTTGGGTGACAAGAGTCCAAAACTCTCAACTCTGTTCTGACCTTTGTTACTTAGCGGAGGTCCTTAACTTGACCTGCTTTGGATTGTTGTCCCATTGCTTCTCCCACCTGTTGCTAATATTTTGCTATTAAAGTAAGACCCCTGTTCTCCTTGCCCACTTGAGGATTAAATAAAATTTATATATATTACCATTCCATGCTTGTCCAACCCAAAATTAAGAAATCAATATTTTAACCATTTTGTTGATTTTTTTTCTTATTTTGGCATTTTTCTGTTTTCTCCACTATTTGATCATACATTCAGTGGGAAGAAGTCCAAATTGTCTCTTTGGAGATCTATTTTCATGCTCTTTTGCATAGCTGATTACATTCAATTTTAATTTTGCAGAAGAAGACAATCGCTTACCATTATTTATCTTTTTATTTTTTGACATCTTCATGGGTGTAGATGCTCTGGCCCCTGTTGCTTCTGTACACTATCCACTTCCAATTACAGCATCAGCTGATGTCAGTAATAACAAGGCTTGTGATAGCAGGAAGTCTGTTTGACAAGATATGGGCAGCTATGCACCCATGCACTTCCTACTTGGCAAACTTCCATTTATAAGACACCTCTCAATTTTCAGTCTATCAGTTTTAGAAAAAAATACTCTCTTATACATAGAAAAATACAGTATATATTAAACAAAGTTAGTATGCGTATATGTACGTACACACACACACACACACACACACACACACACACACACACACTCCCATATATGCAGATACTTTGCACAGAACACAGAGCTACAACTGTGGGTAGACAGCCAGGCACCACTGATTCACTTCACCTTCCCAATGTCTCAACCACCACTCAGGTACCATCATACTCCCCACGTTCTGTTCCTGGCTTGAATAGTGGGGGCTGGAGGACCTAGATAAGATCTGGGACCCTCCAGTGAATATTGTTGGTGTACCTGTAAACAGATGCCTCTAGATAGAAATGGAACTTCTTTCCTGGCAGATGAAGCAAGAGAAAAGGAATGGGGTACAGGTGGGAACTGATTCCTACCAACATCTACTAAACAGCTAGCCTTTGAGGTTTCAATGAAAAATGTAGAATGAAAGTTGCTGGGTATCTTCCCTTTGAAACTTTTAGAGGCAGTAGGACTCATATTAATGGGATAAGGCGGGGAACAAAAGAGTCTACTAAAAATTTCTGGAGTCAGAGTATCCCCATAGGAAGAGAATCTGGGCCTACTATTTCCTTTCCTTTTCTGTTTACCATATTACTGAACCAGGTTTGCTTCTCTGATGAATCCAGTCAGGTCCTAGAGAGTCTAGTTTGACTAGCTCAGTCTTATGAGGGAACTGGGAACATACACAGTAGGCATATATTACAAAACAAAGTTTGGTAGAGTCTATTAATGTCAGTATTCCAATAAAGGGTCCATGCTGGTCTTTAGTATAGGAGACTGCTCAGAGCTGTTGGTCACATGGATTCCTTCACCAACACTGATATAAAAAGAGGACCAAAGCCTAAGATGCCAGGCCAGTGGGTGTGAGTAGGCCTTGGAGAGGGCCAATGGATCCTTGAATTGTTGATATAAATAGGCACACATTTAACCATGAAATTGTGTCGGGAGGTAGAATCAGAAATGTGTAGGAAGACAGCTATTGGGTACTAATGTATGGTCATGTGATATTTTGAAACCAATATTGAATTGTTCTAAAAAGTGATGTGTTGGTGGAGATATTTCTCTAGTTCTCTCCAAAACTTGATTTTAATGGGTAAATTACAAAGCAAACATTTTATACCCTAGGAATAAAAGTTACCATCTGTTGAATTTTGTCTGCTCCCTGGCAAACCCATGTTGCTCTGGCTTAGGAATATCCCATATTATAGGTAGTAGGCAGAGAAAACAGTCAGAATCCAGGGAGCTAGCTATATATGTGTTAAGAGTGTTCAGATAAAGAAGTGCAACTGCTTAACATGTGGGGAGACACATAAAAATATGTGGATTCAGATGTTCATAAAGAGCTAGAAATCAACTGGTCAATTGAGATATGGAAACCTAACATATAGGTGTATTATGAGAGAAAATACAGGATTTTGTTGAATAGAAACTGGGAAGGATTTTTATAACATATTTCTGGCAACAAAAGCTAATTAAAACACATCAAAAGAGTCCCTTGGAAATACACAAAAACACAAATTTATATACAAATATCCATGCTTAGACACACAGGCTGAATTACCCAAAACTAGTTAATGCTGTGGGCTGCTGGCTGGGCCTTCCTTTGTTCCTTGCCACACCCTAGAGCTCAGTACAGATCATAAAAAGCAATAGAACTCCCGGTCTCCTGGTTGAACTCCTGCAGACACTTTGCATATTAGTCACACACACACACACTAGTGGCCCAGTGCACAAAATTCATGCACAGAGGGGGGTACCCTCAGCCCAGCCTGCACTCTCTCCAATCAGGGACCCCTTCGGGGATATCTGACTGTTGACAGTCAGAGATGTCTGACTGTTGGCAGGTGGACATCCATTTTGCAATCTAGGATCACTGGCTCCTAACTGCTCACTGGCCTGCCTCACTGATCACCACTAACTGCCTCTGCCTGCCTGCCTAATCACCCCTAGTCCCTCTGCCTGCCTGCATGATTGCCCCTAACCACCTCTGCCTGCCTGATCACCTCTAACCACCTCTGCCTGCCTGCCTGCCTGTGCAGATGTTTTGTCCCTCTCCTAGGCCAAAGAGGCAGGCACAGCTGTTGGCACCGTGTTGGCACAGTCTGGGACCGTGGAGTGGGTGGATTGTTCCTTTATCAGTCTGTAGCCTGTCTGGTCCCCATTTCTTTCTTCCCAGTGTTGAGCATCTGAGCCATTATGGCATGATGGCATGAAGATGTGATGACTATTTGCATATTAGCTCTTCATTATATTGGATTTTAACTTGTCACAGTCTATCTTCAAGTGAATATTTTACCACTTCACATCTTGCACAGAAACTTCACTGTAACAACATTTCGTTTTTCCAGGCAAATCTTTATGCTATTGTTTTCATGTATTTTACTTACACAGATGTTATAAAACTGACATTACATTATTAACTATAATGTAATAGTTAAATAGTTAACTATCTTTAAATATGTTTCAATAATAAGAAACTTCTATTATATTTTTTCCTATGCATATACTGTCTTTGGTGTTTTCCATTTCTTGGTATAGATCATTATTTGTATGTGGCAAAATTTTATTTCTGCTTGCAGGACTTCTTTTAATATTTTCTACATTACAAATCCGCTGGTGATTAAAAAAATTCAATCTTTTATACATAAAAATAGTTTTAACTATTTCTAAAATAGTTTAAAATAGTTAAAATACATTTTGACTACTTTAAACTATTTAAAAAATATTTTCACTCAGTCTATTATAAATTGAGAGGATATTTACCCTTGTAAGTACTTTAATGATATTGCTCTACTATCTTCTCCCTTACACTGTTTCTGATAATAAACCTTTTGTAACATTTATGTTTATTCTTGTGTATAGTGTGTCTCTTTTCTTTTGACTACAGCCCAGCACCCAGCCACTTCAGGGCCCTGGGATTGATCAGGCCCAGCCACAGCCCGGCTCAACCTAACTTCAGTGCCGGAAAGGCCCTCCCTTGGAGAGGGCCCAGCCATCACTGGGGGGCCCCACCCACAGCCTGGCCTGGCCTAACCCCAGGGCCAGAAAGGGCTTCTCAGGGAGAGGCCCTTTCCAAACCTGAGCTCCGGGCCACTGCAGGGCCCTGTGATCCATCAGGACTCCGCCATGTCTGGCTGGCCCTGCCTGGCCTAACCCAGGGCCTGAAAGAGCTTCTGGGGGAGAGGCCCTTTCCAGAACTGGGCATCCAGCTATTGCCCTGTGATTGGCTTGTGGGCATGGCTTGTGGGTGTGGCTTATTGGGTGTAGTGAAGGTAGGATATATACTAGAGGCCCAGTGCACGAAATTGGTGCATGGGGGAAGGGTCCTCAGTCCAGCCTGCACCCTCTCCAATCTTGATGGCATTGGACCTAAATGAGCAATCAGACATCTTTCTCACTATCCAGGACTGCTGGCTCCCACCTGCTCAGCTGCCTGAATTCCTTATTGCCCCTAAGTACTTCTGCCTGCCAGCCTGATCACCCCCTAACCACTCTCCTGCCAGCCTGATTGAGTCTAACTGCTCCTTTTGAGCCTGTTTGCCCCCACTGTCCCTCCTCTGCTGGCCTGGTCACCCCTAACCACCCTTTCAGGCAGGCCTGGATCCCCCTCAACTGCTCTGCCCTGTAGGCCTGGGTCTCCTCCAACTGCCCTGTCCTGAAGGCCTGGTCACCCCCAACTTCCCTTCTCTGCTAGCCTGGTCACCCATAATTGCCCTCTCCTGCAGGCTTAATCACTCCCAACTGCCCTCCCTTGCAGGCCCGGTCCCTCCCACCTGCTGGCCATCTGTGGTGGTCATTTTGTATCCACATGGGGGTAGGATCTTTGACCTCGTGGGAGCAGCCATCTTGTGTGTTAGAGTGATGGTAAATCTGCATATTTTTCTTTTATAAGATAGGATAGAGGGCTGGTACATGTGTGGGGACCAGCTGGTTTGCCATGAAGGGGTCCTTGATCAGGATGGGGGTTGCCTTAGAGTGTTGGGCGCCTGGGTGAGGGGCCCATGGTGGTTTTCAGGATAGCCACATCCCCCAGGAACCTAAGTGAAGGAAGGCCCTGGTATTTGGGATTTCTTTATCTTCTACAATTGAAACTTTGCAGCCTGTCATAGCCTAGCCTTCTGCTCACTCAGTGGGGGCAGCCATTTCTGTTGGAATTTATTTACCTTCTATAATTAAAACTTGTAGCCATGAGTGAAGGCCTAGGCTGGCCAGGGCTGCAGAAGCTTGGCTTCCTCCCATCAATAGGGACAACCCTAGCCTCTGCTCTCTCCAGCTCTGTGGCTGCCACCATTTCTGTTAGGATTTATGTATTTTCTGTAATTGAAACTTTGTAGCATTGAGTGGAGGCCTAGGCCAGCAAGGTAAGGCAGAAAGCTTAGCTTCCTCCAAAGATTGGGAAACCCAAACCTCCCTCCTGCTTTCAGTGGCTGCTACCATCTTAGTTGGGGTTTATTTGCATATTCATTTCTGATTGGATGGTGGGTGTGGCTTTGTGGGTGTAGTGGAGGTATGGTCAATTTGCATGTTACCTACTTATTAGATAGGAAGTCCCTTTTCTCCCAATGTTCTATCTCAGCTTCCCCTGTTGTCTGTTTTCATTGGTTATGCTTATATGCATGCAAGTTCTCTGGTTGATATCTTACCCAAACCCCCAGTACTTTTCTCCCCTTACTTCCCTTCCCCAAACACTCATGCCTCCAACCTCTTGCCTATCTTCCCTGCCTTTTCTCTGAGGTTTGATGATTTGTTTTATGCTTCTATGACTTTGGATCTATTTTTGTTAATCAGCTCATGTCATTTATTAGATTTCACAAATGAGTAAGGTTATGTGATACTAATCTTTCTTTGACTGACTTATTTCACTTATCATAATGCTTTCCAATTTCATCCATACTGTCACAAATGGTAGGAATTCTTTCTCTTTTTATAGCAGTGTAATATTCAATTACATTGGTGTACCAGAGTTTTCTAATCCATTCATCTGTTGGTGGACACTTAGCCTATTTATAAATCTTAGCTATGGTAAATTGTCCTGCTATGAACATAGGGGTACATATATCCCTTCTGATTGGTGTTTCTGATTTCTTGGGATACATTCCTAGAAGTGATATCACTGTGCCAAATGGAAGTTTCATGCTGCTTTCCACAGAGGCTGCATAAGTATGCATTCTCACCAGCAGTGTAGAAAGGTTTCCTTTTCCTTATAACTACAACAGCAGTCATTGGTTGATTTTTTTCTTAAAATATATTTTATTGATTTTTTTTACAGTGAGTAAGGGAAAGATAGTGTGTTAGAAACATCAATGAGAGACATTGATCAGCTGTGCCTCCTTCACACCTCTTATTGGGGATGTGCCCATAACTAAGATACATGTCCTTGACCAGAATCAAACCTGGGACCTTTCAGTCCACAGGCTGATCCTCTATCCACTGAGCCAAACCGGCTAGCGCCATTGATTGATTTATTGATGACAGGTGTGAGGTGGTATCTCTTGAATGATTAGTGAGTTTGAGCACGTTTTCACATGTCTTTTGGCCTTCTGTATGTCTGCTTTCAAGAACTGTCTATTTAGGTCCTTTGCCCACTGTTTGATTTGGTTTAGTTATATTAGTTCTCTGTATATTTTGGAGATTAAACCCTTATTTAATATTAGTGGTGTGGTGCATGAAGTTCATGCATGGGGAGGGAAAGGGTGTCCCTCAGCCTGGCATGCACACTTTCCAATCTGGGATTCTTTGGGGGATCAGGCCTAAACTGGCAGCTGGACATCACTCTCACAATCTGGGACCACTGGCTACTATCTGTTTACCTGACCACCTGACTAATCACCTATAACCACTCTGCCTGCCACCCTGCTTGCATCCAACTACCCCCCACCCTGCCACTTTGATTGTCCCCAACTTCCACCCTGCCACCTGATTTCCCCCAACTGACCTACCCTCCTGACCTGATTACCCCTAACTGCCTTTGCCTCAGCCCTTTGTCCATAAGGATGTCTAAAGGCCTTCCGGTCTAGTTAGCATACTATATTATTAGTATTAATGACATTGGAAAATATGTTCGCCCAGACAGTGGGCTCTCTTGTTATTTTATTTTTATTATTATTATCCTTCAAAGTATTACAAACAGTAGTACATATGTTTTCCTTTTCCCCCCAAAGTCCACCCCCCAGCACATGTCCTCATTCCACCCCCACCTCGTTCCAGTGTCTTGTATCCATTGGTTATGCTTATATGCATGCATACAAGTCCTTTGGCTGATCTCTTACAGCCCCTGCTCCCCGCAACTTTCCCAGCCTTCCCCTTGTTGTTTGTCAGTCTGCTCAATGCTTCTTTGCCTCTATATCAATATTTTTGCCCTGTTTCTCTTCTTTAAAAAGATCTTGCATCTGCATACTGGAAATAAATGTATAAAAACAAAAAATGTTTGAGTCTCAGTTTCAATGTCCAACAGTTATGAGTCCCAGTTTCAATGTCAAATAGTTTCTTATGTGTACATGTCAGCAATGGTATTTGGATGGTGGCGATATGGTGGCAATGCAGGTTCCACCCTCTCTGGTTTGTCCTGGACCACCTGCAGTGACACAGAGCTGCTGACTGCTATCATGGCAAGGTGTCGTCAGCGTCTTCCATCTCTGGACTCTCTTTGCGGTTGGAACAGATCTGTCAGTTCCTAATTGTTGCAGGAACCCATATGATCTTGGAGTTGTTTTCTGAAAATATACAAACATATTCTTCACCAAAAGTTAATGAAGGGATCTTTTCTGAGGAACTTATTTTGCTATCCCACACAACAATTCCAAAACTACAACTTAATGACAGAACGATCATCCAGAATCACTGGAAAGCTGGCTGAGTGAAAATTCCACAAATAAAGTAAAGATAGGACACTGTGTCTCAGCGGAGCAGTGGAGGGCAGTGTTGAAGATACTCGTGGAGTCAGAGGTTTGGAGCCGTGCACGCGCCCCAGCAGTGACGGTGAGTGGCTGCAAACCTGGTTGGTTTTCTCCAATGGGGAGGGTAAAGGTGTCCCACTGCACTGATTTCCCAATTCCGGGTAAGGTTTGAGGAATCCATACTCATCGGGGTGAAACTGGACATTGGGAAAGCACGCTGAGGCCTGGGCGTGGCAAGATCGGTGAGCTTGTGGAAAGGGCAAGCTTCTGGAGAGTGCGATAAACTTGGAAAAAGCAGTTTGAACATAAACTTGGGAACAGAACTGTGCAACCATGCAGAGAGGACTCATGACTTGCTCCCTCATTCGGGAGACCACAGGACTGCATTGTGTTACAACCCTGGGTAAGACTTTGGGGGTGCAGACTCATTTGGGGAGAGGCTAAGTTGTCTAGCAGAGGGTGGAGATGGGCTGCAGCTTCTCTCAGAGGTGTGTGCAGCCGTTACCGCCCAGCACAGAGACCCATGTGCCGCATAGGGTGGATCTCATGCTGCCTGCTCAGCCCGGAGACTCCGCCCATCCAACCTAAACACAGTTTACCCTCACAATCAATTGGCCTGGAGGTCAAACCCTCCTAGTGCTAACAACAATAAGCTGGGCTTAACTTCAACAATACTGTACAACCCATTAAGGACTGCAGCAAGAGTATCCTCCTCAGGTAACTGGGGAGGCTGAGCCACTGTCCTTTAGAGGACATCTACCACACAAAGCTAATGGACCAACTCAGGAAAGCAGCCATCATGCAGAGAAATCGAAAGAAATCAGATATGAAAGAAATGGAGGAAAAAGACAACTAGACATAGAGCTCAAAACCACAGTACTAAGGTTTTTCAAGAGGCTCCTAGAAAAGGCCAATGAACTTATTGAGAAATACAAGGAAATGAACAAGACCTATGAGGAAATGAACAAGACCTATGAGGATATGAAAAAGGACCAACAAGAAATTAAGCATACACTGACGGAAATAAAATATATTACATAAAGCCCTAAAAGCAGAACAAAGAAACAAATCAAAGATATGAAATACAAAGAAGCAAAATCCACTCAACCAGAAAACCAAGAAGCCAAAAGAATAAAAAAAAAAATTGAAGATAGTGTAAGGAGCCTCTGGGACAACCTCAAGCATACCAACATCTGAATTATAGGGGTACCAGAAAAAGAAAGAGACAAGATAATAAAAACCTACATGAAGAAATAGTGACCGAAAACTTCTCCCACCTGGTGAAAGAAATTGACTTAAAAGGCCAAGAAGTGCACAGAACCCCAAAATATAGGAATGTAAAGAGGACCACACCAAGACACATCATAATTAAAATGCAAAGAGCAAAAGATAAAGAGAGAATATCAAAAGCAGCAAGAGAAAAACAATTAGTTACCTATAAGGGAGCACCCATATGATTGTCAGCAGATTTCTCAACAGAAACTATTCAGTCCAGACTGGAGTGGCAAGAAATAATCAAAGTGATGAATAGCAAGAATCTCTATCCAGCAAAGCTATCATTCAGAATTGAAGGTCAGATGAAATGCTTTGCAGATAAGAAAAAGCTAAAGAAGTTCATCACCATGAAACCAATATGAAATGCTGAAAGATATTCTTTAAGAAGAGGAAGAAGAAAAAGGCAAAAATATAAATTATGAACAACAAATACACATCTATCAACAAATGAATCAAAAATCAAGTGAATTAATAACCTGATGAACACGATAAACTGGTGAATATAACAGAATCATGGACATAGAGAGAAAATGGACTGACAATTCTTGGGGAGAAAAGGGGCGTAGGAGGTGCAGCAAGAGACTGGACAAAAATCATTCACCTATGGGAGAGGACAATGGGGGGAGGTGAGGAAGGAGGGTGGGACGGATACCGGTTGGAGGGGAGATATAGGGGGATAAAAAAGGGGAAACAATGTAATTAACAAACTGAACAATAAAAATATAAAAAAGGATCTTTTCTGTAAATAAGACTTGGGATTCTTTCAATATTTGCCCAAATGATTTTCCTTTGGCTTATTTTGACACCATGTGTGTTTTTCATGGATGTCCTGCTGTTGGCATTACAAATGGAACTTATTTTCTGTACTAAGAATTTTCTAGATGTAATTTACTTACATAATACTTTTACTTACATGATATTACCCTACTATCCTCCTCCCCTTTTTTGATTAATGGAGCTCTGATCTGAGCTTTGAATGGGAGGCGGAGAAGCCATGGGGGCAGGAGACCTCCCTCAGAAGTGGTGACAGTTCAGGTCCCTAGAAGCTTAGGAGTGTGGGGGTCTGTGCCATACCTCTGTTGACCTTTAAGTTCTCTCCTGTTGGCCCCTCAGCAACTGTGACTGTCTTAGGTTGTTCCTTCCCTGAGGATCTTACCCATCTCTGGCTAAACAGCCATCCTCTAAGGGCCAAGAAGAGTGATGTCTCCTTGGTAATCTATGCCTCCATGGCCTCCACCCCCAGCACTTGCCTTGGGGTCCCCTCGCCTGCTAGCACTGTTCCGGCACTGGTCACATATCTCAGGGAACTCAGGTTTCTTCTCTAGGGAGGGCCATGATCACACCTTTGGGCAAGAGACAGATCCATGGTGCTGGCTGCCCAGAGACTTCAGCCACAACTTGAACTGGAACCTCAGGCAACAGCTGTGTGTATTAGGATTGTGAGAAGAGAGTCCCTCTAGGCAAAAAGGGCAAGAGGGGCCAATATAGAATGCTCGAATGCCTTCCCAGTGCCTTAATTTCTTTTGTAAGAGATTAATTCCTTTACTGTCCTTTTTAAAATTGATGCCAAACATTCAAAGAATTCGTTTGTAAGCTTGTTTGGGATACCTGTACAATATGCTGTTGTCAAATATCAAAAATTATAATGACATTGTAGAATAATATCATGTAAGGGTATTGTGGTGTCATGGGAGGTTGAAGGGGGCTTCACCTAAGAACTGGTGTCCACAGGAGATGACATGTTCTAGGCCATGTCAATTCAATCTCAAACTAGCTGCCAATTTTTTTATAACTTTATATAAATTTTGTTGTGGATTACTTACCTTAGTTCAAAAGGTCAAATATATTGACTTTCCCCCTTATGCCCGAAACCCCCCACTTACCATGAGGTTTGACATTCTGATAGATGATTCTCAGTCTCTGGATCTGTTCTTGTTCATCAATCTATCCCTTTCATTATATTCCATAAATTAGTGAAATCGTGTGATATTTGTCTTTCTCTGCCTGGCTAAATACACTTAGAAAAATGCTGTCCAGCTCCATCCATGTTGTTGAATGGTAGGAACTCCTTCTTTTTTACTGCAGCGTAGTATTCCCTTGTTTTTTATTCCACTCATCTGCTGATGGGCATTTAGGCTGTTTCCAAATGTTAGCTATAGTAAATTGTGCTGCTATGAAATTAGGGGTGCACATATCCTTTCTAATTCGCATTTCTAATTTCTTCGAATGTATTCCTAGAAGTGGGATCACTGGGTCAAATGGGAATCCCATTAATAGTTTTTTAAGGAAACTCCATACTGTTCTCCACAGTGGCTGCACCAGTCTGCAATCCCAATAGCAATGTACCAGGGTATCTTTTTCACCACATCCTCTCCAGCACTTGTTGTTTGTTAATTTGTTGATGAAAGCCATTCTGACAGTTGTGAGATGGTACCACATAGTCATTTTGATTTGCATCTCTCGGATAATTAGTGACTTTGAACAAGTTTTCTTATGTCTCTGGGCCGTCCTTTCGTCTTCCTTCAAAAAGATTCAATTTAGATCCATTGCCCATTTTTTTGGATCATTTGTCCTCCTTTCATTAAGTTGTATGAATTGCCTGTAGATGCTTGTGATTAAACCTTTATCACTGATAATATTTGCAAATATGTTCTCCCATATAGTGGGTTTTCTTGTTGTTTTGTTGGTTTCTTTAGCTGTGCCAAAGCTTTTTATTTTGATGTAGTCCCATTTGTTTATTTTCTCTTTAGCTTCCATTGCCCTAGGAACGGTATCATTAAAGAAGTTATTTCGGCATATGTCTGAGATTTTTCTTCTTGTGGATTCCTCTAATATTTTTATGGTATACTGTCTTATGTTTCAGTCTTTCATCCATTTTGAGTTTATTTTTGTGTATGGTGTTAGTTGGTGGTCTAGTTTCATTTTTTTCCATATATCTGTCCAATTTTCCCAACATCAGTTATTTAATAGGCTGTCTTGACTCCATTTTATGTTCATGCCCTCTTTGTCAAATATTAATTGAGCGTAGTGGTTTATTGATATCTTGATTCTCTGTTCTATTCCATTGGTCTAAATGTCTGTCTTGTGCCAGTACCAGGCTGTTTTGAGAACATTAGCTTTGTAATACAACTTGAAATCTGGTGTTGAAATCCCACCAACTTTGTGCTTCTTTCTCAGGATTGCTGTCGCTACTCGGGGTCTTTTTTAATCCAGATAAATTTTTGGAGAGTTCTTTCCAGGTCTGTGAAATAGGCCATTGGTATTTTAATGGGGAGTGCATTAAATTTATAGATTGATTTGGGTAGTATGGACATTTTAATTATGTTGATTCTCCCAATCCATGAACATGGTATGTTCTTCCACTTGTTTATCTCTTCCGCTATCGCTTTTTTCAGTGTCCTCTAGTTTTCTGTGAATAGGTCTTTTACCTCCTTAGTTAAGTTTATCCCCAGGTTTCTTAATTTTTTGGTGTGATGATAAATGGGATTGCTTTTTTAGTCTCTCTTTCTATAAGTTCACTATTGATGTATTGAAATGCCATAGGATTTTTGGCATTAATTTTGTATTCTGATATGTTGCTGATCTCATTTATTATCTCTATTAGTTTTTTGTAAAGTTTTTTGTGTTTTTATGGGCAATATCATGTCATTTGCAAATAACAATGGCTTTACTAATTTTCCAATTTGGATGCCTTTTATTTCTTCTTCTTGTCTAATTGTAATGGCTAATACTTCCAGTACTTTGTCTAAAATTAGTGTTGAGATTGGGCATCCCTGTCTTGTTCCTGTTCTTAAGGGAAATGGTTGTAGTTTTTGTCCATTGAGTATGATGTTTGATGTGGGTTTATCATATATAGTTTTATTATGTTGATGTATGATCCTTCTATTCCACCTTTTTGAGAGTTTTTATCAGAAAAGGGTTTGGATTTTGTCAGTTGTTTTTTCTGCATCAATTGATATGACTATGTGATTTTTATCTCTCAATTTGTTTATGTGATGTATCACATTTATTGATTTGCGGATATTGTACCATCCTTGCATTCCTGGGATAAATCCTACTTGGTCATGGTGTATGATCTTTCTGATGTACTGCTGAATCCGATTTGCTAGAATTTTATTGAGGATTTTGGCATCTATATTCATGAGGGACATTGGACTGTAATTCTCTTTCTCTGTGTTGCCTTTATCTGGTTTTGGTATTAGGGTGATGCTGGCTTCATGGAAGGAGTTTGGAAGTGTTCCATCCTCTTGAATTTTCCGGTATAGTCTGAGGGGGATAAGTTTAATTCTTCCTTGAACACTTGGCAAAACTCCCCTCTCAAGCCATCTTGCTCTGGGCTTTTATTTGCTGGAAGCTTTCTGATGACTGCTTCAATTTCTTCAACAGTTATTGGTCTATTGAGCTGTTTAGATTCTTCCTGATTGAATTTTGGGAGGTTATGTTTTTCTAGGAATATATCCATTTCCTCCAGGTTGTCCAGTTTGTTGGAGCAGAGTCGTCATAGTATTTTTTAACAATCCTTTGTATTTTGATAGGGTCTGTTGTTATGTCACCTCTTTCATTTTTTTTTATTGTTCAGTTTATTAATTACATTGTTTCCCCTTTTTTATCCCCCTATATCTTCCCTCCACCCTGTACCTATCCCACCCTCCGCCCTCACCTCCCCCTCCCCAAGGTCCTCTCCCATTGTTGCAAGATTTTTGTCCAATCTCTTGCTGTACTTTCAACAACACTTTTCTCCCCAAGAATTGTCAGTCCATTCCCTCTCTATGTCCATGTTTCTGTTATAGTCACCAGTTTATCTTGTTCATCAGCCTATCAGTTCACTTGATTTTTATGTTCATTTGTTGATAGATGTGTATTAGTTGTTCCTAATTTATATTTTTACCTTTTTCTTCTTCCTCTTCTTAAAGAATATCTTTCAGCATTTCATATAATACTGGTTTGGTGGTGATGAACTCCTTTAGCTTTTTCTTATCTGTGAAGCACTTTATCTGATCCTCAATTCTGAATGATAGCTTTGCTGGATAGAGTAATCTTGGTTGTAGATTCTTGCTCTTCATTATTTTGAATATTTCTTGCCACTCGCGTCTGGCCTGCATCGTTTCTGTTGAGAAATCCACTGACAATCGTATGGGTGTTCCCCTGTAGGTAACGAACTGTTTTTCTCTTGCTGCTTTTAATATTCTCTCTTTATCTTTTGCTCTTGGCATTTTAATTATGATATGTCTTGGTGTGGTCCTCTTTAGATTCCTATATTTTGGGGTTCTGTGTACTTCTTGGGCTTTTAAGTCAGTTTCTTTCACCAGGTGGGGAAAGTTTTCAGTCACTATTTCTTCAAGTAGGCTTTCATTAACTTGCTCTCTCTCTTTTTCTGGCACCCCAATAATTCTGATGTTGGCTTGCTTGAGGTTGTCCCAGAGGCCCCTTACGCTATCTTCAATTATCTGAATTCTTTTTGTTTCTTGCTTTTCCAGCTGAGTGGATTTTGGTTCTTTGTATTTCAAATCTTTAACTTGGTTCTTGTGGCCCTCTGGACTGCTTTTAGGACTTTGTGTAATATTTTTTATTTCAGTCTGTGTATGCTTAATTTCTAGTTGGTCCTTTTTTTTATCTGTGAGGGTCTGGTTCGTATCCTCAGAGGTCTTGTTCATTTCCCTGAGGGTCTCATTCATTTCTTTGTAAGTATCATTCATCTCCTTGTAAATCTCATTCATTTGCTGGTTGGTCTTGTTTATTTCCTGGTTATTCTCATTAAGTTGATCGGCCTTTTGTAGGAGCCTCTTGAAAAGCCTTATAACCGTGGTTTTGAACTCTATGTCTTGTCGTCTTTTCTCCTCCATTTCTTTCACACCTGATTTCTTTCCATGTCTCTGCATGGTGACTGCTTTATGTGGTGAATATCCTCAAAGGGACAGTGGCTCAGTCTCCCCAGTTACCTGAGGTGGGTACTCTTACTGCAATCCTTTATGGGTTGTATTCAGTGTTTTTGAATTTAAACCCAGCTTTTTGTTGTTAGCCCTGGGAGGGTTTGACCTCCAGGCCAATTGTCTGTGAAGCTCAGCTGTGCTCAGGTTGGGTGGGTGGAGTCTCCGGGCCAAGCAGACAGCGCTAGCTCCACCCTATGCAGCCCCAGGGGCTCTGTGCCGGGGGCAATGGCTGCCAGCACCTCTGAGAGAGAGCCGCTGTGGAGCTCCACCGGCTGCCGGGGAATTCAGACTGTCCCCAAATGACTTTGCATGCGCAATGGCTCACCCTGGGTCGTAAAACAAAGCAGACTGACGGTTTTCCGAATGAGAGACAAGTCGCGGTGCACTCTCTGCGCCGTCACGCAGCCGAGCTGTTCGTGCGAGAGCTGCCTTCTCCACAAGCCAGCAGACCCGGCAGCACCCGAGCTTCGGCGTGCCCTCCCACTGTCCAGTTTTCACCCCGTGTGATAGTGGGTTCTCTGGACTTCGCCCAGAGCTGGAGAATCTGTCCAGTGGGACGCCCCTGTCTCCCCGTTCGAGAAAACTGGCCGGTTTTCAGCCGCCCGCCCTCTCCGCCACGCGCACTCCAAACCTCTCTCTGCGTGCGAATCTTTCAACGCTGTCCGCCGCGGTTCTCCGGGTCACAGTGTCTTATCTTTACTTTTATTTGTGGAATTTTCACTCGGCGAGCGTTCTGGTGATTCTGGACGGTGTTTGTTCCTTCGTTAAGTTGTTGTATTAAAATTGCTGATTATGACGGCAAGATAGGTGTTTCATCTTTGCCGCCATCTTAGTTCTCTCACCTCTTTCATTTTTTATTTCATTTTTTGGGTCCTCTCTCTGCTTCTTGGTGAGTCTGGCTAGAGGTTCATCAATCTTGTTTATCCTTTCAAAGACCAGCTCTTGGATTTGTTGATCTTCTGTATTGTTTCTTTGGTCTCTATGTCATTTATCTCTGCTCTGATCTTAATATTTCCTTCCTTCTGCTTACACTGGGATTTTCTTGTTGCTCTCTTTGTAACTCTTTGAGTTGTTGGGTAGATAATTTATTGCCATTGTTTCTTGTTTGTTTGCTTGATTTTTGCAGTAAGATTGTAGAACTATGAAATTCCCTCTCAAAACTGCTTTGTTGTATCTCATAGATTTTGGATTGTTATGCTATCTTTGTCATTCATTGCTATGATGTTTTCTGTTTATTCCTTGATCTCTGTGGTAACCCAGTCATTGTTTAACAGCATGCTGTTTAGTCTCGATGTGTTTTATTTCTTTGCATTGTTTTTATGGTTGTTGATTTCCAGCTTTATGCCACTGTGATCTGAGAATATGGTTGATATGATTTCTGTCTTCTGGACTTTGGAGAGACTTTGCCTATGACCCAACATATGGCCTATCTTTAAGAATGTCGCATGGGCACTTGAAACAGGCTGTCAAGCTGTTTCCTTTTGCTTTGGGGTGAAATGATCTGAAGATGTATATCCTTTTGCTTTGGGGTGAAATGATCTGAAGATGTCAATTAATTCCATCTGGTCTCGTGAGGCATTGAGGATTGATGTTTCTTTACTGATTTTTTTGTTTAGAGGATTTGTCCAATCGTGATAGTGGGGTATTAAAATCTCCTACTATGATTGTATTGCTGTGTATCTCTCTCTTGATATCCTCCAGGAGTGTGTGTGTGTGTGTGTGTGTGTGTGTGTGTGTGTGTATTTGGGTGCTCCTCTATTGGGTGTGTATGTGTTTACCAGAGTTATATTTTCTTGTTAGATTGCTCCCTTTGTATTATGAAGTGGCTTTCTTTACCTCTTGTTATTTCCTTCACTTTGAGATCTAACTTGTTGGATATAAGTATGGCTACCCCAGCTTTTTTTCCATTTCCATTCGCCTGAAGAACCTTTTTGCATTTTTTCACCCTCAGTCTGTGTGAGTGTTTTTTTCGAAGGTGGGTTTCTTTTAGGCAGCAGATATATGGGTTATGTTTTCTTTTTTATAATATTTTATTTTTTATAGTATAATTTAGATTTAATAGCAGTACAAATGTTTTCCTTTTTTCCCCTCCCATTATCCCACCAGCCTCCCCTACCTTCCAATACCGGTCTCCACCTACACCACCGCCCTAATGTCTTGCATCCATTAGTTATGCTCATATGCATACAGACAAGTCCTTTGGTTGATCTCCCATAGCACCTGCCCCCCACCCTTCCCAGCCTTCCCCCTGTAGCTTGACAGCCTGTTCAATGCCTCCCTGCCTCTATATCAATCGCTCTCCTCTGTTTCTTTTCTTCAAAAATATCTTGCAACTGCATACTGGAAATAAATGTATAAGAACAAAAAAATGTTTTAGTCTCAGTTCCAATGTCCAACTGTTCTGCGTCCCAGTTTCAATGTCAAATATTTCCTTATGTGTACATATCAACAATGGTATCCGGATGGTGGACATATGGTGGCAATGCAGGTTTGGTCCTGGGCCACCTGCAAGAACGCACAGCTGCTGACTGCTAGCATGGCAAGGTATCGTCAGTGTCCCGCATCTCTGGACTGTCCTCATGACTGGAACAGACCCGTCAGTTCCTCACAGTCGCAGGAACCCACATGGGCTTGGAGTTGTTCTCTGAAAACACACAAACACATTCTCGACCAAAAGTTAACAAAGGGATCCTCTCTGCAAAATAGACTTGGGATTCTTTTTACTTTTGCCTAAATGATTTTCCTTTGGCTTATTTTGACACCATGTGTGTTTTTTCATGGGTGTCCTGCATTTGGTTTTACAAATGGAATTTACTTTTCTGGAGTAAGAATTTTCTAGATGTGTTTTACTTACAGGATATTTTTTCTTACATGATATTACCCGACTATTCCCCCACTATTGTTTTGATTAATGGGAGCTTTTGGAAATTTTAGATTGTAGTCTTGGTAACTTTAAATTTTAATTTTTGCACATAAATATAACTGCTTTAGGTTATAGAATGCTAGGCCATTTTATAGTGAGATGAACTACTACTAATAGATATTTTAGTTAATGTTTTAGGAACAGCTTTTTGTCCAGTACACTCAATTTTCTTGAGTATTCCCTTATTTCACTTGGCCAATTTAAATTAAACTGAAAACTTGATTACTATTTTACTGTCAATTTTAATACTCAAGCAGAAATCTTAGTTTAGCCTGTAAACATTAGTGGAAAGGAATATTTGCATTCTTGAGTAGGCCCTGAGCATTCCCGGTAGTAGACTGCATTTAGATATAGAGCAGCTATTGCTCGCCGAGATTCTTTCTGCAACCTGGGTCCCGATCTGAGCTGTGCATGGGAGGTGAAGCAGCCGTAGGGGCAGGAGACCTCCCTCAGAAGGGGTGAGTTCAGGCTCCTGCAAGGTAAGTGGATCAGGGTCTGTGCCCTACCTCTTTTAGTTCTCTCCTGTTGGCCCCTCTGCAACTGTGCATGTCTTAGACTGTTCCTTCCCTGAAGAATCTTACCTGTGTCTGGCTAACCAGCCATCCTCTGGGGCCAAGAAGATTGATGTGAGGTTCAGTTCTGTCTCCTTTGTAGTCTATGCCCTCATGATTTCTATGCCCAGTACCTCCGTTGGGATCCATTCGCCTCCTGGCGGGGCCTTGGTACTGATCACATATCTCGAAAACCCGGGTCCGTTATTCAGTAGGCTAATGCTATATCCACTGAGCCAAAAATGTTTTGGCCTATCTGTTCTTTTTAAAGGGCCAGGTTATGAAGTGAACTCACTTCCTCTGAGCTCCAGTGGCATGACAAGGCTCAGGGGGATACAGAAACAACTGAGTTCATGGCAATAACTCAGAGACAGCATTCTCCCAGACAGAGGAGTTCCCAGGGGTCATCGTCCCTATGTTGGGACATTCCCCTCACAGGGCCGACTAACAACCATATCTAAGATCCCATTAACCTGAATCACAGTGTTTGTTCTGCTCTATTGATTCTCAGTGACCCTGTGGCATCCAATTTGGCACCCCACTTAACCTGTGAGCAATGTCTTTTTAATATGAATGGCCTATCTTTCTGAAGTTTTAGACACTGCTAAAACCTCTCAAACAAGGTGCAGGTGAGTCAAAGAACCCCAAACCAGTCATTAGAAGATCCAAGACCCAGCACTAGCACAAATCTGCCTTGCTTTACAACTGAACCCTACTGGGGCACTTCCAAACCCAATACAAATAGAAGGAATATACAGATAGCTCTGTAAGCTCCTGCTGGGTGGCTGCAGGAAATGTCATACTTTGCCCCTCCCCTAAAGACCGAAGAGCCAGTGCACCCAGTCATGAGCATCATACTATACCACATTAGAACTGTACATATCCACAAGGGACACATTCAGGAGCCTACTTAGTGAGCACCAATGCTTAGTGAATCAAGTTCTTCTCTATAGAGGTGTTTCCTGCAAAGAAGCTTTCTGTCTTATCATCACAGCTAATTGGGCTAGAGGTCAATTCCTCCCAGTGGCACCAAAAGCAGTAAAGTCATAGTTGCAACAAGACTATGCACACAACCCACAAAGGGGCCCATTTAGAGTGCCCAGTTAAGGTTATTGGGGAGTCTGAACCACTAGTCTGTATTGAAAACTTACTATACAACACACTCTACCAACTCAAGGAGATATAACAACTCTACTCAGTACATAGAAACAAACCAGGTGAAGTAGCCAAAATTCAGAGACAAATCAATAGGACACAAAGGAAAGAAATGGAAGAAAGAAAACTATGTTATATAGTGTTCAAAACCGTGGTTATAATATTACTCAAGAATCTTTTTGAGACATCCAAGGGATTAATGAGACTTTCAAGCATCTTAATGCAAATTCAAAAAATAAATAAATAAAAAGGAAAAGGACCAGCATAATTTCGGACTGAAATTAAGAATATATACTGGGAGGAAATAGTAGAGTAGAGGATTACAAATAGCAAATCACCCATTCATAACAGGGAAATACACACACACACACACACACACACACACACACACACACACAATATGAAGTCAGTGTAAGGTGCCTCTGGGACAACTTCAAGCATACCAAAATTTGTACTGTGGGAAAGCCAGAATAAGAGAGTGATCAATATATTAAAAACATATTTGAAAAAATAATTACAAGCCTAGACAGGCCCCATGTGAGCGGATTGCAAAACATGCAGCTGCCTGGAGAGAGGGAGCCGGTGTCCTACATCAGAGCCTCCGCCCGGGAGTCGCCGCCGGGGAGGACCAGCCGCTGCCGCCCAGGATTGGGCCCTTAGGGAGGAGGAGGCGAGAAGATGGCGGACGACCCCAGTGCTGCGGATAGGAACGTGAAGATCTGGAAGATCAAGAAGCTGATTAAGAGCTTGGAGGCGGCCCGTGGCAATGGCACAAGCATGATATCATTGATCATTCCTCCCAAAGACCAGATTTCACGAGTGGCAAAATGTTAGCAGATGAGTTTGGAACTGCGTCTAACATTAAGTCACGAGTAAACCGCCTTTCAGTCCTGGGAGTCATTACATCTGTACAACAAAGTCTCAAACTTTATAACAAAGTACCTCCAAACGGCCTGGTTGTTTACTGTGGTACAATTGTTACAGAAGAAGGAAAGGAAAAGAAAGTCAACATTGACTTTGAACCTTTCAAACCAATTAATATATCATTGTATCTGTGTGACAAGAAAATTCCATACAGAGGCTCTTACAGCACTACTTTCAGATGACAGCAAATTTGGCTTCATTGTAATAGATGGTAGTGGTGCACTTTTTGGCACACTCCAAGGAAAAACAAGAGAAGTCCTGCACAAATTCACTGTGGATCTCCCAAAGAAACATGGTAGAGGAGGTCAGTCCGCCTTGTGTTTTGCTCGTTTAAGAATGGAAAAGCGGCATAACTATGTTCGGAAAGTAGCTGAGACTGCTGTGCAGCTGTTTATTTCTGGGGACAAAGTGAATGTGGCTGGTCTCGTTTTAGCTGGATCTGCTGACTTTAAACTGAACTAAGTCAATCTGATATGTTTGATCAGAGGTTGCAATCAAAAGTTTTAAAATTAGTTGATATATCCTATGGTGGGGAAAGTGGATTCAACCAAGCTATTGAATTATCTACTGAAGTCCTCTCCAACGTTAAATTCATTCAAGAAAAGAAATTAATAGGACGATACTTTGATGAAATCAGCCAGGACACGGGCAAGTACTGTTTTGGAGTTGAAGACACACTAAAAGCTTTAGAAATGGGAGCTGTAGAAATTCTAATAGTCTACGAAAATCTGGATATAATGAGATACGTCCTGCATTGCCAAGGCACAGAAGAGGAGAAAATTCTCTATCTAACTCCAGAACAAGAGAAGGATAAATCTCATTTCACAGACAAAAAGATGGGACAAGAACATGAACTAATTGAGAGCATGCCCTTGCTGGAATGGTTTGCTAATAACTACAAAAAATTTGGAGCTACATTGGAAATTGTCACAGATAAGTCACAAGAAGGATCCCAATTTGTGAAAGGATTTGGTGGAATTGGAGGTATCTTGCGGTACCAAGTAGATTTCCAGGGAATGGAATACCAAGGAGGAGATGACGAATTTTTTGACCTTGATGACTAACTAGGTAGTCGACATGGGTCTGGCAAAATGTGCCTCACCCTCCCCTCCAGCATCCAACCCAAGGAGCATATCCGTGGTGGAATCCAAACAGATCCCTGCCTTACAATTGGAACATTTCCAGAATTAATCCATGAGCATTGGATACTGAAAAGAAATGGAAACAAAACCAGACCCAACCCTACACTGGTGTCAGCGCAGCAGCAGCCTAAAACTAAGTCCCTAAATGCCACTTAGGACTAATTTAAACAAGAATCCCAGTTTTTTACTCCGTGAAATTGGTTGCTCTTGTATTTTATGGGGGAAAAATGATTTTTTTAACCTTCATACCTAGAAGCAAAAATACTTTAACTGCTATAAACCTTCAAAAGTTAATAGACATGAGATCATTCTGATTTGTTTTATTTTGATTGGAAAAAATTAAATTGCTGCATTTCGCAGTGACTCATTTACATGGCATTCTCAGCTTAGACTGCATAAGAAGAAATATATGTGGCGAAATGTTGGAAAAAAAAATAATAATTACAAGCCTAGAAAGCACAGAGATTTCCAAACAAGAGAAACTCAAAGAGAACCATGTTAAGCCACAGAATAATTAAAATGCAAAGGGATAAAGACAAAAATCAGCAGTAAAAGCAGCAATAAAAAAGAAGTTTGTTATCTACAAGGGAGCACCCATAGGATTGTCAGCTGATTTCTCAACAGAAATTATGCAGGGAGGAAGGGAGTGGCAAGAAATATCCAAAGTGATGAAGAGCAAGGGGACACTCCAGGCAGCAAAGCTATCACTTATAAAGCATTAAATCAAAGAACCCCAGCAAACAAAAGTCCTGGAAATGGGTTTATAGGTTAACTTTAACAAATATTCAAAGAATAACACCTATCCTCCTCAAGAGATGCAAAAATAAAGAAGCACATCCAAGCTCTTTTTATAAAACCAGCATCATTCTATGTCCAAAATTGGATAAAGACACTAAAAAGAAAGGAAATTATAGGCCAATGTCCCTGATAAACATAGATACTTGAATCTTCTACAAAATTTTAGCAAATCTCATCTGGCAATATATTAAAATGATCACACATCATGATTAAGTGGTACTTATTCTGTGGATACAAAGCTCGGACAATTTTTGCAAATCAATAAATATGATATATCACATAAAAATGTAAACTACAAATATCATGATCAGAACAATTGATTGAGAAAAAGCTTCTATTTGACAAAATCCACCACCTTTTTTGATAAAAAAAATTCTAAGTTATGTGTGAATATAGTGGTCACACCAGAACACAATAAATACCATAAAGAAACATTCCATACTATATGGGCAAAATTAAAAAGTGTTTCTCCTAACAACAGAAACAAGACCGGGAAGTCCACTTTCAACACACTCATTCAATATAGAACTGGAAGTCCCAGCCATAGCAATCAGATAAGAAAATATATAAAAGATATCCAAATTGGAAAGGAGGAAGTAAAACTCTCATTATTTCACAATGGCATAAAAATGTACATAGAAAACCCTAAAGCTTCCACCAGAAAATTGCTGGATTTAAAAATTGAATTTGCAGGTGGTAGAATAAAAAATTAATATCCAAAAATTGATGGTATTTTTATACACCAATGAATTTTCACAAAGAGAAACTAAAAAATAAACCCCATGTATCCTTGTCACAATAAAAAATATAATACCTAGGAATCAACTTAACTAAGGAATTAAAAAGCCATTCTTGGAAAATGATAGGACATTGCAAAATTTTTTAAATAAATAAATAAATAAACTAAGGAAGGAAGATACAAATGGAAACATATACCATATCAATAAACTGGAATAATTAGCACAATTAAAATGTTTATATTATCCAAACAATCTATAGGTTCAACTCAATCCCCATTAAAATACCAATGGCATACTTCACCGAGTTAGAATAAATACTTAAAAATTTATGAAAGACCCCAAATAGCTACACCAAATCTTAAATAAGAAGAATGAAGTAGGATGGATCACAATGCCAGATATTGTTATCTTATAAACCCACCGTATTCAAGAAAGCCTAGTACTGGCACAAGAACAGGCATATAAAACCAAATGGATCAGAACAGATACTCCAGAAATCGACACACACCATGACAGTCATTTAATATTTGAGAAAGGAGTGAAGAACACACAATAGGGTCAAGGCAGTCTCTTCAACAGCTAGTGCTGGGAAAACTGGGCAGATACAAACAGAAAATGAAACTAGACCATCAAATTCACCATACACAAGAATAAGTTCAAGGTGGATAAAACACTTAAATGTAAGGAATGAAAACAAAAATATCATAGAAGAAAATAAAGGCACTAGAATCTCAGACATCTTACGTTGCAATATGTTTATACAGCTACATCTCTGAGGTAAAAGGAAACTAAGAAAAAATAAACAAATTAAACTACATCAAAATAAAATTTTCTGCACAATAAAAGGAACCACCATCAACTAGAAAAGGGATCCCACTGAATGGTAGAACATACTTATCAATGATATATCTGGTAAAAGGTTAATGACCAAAATATATAAAGTATTAATACAACTCAACAAATGGAAAAGAGTCCAATTAAAGAATGGGCAGAAGACCTGAAAAAACATGTCTCCAAGAACATATATAAATGACTAAGAGACATATGAAAAACATGTTAAAAGTCACTAATCATCAGAGAAATGTAAAATAAATCACTATGTGATGACATCTCACAGCTTGTCAGAATCCTTCCTATATAATAAAATATTAATATGCCAAGTATCTGGTCATCCAATTGTTAATCAATCAAAGTCTAATATTCTAATGATGTGCTAAGGCCATGAAATGCACTGATCCCTAGGGGGCAGACAGTTGACCAATCAACCAGTCACTATGACATGCATTGAACATCATGGAAAAGACTCGACAACTGTTAGGTTAGGTTGCTGCTGGGATCTGGAAGATTGAGATTGAGGAAGACAGGCCGGATTTACCTTGGAGCCCTCCCGTGGTTCTCCTTTATTGGCCAACTTTCCATGTTTCTTCCCGGCACCGATTGACTATGCACTGGTCAGGTCCCTCCACCTTGCCTGCACCCTCTCACAATCCAGGATCCTTCAGGGCATATCAGAGAGCAGGTTTCAGCCTAATTCTTCAGGCAGTCCAGGCCAAGGGATACACACTCACACACCAAGCCTCAAATTGCTATCATAAACAAAAAACAAACAATGACTGCAAGGATGTGGAAAAAGGGAACACTGGTTTACTGCTTCTGGAAATGCGTATTGGTACAGCCACTATAGAAAATAGTGTGGAATTTCCTCAAAAAAAATTGAAAATGGAATTTTCGTTTGACCCAGAAATCCCACTTCTGGGAATATATCCTAAAAACCCCAAAACAAAAATCTGAAAGGGTATATCTATCCCTATGTTCATATCCATGTTATTTACAACAGGTAACATTTGAAAACAGCACAAATACCCATCAATAGATTAAATGGATAAAAAAGCTGTAGGACAATTACACAATAGAACACTATACAACTATAAAAAGAGAGAGATCTCTCACCCTTTGTGACAGCATAGACGGACCAAGAAATAGTATGCTAAGTGAAATAAGACAATCTTAGAAAGTAAATATCACATGATCTTACTTATTTGTAGAATCTAATGAACAAAATGAATTGACAAACAAAATAAGACCCAAAGTAGGGAGACATGGAACAGACTGACATACCACAATGTGGGGTTGGGGGTAAAAAAGAAATAAATCAGAGATGGAAAAAATGGCAGCAAAATGGAGGGACGTGTTCAGAATCGTGGCCCAGGGCAGAAGGAGGGAGCAGCTAAGGGTTGCATGGGGAGTGTTTGTTGGTGAGTTGTGGGACAGCTGGGCTCTGGGAGAAGGAGGGGGAATGCTGGATTTGCTTACTCTGACCAAGTGGCCCCCGGTTTGGCTGGGTTCTCTAGTGGAGCCACCTGCTCAGAGGCATACTGAGCCATCTTGAAGGGAAGGACCTGAAAATATACAGCTGCAGTACCCACTGGAGAGCTGGGACCCCCAGAACACCATTTCCTAATTGGCACAGAAATGAACTTGGAGGAACTCTGCGCTCCACCATGGAAAGGTCAGATTTCCTCTGGGATTAGGGGGCGCTGGCAAAGCAGGGAGATTTGCGCCTGAAAAAAAAAAGTCCATGGATGTTGGAGCTGGTAAATGTGGAAGGGGGCCCTTGGAGTTGGTGGCAGAGGGGATTCTAGAAAGCAACCCATTTGGACCTGACAGAGAAAGCCAGCCTAACAATTTTGAAAGGAATTTTGAGCCTTTCCCAAGAGGGAAAGGGATTTTGTGCAGACATATGAGTGGAACCTGAGTTCACAGACTTGCATTTTTTTCTCACCTAATCTGAGCTTCTGAGTGCTAAACCAAGATCCTGGGATCTCCTGATGGGGGCTAACCTGGGAGACTGCAGGGGAGAACTTTTTCTGGAGCCTGGGAATCAGAGTACGCAGTCACCATGAAGAGGCAGCTCTGGGGCAGCCCATTCCCACAAATCAGTATTGAATACCACAGGAATAGTGGGATCTTAGTTCAGGCTAGAGAGGACCAATAGACTAGGAGATCGATTCAGAAACATTGCCACCCAGGGCTGAATCATAAATTGACTCATGTGTAACACAAATTAAGAAATTATTTCTACTACTATTTAACCTTTTTTCTTAAGTGCCATTTAATTTCCTCTTCATTCTACTTTGATATTAGTGCTATACAATCTATTTTCATCTACTATTTAGTATCTTTTTACTCCACCTTAATTCCACCTTTATGCCATCACTCTCTTGCTAACCTTTCTCTATTTAGTGTCTTCTTCCCCTTACACTTTTCCTGCTTTAGATTTTCCTTATTCTTCCTATTAATGCCCTGTTAAAATTTCAGCCCACTTACATATCTTATCTCCAACCACCTGCTCCAAGTCCACTAATTTAGGATTTTAAATCTATCAAAAAAACAATGCAAACAATAACAAAATAAAAAACAATGCCAAAGGAAACCCACAAAACAAACTAAAAGAAAAGAATAAGCAAATCAATCTCACAAAGACAAATAAGTACCTATCAATAATAAATTTAAATGGAAATGGATTAAATGCTTCCATCAAAAGACTAGGTTAATGGACTGGATAAGAAAACACGACCCATGTATCTGCTGCCTACAAGAAACTCACCTCCGAAAAAAAGACGCACGCAGACTGAGGGTGAAATAATGCAAAAAGGTTCTTCAGGCAAATGGAAATGAAAAATAGCTAAGGTACCATATACTTATATCCAACAAATTAGATCTCAAAGTGAAGGACCCAACAAGAGATAAAGAAGGCCACTACATAACACTAAAGGGAGCAATCCAAGAAGAAGAAATAACTCTGGTAAACATATATGCACCCAATACAGGAGCACCCAAATACATTAAAAAACTCCTAGAGGATATCAAGGAAGAAATAGACAGCAATACAATCATAGCACAATTGTTTAGTACCCCACTAGCACCCTTGGACAATTCCTCTAAACAAAAAATCAGTAAAGAAACATCAATCCTCAATGACTCACTAGACCAGATGGAATTAATTGACATCTTCAGATCATTTCACCCCAAAGCCAAAGGACATACATTCTTTTCAAGTGCCCATGGGTCATTTAATAGCATGCTATTAAATAATGATTTGGGTTACTAGAGAGATCAAGGAAGAAATAGAAAACATCATGGGAACAAATGACAACGATAGCACAACAATCCAAAATCTATGGGACACAATGAAAGCCATTTTGAGAGGGAAGTTCATAGCACTACAATCCTACTGGGAAAAAAACTCCAAGAAACAGTGGCAATAAATTATCTAACCCAACAACTCAAAGAGTTAGAGAATAACAAGAAAATCCCAGTGTAAGCAGAAGGAAGGAAATAGTAAAGATCAGAGAACAGAAGATCAACAAATCCAAGAGCTGGTTCTTTGAAAGGATAAACAAGATTGATGAACCTATAGCCAGACTCACCAAGAAGCAAAGAGAAGGACCCTAATAAATAAAATCAGAAATGAAAGAGGTGAAATAACAACAGACTCCATCGACATACAAAGGATTGTTAACAAATACTATGAACAACTCTACTCCAACAAACTGGACAACCTGGAGGAAATGGTTATATTCCTAGAAAAAATAACCTCCCAAAACTCAATCAAGAAGAATCTAAACAGCTCAATAGACCAATAACTATGGAAGATATTGAAGCAGTCATCAAAAAGCTTCCAGCAAACAAAAGCCCAGTGCTAGATGGCTTTACAGGGAAGTTTTACCAAACATCCAAGGAAGAACTAAAACCTATCTTCCACAGACTCTTCCAGAAAATATAAGAGAATAGAACACTTCCAAGCTCCTTCTATGAAGCTAGCATTACCCTAATTCTAAAACTAGACAAAGACGACACAATGAAAGAGAATTACAGGCCAATATCCCTCATGAATATAGATGCCAAAATCGTCAATATAATTCTAGCAAATCTTATGCAGCAGTACATCAGAAAGATCATACACCATGACCAAGTAGGATTTATCCCAGGAATGCAAGGATGGTACAATACCCACAAATCAATAAATGTGATACATCACATAAACAAATTGAGAAATAAAAATCACATAGTCATATGAATTGATGCAGAAAAAGCATTTGACAAAATCCAACACCCTTTCTTGATAAAAACTCTAAACAAGGAGGGAATAGAAGGATCATAACTCAATATAATAAAAGCCATATATGATAAACCCACAGCAAACATCATACTCAACAGACAAAAACTACAACCATTCCCCCTAAGAACAGGGACAAGACAGGGATGCCTGCTATCACTACTTCTGTTTGACAAAGTACTGGAAGTATTAGTCATTGCAATTAGATAAGAAGAAATAAAAGGCATCCAAATTGGAAAAGAAGTAAGCTATCCTTATTTGCAGATGACATGATATTGTACATAAAAAACCCAAAAGACTCCATAAAAAAACTAACAGACTTACTAAATGAGTTCAATCACATAACAGGCTACAAAATTAATGCCAAGAAATCTATAGCATTTCCATACACCAATGGTAAACTTACGGGAAGAGAGTCTAAAAAAGGAATAAACTTAACTAAGGAGGTTAGAGACCTATTCACAGAAAAATACAGGACACTAAAAAAAAAGAGATAGAGGAAGATGTAGACAAGTGGAAGAACATAGCATGTTCATGGATTGGGAGAATCAAGATCATTAAAATGTCCACACTACCCAAAGCAATATATAAATTTAATGCACTCCCCATTAAAATACCAATGGCCTATTTCACAGACCTAGAAAGAACTCTCCAAACATTCATCTAGAATAAAAAAAAAGGCTCCGAATAGCCACAGCAATCCTGAGAAAGAAGCACAAAGTCGGTGGGATTTCAGTACCAGATTTCAAGCTGTATTACAAAGCTACTATTCTCAAAACAGCCTGGTACTGGCACAAGAACAGACATATAGAATAGAGAATCCAGATATCAACCCAAACAACTATGCTCAATTAATATTTGACTAAGGAGTCATGAACATAAAAGGGAGTCAAGATAGTCTCTTCAATAAATGGTGCTGGGAAAATTGGACAGATATATGCCAAAAAACGAAACTATACCACCAACTTACACCATACACACACACACACACACACACACACACACACACACACAAAAAAAAAAACAAAACAAACAAACTCAGAATGGATACAGGACTTAAACATAAGATGGAAAACCATAGGTAGAGGATTCCAGAGGCAGAAAAATCTCAGACATATGCGGAAAGAACTTCTTCAGTGATACTGCTAACAATGGAAGCTAAAGAGAAAATAAAGAAATGGGACTACATCAAAATAAAAAGCTTTTGTGATGAGAACCACCCATTACCTCACCAACAGAAAGGTGTAAACAAGGAATCCAAAAGGTTTAGTCAACCTTGAAGCTCTGAAGGTCAGAGCCAACCACTTCCTATCTAATTGAGATAAGGATGGCTAGAGCAACTTCCCCACCAGATAATGGTGTAAATCCTTCCTGATAGGATAATCTGCTTATTTCCTGCCTAAGGGCAATGGGTATTCCCAGAACCTAAATAAAAGGAATGGCAAGGCCCAAGCAAAACGTAGTCCTTCCACTAGAGATGGGCTGCCGCCTGCCCCCCATTTTTCCAGAACCCAAACCCTGAACTGGAACCCTGAACCACGGTGGACATGAAAAGGATTCCAACATCTGGCGCCCAACTCTGGAGAAGAAGGTATTTTTCACCTAAGAGTGAAGAAGAAGATATTTTTTGCCTAAGAGTGAAGGAGTAGATGATGTTTTTTGCCTAAAATGAGCGAAGTAGAAAATACACCAGTGTGGAAATTTCACTATATACAAAGCCCACAGATTAACTGCAGAAGCAAGAGTCTAAGTAGAGTGGGAACATAATTTTTAGCCAAGCTAATTGGGGAAGAATTAGAAATTTGGTTTGTCCAAAATTAAGGAATTAAAACTTTAGGAATTAAAACTTTATAGTTTTTGTTTCATGTTATAAAACATAACCTTTCGTTTCCTAAAGAAGGTACATTTAAATCTTGAGTGTTGGACAAAAAGGTGGTCAAAATTTGAAAAAAGCTCAGCAGCAGGTTAAACTTAACTCAAAAAACAAAACAAAACAAAACAAAACAAAACAAAAAAACCGTTTCTCCACGGGTAACATAATATCTCATTCACCAGAGCCTTTTAGAGAGGCTGAGGAGGAATTTCCTCCCTTGGTTCCTTCTGCTCCTCCTAGAGAGGAGTAGAAAAATTTGGAGGAATAGCCTTTATGGCCCCGTCCACCTTCATGTCCTAATCCCAAAACATTTAATTCGCCACCAATAGAATCATCCGTCCAGAGAGCCATCAAAGAAGGGATGAAGGACATGTCATGGAAGAAAGGCTTGCTTTTCCTGTTATACAAGTTGCTGACCCACAGCTACCAGGTCACATAATAAGACAACATGAAAAACTTGGTTTTAAAATGATAAAAGCTTTAAGAGAAAGCGTTGTTCAAAATGGTCCAACCGCTCCTTTTATGGGAGAAATTATGAATAATATTTCGGAAGCATTCTTAACTCCTTATGATTGGTATTCCCTGGTTCATGCAACTTTGAATGGAGGAGATTATTTATTATGGAAGGGAGAATATTTGGAGATATGTCAGGAGCAAGCCCATGTAAATGGAGGGCCGAATGCTCAAATAACGTATGAAATGCTGGCAGGACTGGGACAGTATGAGGATATACAAAATCAGTTACATTACGTGCAACAGGCATATGAGCAAATTAGACTTTGTGGGAGGAAAGCCTGGTCAGTTTTCCCATTAAAAGGAGACCCTCAGGGAGCTTTTAGCACATGTATGCAGGAACCTACAGAGTCATTTTCTGATTTTGTGGCTTACCTCACTTGAGCAGTGAGAGGACAGATTCGACATGAGATGGCAGGAGATATTTTAATTCAGCAATTGGCTTATGCAAATGCTAATGCTGATTGTAGGAAATGCCTAACACCTCTGAGAAAAGATAGTTCCATTACAGAGATGATTCGAGCTTGTCAGAATGTGGGCACTTTTCAAGCAAGTCTATTTGCTGCTGCAGTAACAGTGGCGAATAAGAGTTGTTATAGGTGTGGAAAAACAGGACATTTCCAAAAGGAATGCAGACAACCAAGAAGGGCACAATGTAGCGCTCTAGGGAGAGGCATAAATGCTCAATCTCCAGATTCAATCCCTCTGTGTCTTAGGTGTCAGAAAGGGAACCATTGGGCTAGTCAGCGTAAATCAAAATTTACGAGAGACGGGCAGGTTCTAGATCAAGATAGAAGGCATGGTCAAAGGCTGGGAAATGGCCAGAGGGGCGCCCCCCAGCCCCATCATCAATAGGGGAAATCTGCCCCACAAGGACCACAGTGGATTCCCTCATCTGAGCAACTCCAGGAAGCACAGGCCTGGATCATATCAGCGCAATAGCAGTCAGTTTGACTCTAGATAATGCTCGGAATGCTACTCCTACAGTAATTTCTGGATCTGTGCCACAGGGAACTTTAGGATTAATATTAGGGAAGAGTGGAAGCACTCTAAAAGGATTAACTGTTCTGCCTGGAGTCATTGATTCAGATTATGAAGGAGAAATTAAAGTTATATTAGAATGTAATCATGTTATGCAAATTACTCTAGGGCAAAGAATTGCTCAGATACTACTTCTACCTTAAGTTAAGCAAGGTGAGGCTATAAATAGAAAAAGAGGAATGCAAGGATTTGGAAGCTTAGACATTTATTGGATACATGAAATTAGCAAAACCCATCCTATGATTAATTTAAGCCCACTTGCATGTTACATCTACCTCAAGGGCCTAACACAGGAGTCTAGAGGTTTGTTAAGAGACCATATCTTACAAATGGATGCAATGCATTATACTCTCTTTGGAAGCCTTGGAGCATTACATGTCTCTGTAGACACCTTTTCAAAAGACCTGTGAGCTACATCTACAGGAGAAATGGCAAAACAGGTTATTAATCATTGCCTCGCTGCTTTTGCCATCATAAGACTTCCAAAAATTATTAAAACTGATAATGGGCCTGCTTATACAAGCTGTCAATTCCAGGAATTTTGTAAAAAGTGGAAAATTCAGCACAGTACAGGGATGTATTATAATTCCCAAGGACAGGCCATTATTGAATGACAGCATCAAAGGTTAAAATCCCAACTTGAAAAACAAAAAGGAGGGATTATGGAAAAATCACCTGTGGGTAGGCTGCACCAAGGCTTAATTACTTAAAATATTTTCACTTGTGCTTAAAATGGGAAGACGCCTATGGACACCCATCAGCACCAAAATATAAGAAAGAAAAAGGTCTAAATGGAAGAATCCCCAATCGAGTTTATGGAAGGGACCCGATCCCTTATTAACCTTTGGCAGAAGGTATGCTTGCATATTTCCAGAGAGTTTTTCCAAACCCGTGTGGATCCCTGCTAGAAATATTAAACTGCATCAGGGATCCAAAAGGGAAACTAGCCATAATTATGAGGACCTTGCACCTGGAGCCACACTATGCAGCTGCAGACAATCAGATACCTCAGACACAGAGAGCAGCAACTGCAAACAATCCACTGAAGATGAAGAGCAGCAGGAGGATGAGCTGGACAACAAACAGCCCACAGACCACCCAGGGCATGGTAAACAAGATGGTACAGATGCCTGAGAACATCTTTCTGGCCATAATAGCAGTAATCAGCTATATGGTAATATTAATTGGGGCAAAAAATGAGGAAGTATTTTGGACTTATGTTCCTGACCCTTCATGGGTAAGAACCCTTCTGTGGGTTCATACCTATATACCAAAAACCTTGGTTCATCCAGAAGCAACAGGGGTGGGGCAAGAAAATATAATTATATAAGTGTCACCACCAAGCTTCCCTTTTGTATTAATACAAATTCAAACCACTACTCACCTGTGTGCAAAATTAAAGAAAGACTTCTGGCTTGCATGGATACCAAAGGATCGTAGGCAAAAGCCAAAATACATTTATTATCACTATTTGCTCCTAGGAGAGGTGCAGAAAATTATAATTAAACCTTGTCTTTACAAAAAGAAATTAATAGCCAGTTCAAAATT
The DNA here is from genome assembly GCA_027563665.1 of Antrozous pallidus. NCBI lineage: Eukaryota > Metazoa > Chordata > Mammalia > Chiroptera > Vespertilionidae > Antrozous > Antrozous pallidus. Next base: position 251,317 of record JAOAOB010000027.1, on the reverse strand, counting down.
GAATTGCCATGGCTTAAAGCAAAGAATATCCTTACATTATATTATTCTACAATGTCATTATAATTTTTGATATCTTACAACAGCATATTGTATAATTACTTCAAACAAACTTATAAACTAATTCTTTGAATGATTGGCAACAAGTATAAAAGGACATGAAAGGATTTAATCCCTTCCAGTGTATGTTTGTGTATTTTTAGAAAACAACTTCAAAACCATGTGGATTTCTGCAGCAAAGAGTAATTGACACATTGCACCAACCACGAAGACCAGAGGAGAAATAGTCCAGCGATGGAGGACACTGACGCCTTATCAGCAGCTGCCAGTCAGCAGCTGTGCGCCACTTCAGCTTGCCTAGGACCAAACCAGAGAGTGACAGACCTACATTACCACTATTTGTCCACCATCTGGATACCATTGTGGACATGTATTCATAAGGAATTGTTGAACATCAATATTGGGACTTAAAACTGTTGGATATTGAAACTGGGACTCTAATCTGCAGATGAAAAATTTTTTCAAGAGTAGAGAAAAAAGGGGGAGATGCCAGAACCAGGCATTACCTCACAATAGAAAGGTTTGGACAAGTAACCTGAAAGGCTTAGTAAACCTTGAAGCTCTGAAAGGTCAGAGCCAACCACTCCTTATCTAATTGAGATAAGTGTGGCAATGGCAACTTCCCCACCAGACAATCATGTATATCCTTCCTGATAGGATAATCTACTTATTTCCTGCCTAAGGGCAATGGCTTTATTCCCAAAACCTAATAAAAGGAATGGCAAGGCCAAAGCAAGTAGTAATCCTTCCACTAGAGAAGGACTGGACCCCCATTTTCCAAAATAATATTTTTCTGAGTCTCTTTATTCATTGGCATGAAGCCTTCTCCAGAACCCGAATCCTGAACTGGAACCCTGAACCACGAGGGATGTGAAAAGAATTCTAACACTTTCACACAACTAAAGAAACCATCAAAAAAACAGCAAACCCCACTGAATGGGAGAACATATTTGCAAATGTTATCAATGATAAAGTTTTAATCTCAAGCATCTACAGCCAACTCATACAACTTAATGAAAAGAGGACAAATGATCCAATAAAAAATGGGCAACAGACCTAAAAAGAATCTTTTTAAAAGAAGACAAAAGGAAGGCCCAGAGACATTAAAACCTGCTCAAAGTCACTAACTATCCGAGAGATGCAAACCAAAACGACAATACGGCATCATCTCACACCGATCAGAATAGCTTACCTCAAGAAATCAACAAATGACAAGTGCTGGAGAGGATGCAGTGAAAAAGGAACCCTCGTGCACTGCTGTTGGGATTACAGACTGGTGCAGCCACTGTGGAGAACAGTATGGAGTTTCCTCAAAAAACTATTAATGGAGATCCCAGCAGAAACTGGTTTGGCTGAGTGGATAGAGCATTGGCCTGCAGACTGAAAGGTCCTGGGTTTGATTCTGGTTCAAGGCATGTGCCTTGGCTATGGGCATATCCCCAGTAGGTGGTGTGCAAGAGGTAGCTGATTGATGTTTCTCTCTCCTCGATGTTTCTGACTTTCTATTCCTCTCCCTTCCTCTCCGTAAAAAATCAATAAAATGTATTTTTTTTAAAAAATGGAGCTCCCACTTGATCCAGTGATTTCACTTCTAGGATTATATCCCAAGAAACTAGAAATGCGAATTAGAAAGGATATATGCACCCCTATGTTCATAGCAGCATAATTTACCATAGCTAAGATTTGGAAACAGCCTAACTGCCCATCAGCAGATGAGTGGATTAAAAAACTATGGTACATCTACACAATAGAATACTATGCTGCAGTAAAAAAGAAAAAGCTCCTACCATTTGCAAAAACTTGGATGGAGCTGGAGAGCATTATGCTAAGTAAAATTAGCCAGGTAGAGAAAGATAAATATCACATGATCTCAATCATTTGTGGAATATAATGTATAACATAGACAGAAAAAACAAGAACAGACCTAGAGACTGAGAAAAGTCCATCAGATTGTCAAATCTCAGGGAAAGTTAGAGGTGGTGAGAGTAAGGGGGAAAGTCAATATATTTGTGCACTAGAACTAAGGTAAGTAATTTGTGTTTTAACATCCCTGACAAAGTTTATAGAAAGTTAAAAAAATTGGAAGCTAGTTTGAGATTGAATTGACATGGCCTACAGCTTGTCATCTCCTATGGACACCAGTCCTTAGGCTAGGCCCTCCATAACCTCCCGTGACACCATAATAGCCTTACATGATATTATTCTACAATGTCATTATAATTTTTGATATGTGACAACAGCATATTATACAATTATCCCAAAGAAAGTTACAAACTTATTCTTTGAATACTTGACAGCAATTTAAAAATGGATATGAAAGGAATTAATCCCTTTCCGAAGGTAATAAGGCACTGGGAAGGCATTCGAGCACTCTGTATTGGCCCCTCTTGCCCTTTTTGCCAAGAGGGTTTCTCTTCTCAAAATCCAAGTTCACACAGCTGTTGCCTGAGCTTTCAGTCCAAGCTCTGGCTGAAGCCTCTGGGCAGCTGGCACCATGGATTTGTCTCTCGCCCAATGATGTGAGCAGGGCCCTCTCTGGAGAAGAAACCTGGGTCCCCAAAGATATGTGATCGGTACTGGGACCCCGCAGGCAGGCGAGGGGACCCCAACACAGGTGCTGGGCATAAAGGCCATGGGGCACAGACTACAAAGGTGACAGAACTGAACCTCACATCACTGTGTTTGGCCCTGGAGGATGGCTGTTTAGCCAGAGCAGATAAGATTCCTCAGCAAAAGAACAACCTAAGACAGACACAATTTCAGAGGGGCCAACAGGAGAGAACAAAAGATCAACAGAGTTGGGGCACAGACCCTCAGCCACAAACTTTGCAAGGGCCTGAACTCTCACCCTTTCTGATGGTGGTCTCCTGCCCCCTGTGACTGCTTTGCCTCCCACACAAAGCTCAGATCGGGACCCAGGTTGCAGAAAGAGACTCGGCCAGCAATAGCTGCTCTATATCTAAATGCAGTCTAGTACCAGGAATGCTGAGGGCCTAATCAAAAAAGCAAATAATCCTTTCCACTAATATTTACAGGGTAAACTAAGATTTTTGCTTGAGTATTAAATTTGACAGGAAAATAGTAATCTAGTTTTCATATTAATTTAAATTGGCCAAGTGAAATAAGTGAATACCCAAGAAAATTTAAGTGTACTGGACAAAAAGCTTTTCCTAAAACATTAACTAAAATATCTATTAGTAGTTCATCTCACTGTAAAATTGCCTAACATCCAAAGAACCTAAAACAGTCATATTTGTGTGAAAAAATTAAAATTTAAAATTACCAAGACTGCAAACTAAAATTTCCAAAAGCCCCCATTAATCAAAAAAGGGGAGGGGACAGCGGGGTAATATCATGAAAGGGACAAAAAAAAATATTGAGTAAGTAAAATACATCTAGAAAATTCTTACTCCAGTAAAGTAAATTCCATTTGTAAAAACAATAGCAGGACACCCATGAAAAAACACACATGGTGTCAAAATAAGCCAAAGGAAAATCATTTAGGCAAAAATTAAAAAGAATCCCAAGTCTATTTTGCATAGAGGATCCGTTTGTTAACTTTTGGTCGAGAATGTGTTTGTGTGTTTTCAGAGAACAACTCCAAGACCATGTGGGTTCCTGCGACGGTGAGGAACTGATGGATCTGTTCCAGCCATGAGGACGGTCCAGAGATGGGGGACACTGACGACACCTTGCCATACTAGCAGTCAGCAGCTGTGCATGTCTGCAGGCAGCCCAGGACCAAACCAGAGAGGATGGATCATGCATTGACACGATATGTCCACCATCTGGATACCATTGCTGACTTATACACATAATGAATTATTTGACACTGAAACTGGGACTCAGAAAAGTTGGACATTGAAACCGAGAATGAAACACTTTTTGTTCTTATACATTTATTTCTAGTATGCAGAGGCAAGATATTTTTGAAGAAAAGAAACAGGGGAGAGTGATTGATATAGAGGCAGGATGGCCTTGAACAGGCTGTCAAGCTACAGGGGGAGGCTTGGGTGGATGGGAGGCAGATGCGGGGGGAGATCAACAGAAGGACTTGTATGCATGCATATGAACATAACCAATGAATGAAAGACACTGGGGCGGGGAGGGGGGAAGCTGGGGATATGTGCTGGGGGGTGGGGGAGGCTGGGGGGAGGATAAGGGGGAGGGGGAAAGGAAAACATGTACTACTATTATACTGCAAAAAATCAATAAAAAATAATTTAAAAAAAACCAATTATTCACTTGATTCCAATCTCTATTCTATCATGTAAAGGAAATGCAGTTTATTGGAAATAAAGGATGGCAATTACTTATATTTAAAAACTAAAAAAAAAAAAAAAAAAAAAAGTGGGATAATATCATTTAAGGAAAAATATCCTGTAAGTAAAATACATCTAGAAAATTCTTACTCCAGTAAAGTCCATTTGTAAAACCAACTGCAGGACACCCATGAAAAAACACACATGGTGTCAAAATAAGCCAAAGGAAATCATTTAGGCAAAAATTAAAAAGAATTCCAAGTCTGTTTTGCAGAGAGGATTCCTTTGTTAACTTTTGGTCAAAAATGTGTGTGTTTTCAGAGAACAACTCCAAGACCATGTGGATTCCTGCGACTGTGAGGAACTGATGGATCTGTTCCAGTCACAAGGATGGTCAAGAGATGGAAGACACTAACGACACCTTGCCATGCTGGCAGTAGGCAGCTGTGCATGTCTGCAGGCAGCCCAGGACCAAACCAGAGAGGATGGATCTTGCATTGCCACGATGTGTCCACCATCTGGATACCATTGCTGACATACACACATAAAGAATCATTTGACACTGAAACTGGGACTCAGAACAGTTGGACATTGAAACTGAGACTCAAACATTTTTTGTTCTTATACATTTATTTCTAGTATGCAGAGGCTAGATATTTTTGAAGAAAAGAAACAGGGGAGAGTGAATGATATAGAGGCAGGGAGGCATTGAACAGGCTGTCAAGCTACAGGGGGAAGGCTTGGGTAGATGGGAGGTGGATGCTGGGGGAGATCAACTGAAGGACTTGTATGCATGCATATGAGCATAACCAATGAATGAAAGACACTGCAGCGGGGAGGGGCATGGGTGGGGATATGTGCTGGGGGGGTAGGGGAGGCTGGGGGGATGATAATGGGGAGGGGGAAAGGAAAACATGTACTACTATTAAATATGTTATGCTGCAAAAAATCAATAAAAATATATTAAATTGAAAAAATAATAAAAGAGAAATAAAATAAAATAAAATAATTTTGAGATGTGAAAACCAATTATTATTATCGAAGGCAATTACTTTGGTAAATTCTGTAACAGAGATAATTGACTGACTTTTTAGCAGTTTTAATGTTAAGTTTGGAATGTGGTCCATTATTTTTCAAAAAGTATCTTTTATTGCAGATATAAAAATCTTATTGCTTAGAACCAGCCTGTATCTTTCTTTTGAGCCATTTTCATCATCTTTCTTTTAAGAAAAAAACAGTCTTTGTTTTTTCTATATCATCCAGAAAGAGAGTTATTTGTCACACACACACACACACACACACACACACACACACACACACAAATCCCAAATTGGATGGTGCACACATTTTTTTTTGCTATCTTTTCTTTTGCTATCTTTCTCTCTTTATGAGTACAGAAATCCCAGAAACATTTCTGAATTCTGTAAAACTTTTAAATGACGAACAAGGTGGGGAAAAAACATGGTCAAGATGCGATTTTTTTGTTTGTTTGCTAGAATACCTTTATTGATGTGTTTCCCCATTTCTATATCCTGCTTGCTTTGGGAAATTGAGCAAGTGACCTGGCTATGTTTGTTTTCTTATTAAATTAAAGGAATACTTAATAGCTAAGAATAAACACATTAAACCTAATAAAATGACAGACAAAACTACATTTGACTATAATATGTAGTCTTAAATTTTTCCTATTTTGCTCTGGATGGCATTGACTAGCCTTTAAAGTTATTTTTGTTAAAATTTACTTGTCCCAAGGAGTCCTACAATAATTCTTAAACAAATCATTAGAGAGTTTCTCAATGAGAGAGGGGACAGCTTTAATCTCTCTAGCTTATGAGCCTCTCCACACCAGAGTTAGAGGATCAGGAAGCTTTTTAGAATTTACAGAATTTGTGCCAATATTAATAAGATATTTTGCAATTTGATCAAGAACACACATAGTTAAATGCAACAACAACACTTTTTTTCCCTTGAGCCTTATTTAAAGAATACCTTTTGACATTTTAATTTCTTTATCATTGATCATGGGAGCTAAAACTTTACAATGATATTTTTACCTTTAAACTGACTTCTTCTCAAAGGGCAGAGCAGGACTGCAAAGAACAATTTAGACAGCTGCCATTTTGGACTGTGTAACTTGGCAGCCACCATGTTGGCTGCATGATGTGTAAACTTACCTGAGGACTACCATCTTGAAATCACAAAGACCAACCCCTTCCTTTGAATTAACCAATCATTAAAGACTGTGCGCCTGAGCTCCAATCAAGAGCAAAGGACAGGTCACGTGTGTTATGAATTATTTGCATCACTAGACCCAGCCCTCACCCAGCCAATCAGAACCGGCCAACTCAGTGGTTCAAGTCTGGCCCCACTTCCCTATAAAATTATTATGCTTTGGATATTCTCTCTCTTTTGCTTCCTGCTGCTGTGTTGGTGGAGGCAGAGAGCCAAGCCCAGGCATGAATAAAGGCTCTTTTGCTTTTGCATCAGACTTGGTTCCCTCTGGTCTATGGGGATCATAAAATCTAGGCATAACATTTGGGGGCTTGTCCAGGATCCACAAGTCCCACGAAGGACCCCGACCTGGAGAGCCTGACTGACCACGGTAGGTGTTTCTCTGCTTGTGTTCTGTCCTGTGTGGAAGACGTTTCAATTCTCCTGTCTGGAGGGATGGGGAATACCCTCACCCTGGAGGGACATGGAATCCCCTCACAAATCTGAGAGGTGTCTGTGTGTTTGTGTGTTCTATCCTGTGAGAGCTCATCTCTGGTCTGGTTGTGCCCGAAGCAGTCTAGGTGGACGCACTGGAGGAGCATGCGCTTTAGGACTTGGAAGACTGTCATTTTATTAGTTCTGATCTTCTATCTGGAGGGACATGTATTCCCCTCACTCTGAAGGGATGTATATTCCCCTCACAAATCTTAGCTAGATTCAGCTTTGCTTCCATGGAGTTGGAAGACATTTTTTTGTGGGCCCTTGTTGGTCTGTTTGTGCTTTTCTGTTTTATTCTGTGGACTTACTGGACGGACATTATGGAACAGACTCAACTACTCCTTTAAGTATTATGATTGATCATATCAAAGAGATTAGGGAAAGACGCAACAACCTCAGTGTGGAGGTCCAGAAGGGCTGGTAATCTATTTTGCTTTGCAGGAGGAGAGGAAGATCACCCAGCCACCCCCAATCTGGAGAAGCAGATGCTGCTCCAAGAAAGGAAGGTGAAAGAGTTCCTGTGGGAAGCTCACCCTGCTTGGAGAGAGCAGTCTGCCTCTGTCGTCACTCTGAAAAGCCGGCGGGGCTCATTGATTTACTAGATTCTGTTCTTTTCAGCAGCTTTTGCAGTCCTATTCACCATTGAGGAGAGGGAGAGTGTCTTTCCCGGAAGTTAGTTCAAGGTGTGGACAGGAATTCTATACCTCTTTTCCTCTAACTAGGCCTGAATGGGATTTCAACATGACAGAAGGAAAGAAGAGGCTCTGGGTCTACCACCAGACACTAATGGGGGGTCCTGGGATGGCTCCTAGGAAGCTAATTTGGAATGAAAGAAGAAGGGCAGTTGCCCTCCCTCCAAGCTTACAGGTAAATGGCTTCCACCATTTAGCCATTTTAAAGAAAGTATGTGATAATTTGCATTTGAATATCTCCAGGCTGGCCACTCAATTCCCCCAGGCAAAGGAAAATTTATGGCCTTTTAAAAAGTCAAGTGGCACCCTGGGCTTGTTAATCAAAATAATCTGAGTTTGCTTCCTCATGAGAAAAACCTGTGCGGGGACAGAATTGAAGCTATTAATTGATTCTCTCTTAAAATAAATATTTTCAAATTAAATTAAAATTAAGGATTTCAGCTAAATGAAAATGCTAAAGCTGATTGTAGGAAATGCCTAACACCTCTGAGAAAAGATAGTACCATTGCAGAGATGATTTAAGTTTGTCAGCATTCAAGCAAGTTTACTCGCTATGCAGTAACAGTGGGGAATAAGAGGTGTTATAAGTGTGAAAAAACAGGACATTTCCAAAAGGAATGTGGACAATCGAGAAGGACACAAGTTAGCACTCTAGGGAGAGGCATACATTCTCAGTCTCCAGATTCAATCCCTCAGTGTCTTATATGTCAGAAAGGGAACCATTGGGCCAGTGTGCATAGATCGAAATTTCATAGAAATGGGCAGCCACTAGATCAGGGTAGAGGCACCGATAATGGCCAAGAAACAGCCAGAGGAGCGTCCTCAAGCCCCATCTTCAATAGGGGAAATCTAAAGGCCCATAGTGGATTCCCTTACCTGAGAAACTCCAGGAAGCGCAGGCCTGGATCTTAATAGCAGTCAATTGGATTTCCAATATTGCTCGGCAAGCTATTCCTACAGGAATTGGGACCTGTGCCACCAGGAACTTTAGGATTACTCTTAGGGAGGATTGGAAGTACTCTAAAAGGATTAACTGTTCTGTATAGAGTCATTGATTCAGATTATGAAGAAGAAATTAAAGTTACATGAAAGGATTTAACCCTTTCCTTGCATGTAAAGCCCCATGGATAGGCACTTGAGCATCCTATATTGGCACAATCCAATAGCCCACAGCTGTTGCCTGAGTTTTCTGTTCATGCTGAGGTTGAAGCCTCATGGTGGCTGGTACCATGGATCTGTCTCTTGCCAAATGGTGTGAACTGGGCCCTCTGTGGAGAAGAAACCTGGGTTCCCCCAAGTTATGTGATCAAGTGCCTGGGCCCTGCCAGTAGGCGAGGGGATCCCAAGGCAGGTACTGAGCATGGAGGCCATGGGAGCATAGGCTACCAAGGAGACAAATAAACCTCACATCACCCTTCTTTACCCTGAAGGATAGCTGGTTAGTCAAAGATGAGTAAGATTCCTCATGGGAGAAAACACCTAAGACAGGCACAGTAGCAGAGGGGCCATCAGGTGAGAACATGGGGCCAACAGAGGTTGGGCATAGAACCTCACACCCCAACATTGCAGTGGCTTGAACACTCGCCCCTTCTGAGGGAGGTCTCCTGCCCCATGGCTGCTTCACTTCCCACGCCCATCCCAGATCGGGACCCAGGTAAAAGACAAAGACTTGGACCAGCCCAGATAAAAACTGAGGCAACAAACAGAAACTTGGCTAACAGCAGCTAGCACCAGGAATGCTCAGTGCCTACTCAAGATAGGGTAAACTAAAATTGTTTTTAGAGTATTAAGTTTGACAGTAAAACAGCAGTCAAGTTTTCAGATTAATTTAATTTGGCTAAGGTAGGAAATGTACAGCGGGAGAAGGACACCTTTTCTGGGTAGGTAAAGGCATAGCCAACCAAGCATGAAACAGCTCAGACAGTGGCCAACAAACTGCTAGAAGACATCCTACCCAGGTATCGGTTTCCTGCTATGATAGGGTCAGACAACGGACCAGCTTTTATTTCACAGGTAACACAGGCAGTATCTAAGGCTCTAGGGGCAGTTTGGGAATTATATTGTGCTTATAGTCACCAAAGTTCAGGGCAGTTAGGAAGAAAGAATAGAAAAGAGACCTTTACCAAATTTACCATGGAGACTGGTGAGGATTGGGTGGCTCTCCATCCATATGCCCTTTACCAGGTGAGGTACTCTCCCTACACCCTGAGTTTTAGATCATGTTTGGCAGGCCACCACTATCATTCCCAACCTCAAGGCTGAGCTTCTTACTGAATTTGTTTCTTAAGAGGGCTCCTGAGGACGCACAAGGACATTTGGCCACACCTAGGGTGATGAGGCTGGCCTGACCACAATCCCTCATCAGTACAGACCAAGAAATGGGTTTTTGTCAAGAGGCACTGCCAGGAGACCCTTAAGCCACATTGGAAGGGCCCCTATGTTGTTGTGCTGAGTACACCCACTGCTCTCAAGGTAGATGGTATCGCAACTTGGGTACATCACACTCAAGTCCACCCAGCTGATCCCTCTGCAGTCCAGGAGGACCTCATTACACAGTAGAGCCACAACCCGCTCAAGCTCAAGTTTTGGCACATTCGACTCGCCTGATGTCTGACTCTGTTCACTCTCACCCACACTGCCAGGAGTCCCCAAACCCCTTGCAACCCTTTTTCCCAGCAATAGCCATGGCCTGCCTCTGTATTCATGCAGCAAGGAGGCCTATGTGCAACCCCAGGGGAAGAATGTTGTTTTTATGTTGACCATTTAGGAGTAATAATGGAAGGAGAGGTAGAAATGCAGTCCATCTCATGACTGAGCCATAAGTTTCAAGACAAGGGGGTAATGAAAGGACAGAGCAGGTCTGCAAAGAACAATTTAGACAGCTGCCATTTTGGACTCTGTGACTTAGCAGCCACCATGTTGGCCGCATGATGTGTAAAATTACCTGAGGGCTGCCATCTTGAAATCACAAAAACCAACCTTTCCCTTTGAATTAACCAATCATGAAAGACTGTATGCCTGAGCTCCAATTAAGAGCAAAGGACAGATCACATGCATTACGGATTATTTGCATCACTAGACCCAGCCCTCACCCAACCAATCGGAACCGGCCAACTCAGTGGTTCGAGTCTGGCCCCACCTCCCTATAAAATTATTATGCTTTGGATATTCTCTCTCTTTTGCTTCCTGCTGCTGCGTTGGTGGAGGCAGAGAACCAAGCCTGGGCTTGAATAAAGGCACTTTTTGCATTGGACTAGGCTCCCTGCTGGTCTATGGGGATCATGAAATCTGGGCATAACACTTCCCCATTATAGTCTGACTTAAAAAGACTTTTCTTTCTTGACCTCTTTGGTTCTTGACCTCCAAGCCTTTGTGTACCTTTATTCACAGTTAATCTCTCCACATTTACCAGTGACTAACTTCTTTTCTTAACTCAGATGAAATTTCTCCAGACATCCCATTTCAAGACTCATTAATGCCAGGGTGTTTCTCTGCATCTGTAAGGGTTCAGGGATCTGGAAAAGGGGCTGTGAGTAAATTAATAAACGAGACATGAAGTATAAATTTGGAAGGCATTTTGGGAAACCAGAGACCTAGCTTTACTAACCAAGTTCTCTGAATCTCTGGACCCTAGCTTTTTATTAACACAACTTTCCTAGAGCAACGCATATATACACATCAAAGGAAAGATTTGGTGTACAGTAGGTACTATCAGGTTGGGGGAACTGCCTTCGGCTGTTTGGCAGCAGGCGATAATATATGCAGATTTTCAGGTTTTGGGAAATGCTTTCAGCTATTGCAGCAGCAGGTAATAAATATGATTCAGTCCTGCTGACTATAGAAGTCTATCAACCTTTTGAGGACTTCCAGCATTTCTTATGACATGCTGGAATTAGCCTAGAGCATCTATACTTGCGTTGATAACTTTGATTTGCATTTACAAGACAAGACTTCTTGGCAAACTTGTTCCATTGTTGGCTGTACCACACAAAGCCCCATGCAGAATTAGATCATGAGGATCCTTTAGTCTCTCTAGTATGTGATTTCATTACAGTTTCTGCTGCAATCCTAGGCATACTGATTATTAAATACTGAATGGCTTTTCTATAATAGGTTTCTTTGGAAGCTGATCTGCAACATAAACAAGTCCAGCAGCTTTGCTTGTTGAACAGTTCAATCCTTTAAAATTATGCATGCAGCGTTCCGAAGATGCAGTTATTTCCCCTTGTATAAAGGATTTCCTTCTTTTAAGAAAATTTTATTGATTTTAGAGAGGGAGGGAGGGGGAGAGAGAGAGAGAGAGAGAGAGAGAGAGAGAGAGAGAGAGAGAGAGAAGCATAGAAACACCCTGACGAGAACCATGGATTGGTTACATCCTGCATGCCCCCTACTGGGATTGAGTCCTCAACCCAGGCATGTGGAAGACTGACCTGCTTTGTAGGTTAACATTCAACCAATGAGCCATGCTAAAGTTAGCAGTACCTACAAAAAAAAATCGAGTTAAAACAAAGGCTTTATTAAGAAGTAATAAAAATTATAATATAATATATTATATATTATTAAAGAGATCAATCAAATAAAAGGATGTAATTCAACATATTAACTTAATGTTGAAAGCAAATAACAAGAATAAAGCAGGAGCCAACGACACAATAGATTAGATGTGTTTCATTTAGAAGATTTTAACTTAAAGCACAAGGATATACATTTCCTGCAGGGCATATGGAACATTTTCTCGCATAGATCACATATTAAAACAAAAAAGCAAGATAATAAGTTTTTTTCCTTCTTTTTTTATCTTTATTGTTCAGTTTATTAATTACATTGTTCCCTTTTGTTTTCACCCTATAGTTCCACTCCACCTGGAACCCATCCCACCCTCCACCCTCAAACACCTTCACTGTCCTCTCCCATAGTTGCATGATTTTTGTCCAGTCTCTTGTTACACTTCCCACAACCCCTTTCTCCCCAAGAGTTGTCAGTTCATTCCCTCTCTATGTCCATGATTCTGTTACATTCACCAGTTTATCCTATTCATCAGCGTATTAATTCACTTGATTTTTAGATTCATTTGTTGATAGATGTGTATTTGTTGTTCCTAATTCACACTTTTATCTTTTTCTTCTTCCTCTTCTTAAAGAATATCTTTCAGCATTTCATATAATATTGGTTTGGTGGTGATGAACTCCTTTAGCTTTTTCTTATCTACGAAGCACTTTATCTGACCCTCAATTTTGCATGATAGCTTTGCAGGATAGAGTAATCTTGGTTGTAGATTCTTGCTGTTCATCACTTTGAATATTTCTTGCCACTCCCGTCTGGCCTGCATCTTTCTGTTGAGAAATCCACTGACAATCGTATGGGTGCTCCCTTACAGGTAACCATCTGTTATTCTCTTGCTGCATTTAATATTCTCTTTATCTTTTGCTCTTGACATTTTAATTATGATATGCCTTGGTGTGGTCCTCTTAGGGTTCCTATATATTGGGGTTTGGTGTGCTTCTTGGACTCCTAAGTCAATTTCTTTCACCATGTGTGGGAAGTTTTCGGTCACTATTTCTTCAAATAGGTTTTCATTGTCTTGCTCTCTCTCTTTTTCTGGTACCCCTATAATTCGGATGTTGGTATGCTTGAGGTTGTCCTAGAGGCCCCTTACACTATCTTCAATTTTTTGGATTCTTTTGGTTTCTTGCTTTTTCAGCTGAGTGGATTTTACCACTTTGTATTTTATTTATTTATTTATTTTAAAAAATATATTTTTATTGATTTTTTTGCAGGATAACTTATAATAGTAGTACATGTTTTCTTTTCCCCTTCCCCCTTATCCTCCCCCCAGCCTCTCCTACCCCCCAGCATATATCCCCACCTTCCCCCCTCCCCGCTGCAGTGTCTTTCATTCATTGGTTATGCTCATATGCATGCATACAAGTCCTTCAGTTGATCTCCCCCAGCATCCACCTCCCATCTACCCAAGCCTTCCCTCTGTAACTTGACAGCCTGTTCAATGCCTCCCTGCCTCTATATCATTCACTCTCCCCTGTTTCTTTTCTTCAAAAATATCTAGCCTCTGCATACTAGAAATAAATGTATAAGAACAAAAAATGTTTGAGTCTCAGTTTCAATGTCCAACTGTTCTGAGTCCCAGTTTCAGTGTCAAATGATTCTTTATGTGTGTATGTCAGCAATGGTATCCAGATGGTGGACACATCGTGGCAATGCAAGATGAATCCTCTCTGGTTTGGTCCTGGGCTGCCTGCAGACATGCACAGCTGCCTACTGCTAGCATGGCAAAGTGTCGTCAGTGTCCCCCATCTCTGGACCATCCTCGTGACTGGAACAGATCCATCAGTTCCTCACAGTTGCAGGAACCCACATGGGCTTGGAGTTGTTCTCTGAAAACACACAAACACATTCTCGACCAAAAGTTAACAAAGGGGTCCTCTATGCAAAATAGACTTAGGATTCTTTTTAATTTTTGCCTAAATGATTTTCCTTTGGCTTATTTTGACACCATGTGTAAAAAACGTTTTTTCATGGGTGTCCTGCAATTGGTTTTACAAATGGAATTTACTTTACTGGACTAAGAATTTTCCAGATGTATTTTCCTTACTCGATATTTTTTTCCTTACATAATATTACCCCACTGTCCCCTCCCCTTTTTTGATTAGTAGGGACTTTTGGAAATTTTATATTGCAGTCTTGGTAATTTTAAATTTTAATTTTTGCACTCAAATATGACTGCTTTAGGTTCTTTGGATGTTAGGCAATTTTACAGTGAGATGAACTACTAATAGATTTTTTAGTTAATGTTTTAGCAAAAGCTTTTTGTCCAGTACACTTAAATTTTCTTGAGTATTCACTTATTTCACTTGGCCAATTTAAATTAATCTGAAAACTTGATTACTATTTTCCTGTCAATTTTAATACTCAAGCAGAAATCTTAGTTTACCCTGCAAATTCTAGTGGAAAGGAATATTTGCAATTTTGAGTAGGTCCTGAGCATTCCTGATAATGGACTGAATTTAGATATAGAGCAGCTATTGTTGGCTGAGTCTCTGTCTGCCACCTGGGTCCCGGTATGAGTTGTGCGTGGGAGGCGAAGCAGCCGTGGGGGTAGGAGACCTCCCTCAGGAGGGGTGAAAATTCAAACCCCTGCAAGGTTTGTGGTTGAGCTTCTGTGCCCCACCTCTGTTGACCTTTTAGTTCTATCCTGTTGGCCCCTCTGCGACTGTGCCCGTCTTAGGTTGTTCCTTCCCTGAGGAATCTTACCCGTCTCTGGCTAACCAGCCCTCCTCCGGGGCCAAACAGGGTGATGTGAGGTTCAGTCCTGTCTCCTTTGTAGTCTATGCCCCTGTGGCCTCCACATCCAGTACCTGCCTTGGGGTCCCGTCGCTTGCTGGCGGGGTCCCGGTACTGATCACATATATCGGGGGACCCAGGTTTCTTCTCCAGAGAGGGCCCTGCTCACACCATTGGTCGAGATACAGATCCATGGTGCCAACTGCCCAGAGGCTTCAGCCAGAGCTGGAACTGAGAACTCAGGCATCAGCTGTGTGTATTTGGATAGTAAGAATAAGTTCCCTCTTGGCAGAGAGGGCAATAAGGGTCAATATAGAATACTTGGATGCCTCCCAGTGCCTTAATTCCTTAAAGGGATTAATTTCTTTCCTATCCTTTTTTAAGTTGCTGCCCAACATTCAAAGAATTAGTTTGTAAGTTTATTTGGGATAATTGTATAATATGCTGTTGTCAAATATCAAATATTATAATGACATTGTAGAATAATATCATGGAAGTGTATTGTGGTGTCACGGGAGGTTAAGCAGGGCCTAGCCTAAGGACTGGTCTCCATAGGATAATACAAGCTCTAGGCCATGTCAATTCAATGTCAAACTAGCTGCCATATTTTTTATAACTTTATATAAACTTTGTCAGGGATGTAAAAACACAAATCACTTACCTCAATTCAAGAGTTCAAATATATTGCCTTTTCCACTTACTCCCACCACCTGCCACTTACCCTGAGGTTTCACATTCTGATGGACTTTTCTCAGTCTCTGGATCCATTCTTGTTCATCAGTCTATGTCATTGATTGTATTCCTCAAATGAGTGAGATCATGTGATATTTGTCTTTCTCTGCCTGGCTAATTTCACTTAGCATAATGCTCTCCAAATCCATCCATGTTGGTACAAATGGTAGGAGCTCCTTCTTTTTTTCCGCGGAATAGTATTCCTTTGTGTAAATGTACCATAGTTCTTTAATCCACTCATCTGCTGATGGGCACTTCGGCTGTTTCCAAATCTTAGCTATGGTAAATTGTGCTGCTATGAACATATGGGTACATATATGCTTTCTAATTCGCCTTTCTAATTTCTTGGGGTATATTCGTAGAAGTGGGATCACTGGGTCGAATGGGAGCTCCATTTTTAGTTTTCTGAGGAAACTCCATACTGTTCTCCACAGTAGCTGTACTAGTCTACAATCCCACCAGCAGTGCACGAGAGTTCCTTTTTCTCCGCATCCTCCCCAGCACTTGTCGTTTGTTGATTTGTTGATGTAACCCATTCTGACAGGTGTGAGATGGTACCGCATAGTCGTTTTGATTTGCATCTATCGGATAATTAGTGACTTTGAGCACGTTTTCATATGTCTCTGGGCCTTCCTTTTGTCTTCTTTTGTGAAGATTCTATTTAGGTCTGTTGCCCATTTTTTATTGGATCATTTGTCCTCCTTTTATTGAGTTGGGTAAGTTACCTGTAGATGTTTGAGATTATACCTTTATCACTAATAACATTTGCAAAAATGTTCTCCCATACATTGGGTTTTTGTGTTGTTTTGTTGATGGTTTCTTTAGCTGTGCAAAAGCTTTTGATTTTGATGTAGTCCCATTTGTTTATTTTCTCTTTAGCTTCCATTGCCCTAGGAGCAATATCATCAAAGAAGTTCTTTTGGCATATGTCTGAGATTTTTCTTCCTGTAGATTCCTCTAATATTTTTATGGTTTCCTGTTTTACATTTAAGTCCTGTATCCATTTTGAGTTTATTTTTGTGTATGGTGTAAGTTGGTGCTCTAGTTTTATTTTTTTGCATGTATCTGTCCAATTTTCCCAATACCATTTATTGAAGAGACTATCTTGATGCCATTTTATGTTCATGCCTCCTTTGTCAAATATTAATTGAGCATAGTGGATTGGGTTGATATCCAGATTCTCTATTCTATTCCATTGATCTATATGTCTGTTCTTGTGCCAGTACCAGGCTGTTTTGAGAACAGTAGCTTTGTAATACAGCTTGAAATCTGGTATGGGAATCCCACCAACTTTGTGCTTCTTTCTCAGGATTGCTGTGGCTATTCGGGGCCTTTTTTGGTTCCAGATGAATTTTTGGAGAGTTCTTTCTAGGTCTGTGAAATATGCCATTGGTATTTTAATGGGGAGTGCATTAAATTTATAGATTGCTTTGGGTAGTATGGACATTTTAATAATGTTGATTCTCCCAATCCATGAACATGGAATGTTCTTCCACCTGTTTACATCTTCCTCTATCTCTTTTTTCAGTGTCCTGTAGTTTTCCACAAATAGATCTTTTACCTCCTTAGTTAAGTTTATTCCTAGGTATCTTAATTTTTTTGGTGTGATGGTAAATGGGATTGCTTTTTTAGTCTCTCTTTCTGTCAGTTCACTATTAGTGTATAGAAATGCCATTGATTTCTTGGCATTAATTTTGTAGCCTGCTACATTGCTGAACTCATTTATTAAGTCTACTAACTTTTTTTATGGAGTCTTTTGGGTTTTTTATGTACAATATCATGTCTTTCTGCAAATAAGGATAGCTTTACTTCTTCTTTTCCAATTTGGATGCCTTTTATTTCTTCTTCTTGTCTAATTGCAATGGCTAATACTTCCAGTACTATGTTGAACAGGAGTGGTGAAAGTGGGCAACCCTGTCTTGTTCCTGTTCTTAGGGGAAATGGTTGTAGTTTTTGCCCATTGAGTATGATGTATGCTGTGGGTTTATCATATATGGCTTTTATTATGTTGAGGTATGATCCTTCCATTCCTACCTTATTGAGAGTTTTTATTAAGAAAGGATGTTGGATTTTGTCAAATGCTTTTTCTGCATCAATTGATATGACTATGTGATTTTTATCTTTTAATTTGTTTATGTGATGTATCACACTTATTGATTTGTGGATATTGTACCATCCTTGCATTCCTGGGATAAATCCTACTTGGTCATGGTGTATGATCTTTCTGATGTACTGCTGGATCCGATTTGCTAGAATTTTATTGAGGATTTTGGCATCTATATTCATGAGGGATATTGGCCTGTAATTCTCTTTCATTGTGTCGTCTTTATCTGGTTTTGGTATTTGGGTGATGCTAGCTTCACAGAAGGAGTTTGGAAGTGTTCCAGCCTCTTGAATTTTCTGGAATAGTCTGAGGAGTATAGGTTTTAGTTCTTCCTTGAATGTTTGGTAAAACTCCCCTGTGAAGCCGTCTGGCCATGGGCTTTTGTTTGCTGGAAGCTTTATGATGACTGCTTCAATTTCTTCCACAGTTATTGGTCTATTGAGTTGTTTAGATTCTTCTTGATTGAGTTTTGGGAGGTTATATTTTTCTAGAAACATATCCTTTTCCTCCAGGTTATTCAGTTTGTTGGAATAGAGTTGTTCATAGTATTTTTTAACAATACTTTGTATTTCAATGGGGTCTGTTGTTATTTCACCTCTTTCATTTCTGATTTTATTTATTAGGGTCCTCTCTCTTTGCTTCTTGGTGAGTCTGGCTAGAGGTTCATCAATCTTGTTTGTCCTTTCAAAGAACCAGCTCTTGGTTTTGTTGATCTTCTGTATTGTTTCTTTGGTCTCTATGTCATTTATTTCTGCTCTGATCTTTACTATTTCCTTTCTTCTGCTTACACTGGGCATTTCTTGTTGCTTCCTTTTCTAACTCTTTGAGTTTTTGGGTTAGATAATTTATTGCCGCTGTTCCTAGTTTTTTGCAGTAGGATTGTAGAGCTATGAACTTCCCTCTCAGAACTGCTTTCACTGTGTCCCATAGATTTTGGATTGTTGTGCTATCATTGTCATTTGTTTCCATGATGTTTTTTTTTTATCTCTTCCTTAATATCTCTAGTAACCCAGTCATAGTTTAATAGCATGCTGTTTAGTCTCCATGTGTTCGATTTTTTTGGTTTGTTTCTATTGTACTTGATTTCCAGCTTTATGCTACTGTGATCTGAGAATATACTTGATATGATTTCTATCTTCTTGAATTTGGAGAGACTTTGCCTATGACCCAACACATGGTCTATCTTTGAAAATGACCCATGGGCACTTGAAAAGAATGTAGATTCTGTGGCTTTGGGGTGAAATGATCTGAAGATGTCAATTAATTCCATCTGGTCCAGTGAGTCATTGAGGATTGATGTTTCTTTACTGATTTTTTGTTTAGAGGATCTGTCCAATGGTGATAGTGGGGTATTAAAGTCTCCTACTATGATTGTATTGCTGTCTATCTCTCCCTTGATGTCCTCTAGGAGTTTTTGTATATATTTGGGTGCTCCTGTATTGGGTGCGTATATGTTTACCAGAGTTATTTCTTCTTGTTGGATTGCTCCCTTTAGTATTATGAAGTGGCATTCTTTATCTCTTGTTATGTCCTTCACTTTGAGATCTAATTTGTCAGATATAAGTATGCCTACCCCAGCTTTTTTTTTTCATTTCCATTCGCCTGAATAACTTTTTTCCAACCTTTCATCCTCAGTCTGTGTGCGTCTTTTTTTCGGAGGTGGGTTTCTTGTAGATAGCAGATACATGGGTTGTGTTTTCTTATCCAGTCCATTACCCTATGTTTTTTGATTGGATCATTTAAACCCTTTACATTTAAGGTTATTATTGATAGGTGCTTATATGTTGCCATTTTTGTTCTTTACCCCTGTGTTCCTTCTTCTCTTCCTATTTCTTTTTACAGCAGATCCTTTAGCATTTCTTGCATTGCTGGTTTGGTGGTGACGAATTCCCTTAGTCCTTTTTTATCTGTGAAGCTCCTGATTTGACCTTCACTTTTGATTGAGAGCCTTGCTGGGTATAGTATTCTAGGATTCTGACCCTTCCTTTGCATGACTTTGTGAATTTCATTCCACTGCCTTCTGGCCTGATAGGTTTCTGTTGAGAGATCACTTGTTAGTCTGATGGGGGTTCCTTTGTAGGTGACTTTCTGTCTCTCTCTGGCAGCTTTTAAGATTCTTACTTTGTCATTGGTGTTTGCCAATTTAATTATAATGTGCCTTGGCGTAGGTCTTTTGGGGTTTATTTTGCTTGGGACTCTGTGAGCTTCTTGGATTTGTGTGGGTTTTTCCTTTCCTATTTCAGGAAAGTTTTCTGTCATTATTTCTTCCAACAGGTTTTCTATTCCTTGCTCAGTTTCCTGTCCTTCTGGAAGCCCAATTATACGGATGTTGTTTTGTTTCATGTTGTCCCAAAGTTCTCTTAGGCTCTCCTCCTGCTTTTTAATTTTTTTTCTAGAAGCTGCTCTACTTGGTTATTTTTTCCTACTGGTCTTCTAGCTCACTGTTGCGATCCTCTGCTTCTTCTAGTCTACTCTTAATACTTTCTATTGAGTTTATTACTTCAGCAATGTCACTTTTCATTTCTTCTTGGCTCCTATTCATTTCTTCAAGGCTCTTCATCATTTCTTCCTGGGTTTTTCTAATTTCCTCTTGGTTCTTACTCATATTATCAAATTTGTCTTCCATTCTTTTCACCCACCTTATGACCATTTCTCTAAATTCTTTCTCTGACAGGTTGTTAACTTCCATTTCGTTTACCTCCTTTTCTGGTGAGCCTTGCTTTTCTTTCATATGTGGGCTGTTTCTTTGTCTTCCCATGGTCTCTCTTCTCTGTGTATCTGGTTATGTAGTTCTCACTCTCCTGCGTTGATTTAAAGGCACAAAATACAACACAACCAGGTGCAACACACCAGGCACTGAACCAGAATGTAGTCAAAGTAATTGTAATTCCAAATAAAGGTGACCGCCAGAGAAAGGCAAATTCAGTGATAGGTGGGAAAAAAGAAAGAGAACCTCCCCCAGACACACACAGACACTCACACACCCACCCTCACAGAAAAAGAAAGAGATCCCCCCCCAACACACACACTCACAAAAAAGAAAGACAGGAATGCCAAAATGAGAATGGGAAAAGGGGGAGAAGAAAAAAAGAAAACAAAGGAGTAAATTATAAATGTGGGGTGAAAACTCCAATAGGACATCCCCTAATCCAAACCAAAACCTGCAACAAGTACTTGGAGATTGATACAAATTACATGCAACTACTAATATCAAGAGAGGTGAGGGAACACAGAAGCAAAAATCTATCTCAAAAACAATGCAGATGAGGACAACAAAACAAGAAACAACACCAAAAATAAAAATAACCCCCCTAGAAGACAAACCAAAATAACAGAATAAGCAAATCAATCTCATAAACCTGCTTAAAAAATCAATATAATCAACAGTCAAGTAAACAACAACAACAGGACAGGGATAAAAACACTTTAAGATAGTGAAGTCAGAGAAGCTAGATGTATATATGCACTTGGAGTAGGTGGTTGGAGATTAGATATATCAGTTGGGTGAAATTTTAACAGGGGGTAAAGGGAAAGAATTAGGTAAATCTAAAGCGGGAAAAGTGTAAGGGAAACGAGGCACTAAATAGGGAAAGGTTAGCAAGAGAGTGGTGGTATAAAGGTGAAGTTGAGGTAGAGTAAAAGATACTACAGAGTAGATGAAATAGACTGTATTCCCAAGGTCGAAGAGAAAATATAATCAATTCCTTGTCACACAAGAGTCAATTTATGATTTGGCCCCTGGGTGGTAGTGTTTCTAGATTGACTTCTGGGTCTATTGGTCCTGTCTATCCTGAACTAAACAATACTGCCTCTCTAATGGTGACTGCTGTTTTAGCAGCCAGGACCCTCCCAAAATTTTCTGAGTTTCCTTCCTCTGTCAGGTCCAAATTGATTGCTTTCCAGGGATTACCTCTGCCACCAGCTCCCAGGGCCCTCTCCCACGTTTACCAGCTCCAACAGTCACAGATTTTATTTCAGGTGCAGATCTCCAGGTTTTGAGTTCCAAGGTGCAGATCTCCCAGACTGCCAGCCCTCTCAGTTTCATGCCCAAAGTACCCCCAGGGAAATTTGACCTTTCCATGCTGGAGTTTAGAGCTCCCTGGGCTCTGAGCGCCTCCGCGCCAACTGGGCGCCGGTGCTCCAGGAGTCTCAGCGGTCCAGCCGGTACCGGTATCGTAGCTGTATATTTTCAGGTCCTTCCCCTTCAAGATGTCATGTTCTGCCTCCGCTAGCCTCCTCGCGCAATTGGGTCAGGGAGAGAACCCAGTAGTACTGGGGCTGCTCAGGCTGGGGAGGCCAGCCCAGCAGTCCTCTATCTTCTCCTGAAGCACAGCTGTCTCCCTAGTCGCTGACAAACACTCCTTGCGCGACTTTCAGCTGCTCCCTCCCTCTGCCCTGTGAGCAGATTCAGATCGAATCCCTCCGTTCTGCCCCCATTTTCTCCTCCGGGTGGAATCCTTTTTCACCTTTTTGTATTTTAAATCTTTAACTTGGTTCTTGGTGTGCTCCAGAGCACTTTTAGGTCTTTGTATAATATTTTTTATTTCAGTCAGTGTATGCTTAATTTCTGGTTGGTCCTTTTTCATATCCTTGAGACTCTCCTTTATATCCTTGAGGGTCTCCTTCATTTCCTTGTAGGACTCATTCATTTCCACGTTGGTCTTGATCATTTCCTTGCAGGTCTCGTTCATATCCTTGAAGGTCTTGTTCATTTTCTTGTAGGACTCATTCATTTCCTTTGCGGTCTTGCTTACTTCCTTATAGGCCTCAACCTTTTGTTGGAGCCTCTTGAAAACCCTACAACCGTGGTTTTGAATTCCATGTCCAGTTGTTTTTTTCCCTCCATTTTTTCACATCTGATTTCTTTCCATGTCTCTGCATGGTGTCTGCTTCCCTGAGTTGGTCAATTAGCTTTGTGTGGTAGACTTCCTACTAGGGACAGTGGCTCAGCCTCCCCAGTTACCTGAGGTGGATATGGGTTGCACAGTCTTGCTGAAGTTAAGCTCAGGTTAGTTGTTGTTAGCACTTGGAGGGTTTGACCTCCAGGCCAATTGTTTGTGAAGCTCAGCTGTGCTCAGGTTGGATGGGCAGGGTCTCTGGGCCCAGCAGACAGTGTCAGCTCCACCACTGGGGCCCCAGGGACTCTGTGCCGGGGGCAATGGCCGCCAGCACCTCAGAGAGAGCCACTGCCAAGGTCCACCGGCTGCCGGGGAATCAGACTCTTCCCAAATGAGTCTGCACACCCAACGTCTCCCCCAGGGTCGTAAAACAAAGCAGTCTGACAGTTTCCCGAATGAGAGGGCAAGTCACAGAATGCTCTCTGCACAGTCACACAGCTGAGCTGTTCGTGCAAGCTGCCTTCTCCACAAGCCGGGAGACCCGGCAGCACCCGAGCTTCAGCGTGTTCTCCCACTGTCCAGTTTTCATCCCGTATGATAGTGGGTTGGTTCCCTGGACTTCGCCCAGAGCTGGAGAATCAGTCCACTGGGGCGTCTTTGTTTCCCCGTTAGAGAAAACTGGCCGGTTTTCAGCTACCCGCCCTCTCCGCTGGCCCGCGCTCCAAACCTCTCTCCGCGTGAATCTTTCAATGCTGTCCGCCGCCGCTCCTCTGAGTCACAGTGTCTTATCTTCGCTTTTATTTGTGGAATTGTCACTCGGCCAGCTTTCTGGTGATTCTGGAAGGTTTTTGTTCTTTCGATAAGTTGTAGTATTAAAATTGCTGAGTATGACGCCAAGATAGGTGTTTTACCTATGCTGCCATCTTGGTTCCTCGGGCAGTAATTACTTCTTAAATGTTCCCGTGGCACCAATTGCAGAGGTAGGGCTAATTCTCAGAGTATTTAGTGGGTCTTGCTAACAACTTGCTAACAACAGCTGCTGCCAGAGAAGAGTCTAATTAAGGAAATTTTTACTTCTGAACCCTGCTCACATACCAATTGTCACCACAAGGTGTCATTGGAGTACTTATTCCTGAATCCTATTCATAGCACCAGTTGTCAGAGCAAGGTTTAATTCTAGGAGTGTTTACTTCTAAACTGGCTTACAGCACTAATTGTCAGAGGAATGTCTATTTCTGGGATTGCTCGCTCCTAAAGCCGGCTATTAGATCAATTTTCAGAAGAAGGCCTAATTCGCAGAGTATTTATTCAGAATCCCACTTAAAGCAACAATTGTCAGAGCATGGTCTAATTCTGGATGTACTTATTCCTACTTCTTGCTCACACTGGCAGTTGCCTCAGCAAGGTCTAATTCTAGGAATACATGCTCCTAAATCTTGCTCACAGCCCCAATTCTCACATTAAGGTCTAACTGTGGGAACACTTACTCCAAAAACTTGCAACAGCATCAATTGCCTCAGCAAGGAATAATTCATGTAGTACTTATTCCTGAATGCTGCTCTGAGCACTAATTATCAGAAAAAGGTCTGATTCTGGAAGTACTTACTCCTAAATCCTACTCACACCACCAATTGACAGAGAAAGGTCCAATTCTGGTACTACTTACTCCTGAATCTTGTTCACAGCACCCATTGTCAAAGCAAGATCTCATCCTTGGACTATATATTCCTAATTTCTGCTCACAACACTAATTGTCAGAGCAAGGTCTAATTCTGGGAATATTTACTTCTGAACCCTGACCTCAACACCAAATGTCAGATTAAGGTCTTATTCTGGTAGTAATTTCTCCTAACTCCTGCTCAAAATACCCACTGTCAGAGCCAAGTTTAATTTTAAGAGTTCTTACTACTGAAACCTGCTCACAGAACCAGTTGTCAGAGCTAGGTCTAATTCTGGTAGTACTTATTCTTGGTTCCTGCTCAAACCAACAACAGTTATAGCATGGTCTGATTCTTGGAGTACTTATTCCTAGATCTGGCTCACAGTACCAATTGTTACAGCAAGATCTAATTCAGGAAGTATTATGCCTGAAGCCTGCAAACAGCTTCAGTTGTCAGAGAAAGTTCTAACTCTGTGATGACTTACTTCTAAACAGTGCTCACAGAAGAAATTGACAGAGAAAGGTATAACTCTCACAGATCTTTCTTCTAAATACTGCTCAACAGCAACAATTATCTAAGCATCATCTAATTCTGATATTACTTACTCCTACCTCATGCTCACAGCACTGATTGTCAGAGCAAGCTTGAATTTTCAAAGAACTTTCTACTAAAACCTGCATACAATGTCTATTAATCAGACTAATCTCTAAATACTACAGTACTTACTCCTCTATCCTGCTCACAATGCTAATTATCACAGAAAAGTCTTAATCTGAGAATACTTAATACTGCCTCAGTGCCAATTTACAGAGCAAGGTTAATTCTGACAGCATTTACTACAATATTCAGTTATAAACACCAGTTTGCAGAACAAGGTCTTA
Organism: Antrozous pallidus; assembly: GCA_027563665.1. NCBI lineage: Eukaryota > Metazoa > Chordata > Mammalia > Chiroptera > Vespertilionidae > Antrozous > Antrozous pallidus. Next base: position 226,082 of record JAOAOB010000027.1, on the reverse strand, counting down.
TTTCAGGAGTACTTATTCCGAAATATGCTCACATCACCTATTGTCAGAGCAGGTTCTAATTCTGGGAGTACTTATTTCTAAGATGGTCTCCCTGCTCCAATTTTCAAACAAAGGTCTAGGAATGGAAACACTTTCTGTAAAATCTGCTCATAGGACAGATTGTCAAAGCAATGTCCATCTCTTGGAGTACTTACTCCTAAAACCTGACAGGAGTCCTTATTCCTGAAGCCTGCCCTCACCACCAATTGTGAAATAAAGGTCTTATTCTGGTAGTACTTTGTCATAACTCCTGCTCACAAAACCCATTGTCAGACCTAGGATTATTTTTAGGGATACAGACTCCTAAATCCTTCTCACACCACTAGTTGTCAGATCTAGGTCAAACTCCTGAATCCGGTGCTCAGCACAATTTGTCAGAACAAGGTCTGATTCTAGGAGTACTTATTTCTAAAAAGATTTCCAATTGTAGAGAAAGAGCAAATTCTCTGAGGACATATGTCTAAAATCTGCTAACAACAGCAATTGTCACAGTAAGGTCTCATTCAGAAAGTACTTATTCCTGAAGCCCGCTTAAAGCAACAATTATCAAAACAAGGTCTAATACTTAGAGTACTTTCTCCTAAGTCGTGTCACATCACCCTTGTCAAAGAATGGTCTCATTCTTAGATTACATACTCCTCAAAGTTCAAGACATAAATTTTCAAGGCTTATTTCTGGGTGTATTTCTTCTGAATCCTTGTAACAGCACCAATTGTCAGAGCAAGGTATATTCTGGGAGTTCATCCTCCTAATTTCTGCTCACGACAACCATTGTCAGAGCAAGCTCTAATCCTCACAGTCCTTTCACACGAAAACCTGCACAGTGTGTCCGTTATCACACTATTGTCTAAGTGTAAGAGTACTTCTCCATTCAGCCCACCGTGCTGTTAGCACATCTAGACCTTAATCTGAGAATACTTCCTTGGGGATCCTGCCCACATTGCCTGCCAATTATCGGACGAAGCTTTCATTCTAGGTGTACTTACTCTGATATTCAGTTTCAACCTCCAATTGTCAGAAGTAGATGTCCTTCTAGGAGTACATGTACCTGAATCTGCTCACTGCACCTATTGTCAAACCGAGGTCTCATTCTTGGAGGACTTACTCCTAAAACCTGATTGTGACCCCAATGACCAGAGCAAGTTCTGATTCTGGGACTACTTACTCCCGAAGCTTGGCCTCATCACCAATTGTCAGATCAAGGTCTTATTCTGGTAGTACTTTCTCCTTACTCCTGCTCACAAAAACCATTGTCAGAGCCAGGTTTAATTCTAGCGGTATAGACTTCTACACCAACCCTGCTCACATCACCAATTGTGAGAGCAAGGTCTAATTCTTGGAGGACTTACTCCTTAACTTGTCCATTAGCTCCAACTGTCTCAGGAAGATGTTATTCTGATAGTAATTATTCCTGAATCCTGTGCTCAGCACCATTTGTCAGACCAGGGTTTGATCTTGTAGAACTTTTTTTTGACACCTGCTCCCAGCACCAATTTTCAGAACCAGGTCTATTTCTGGGAGTAATTACTTCTAAAATGTTCTTACAGCACCAATTGAAGAGGAAAGGCTAATTGTGGGAGTAATTTCTTCTAAAATGTTCTCACAGCACCAATTGAAGAGTAAAGACTAATTCTGGGAATACTTAGTACTGGAACCTGCTTACAAAGCAATTGTCAGAGTAGGGTTAATTAAAAAAAACTTACTCCTGAAGCCTCCTCACCACACTAATTGTCACAGCAAGGTCTCATTTTTGAAGTAATTACTCCTAAATCTTCTCAAAACACTAATTGTCAGTGGAAGGTCTATTTCTTGGATTACTAACTCCTAAAGCCTGCTCATATTATCAATTGTCAGAGGGAGACCTAATTCCGGAGTATTTATTCGAAATCCTACTTAAAGCAACAATTGTCACAGCAGGGTCTTTCTGGGTGCACTTATTTCTACTTCTTGCTCACTCTAGTAGTTGTCTCAGCAAGGTCTAATTTTAGGATTACCTACTCCTAAATATTGCTAACAGCATCAAATCTCAGATTAAGGTCTAACTCTGGAAGCACTTACTTGAAAAACTTGCAAGAGCATCAATTGTCTCAGCAAGGACTAATTCTAGTAGTACTTATTCCTGAATGCTGCTCTGCGAACCAATTGCCAGAGCAAGGTCTGAATCTGGGAGTACTTATTCCTACCAACTGTTCACAGTAGCAATTGTCAGAGCAAGGTCTACTTCTGGTACTACTTACTCCTGAATCCTGCTCACAGTACCTGTTTCAAAGCACTGTCTTGTTCTTAGAGTACTTACTCTTAAAATTTGTTCACAATACCAATTATCAATGCAAGTTCTAATTCTGGGAGGATTTACTCCTAATTTCTGCTCACAACTCCAATTGTGAGAGCAAGGTCTAATTCTGGGAATACTGACTCCTGAAGCCTGCCCTCATCACAAATGTCAGTTCAAGGTTTTATTCTGGTAGTACTTTATCCTAACTCCTGCTCACAAAAACCATTGTCAGAGCCAGGTTTAATTCTAGGGGTATAGACTTCGAAACCCTGCGCATATCACCATCAGAACAAGGTCTAATTTTTGGAATACTTACCCCTCAACTTGTCAATTATCTCCAATTGTCTCAGGAAGATGTTATTATGATAGTAATTAACTCCTGAATCCTACGCTCAGCACCATTTGTTGCGGGCTCTGATTCTGGGAGAACTTCTTCTTGAAACCTACTCATACCACCCATTTTCAGAGCCAGGTCTAATTCTGGGAGTAATTACTTCTAAAATGTTCTCGCAGCACCAATTGAAGAGGAAGGACTAATTTTGGGAGTACTTTGTGCTAAAATCTGCTCACAACAGCAATTGTCAGAGTAGGGTTAATTCAAAAAGCCCTTACTCCTAAAGCCTCCTCACCGCACCAATTGTCAGAGCAAGGTCTGATTCTGGGAGTACTTACTCCTACCTCCTGTTCACAACAGCATTTGTCAGATCAAGGTCTAATTCTGGTACTACTTACTCCTCAATCCTGCTCACAGCATCTATTTCAAAGCACTATCTCGTTCTTAGAGTACATACTCTTAAAATCTGTTCACAATACCAATTTGATAATAAGCAAGATCTAATTATGGGAGGATTTACTCCTAATTTCTGCTCATAACACTAATTGTTAGAGCAAGGTCTAATTCTGGGAATATTGACTCCTTAAGCCTGCCCTCATCACCAAATGTCAGTTCAAGGTCTCATTTTGGTAGGACTTTCTCCTAACCTGATCAAATCACTCATTGTCAGAGCCAGGTTCAATTTTAGGAGTACTTACCCCTGAATCCTGCTCAAAGCACCAATTTACAGAGCAAGGTCGAATTCTAGGAGTACTAATTCTGAAATATGCTCATATCACTTATTGTCAGAGCAAGGTCTAATTTTGGGGGTACTTACTTCTTTTTTGAAAAAAATATTTTATTGGAGAACCAAGATGGCGGCATAGGTAAACACCTATTGTTCTGCCTTGCGCAACAATTTAAAAATTACAACATAACAATAAAACAAACATCACCCAGAGTCACCAGAAAACTGACTGAGTGAAAACTCCACAAATAAAAGTAAAGGTGGGACACTGAGACTTAGAAGAGCAGCGGGAGCGCAGCCTTGAAGATCGTGCGGAAACAAGTTAGGAGCCGTCCTGGTCACGCGCGCAGGCTGTAGGGCTGTAGCAGCAACCCCGGCTGGATTTTGCCAACTGGGAGGGCAGAGACGTCCCACTGCACAGATTCCCCAGTGCCAGGCGAGGTCCGAGGTCTGGGGGATGCACCCTGGAAGCCAGGCGAGGCAGAGGTCTCATAGTCTGAGGAGAAGCGGGTGCTTGAAAAAGAAGTTTGCACGCAAGTGTCGAACAAACGTGCGACTTGCTCCCTGGAAACTTGTCTGCTGGTCCCGGAAACCACCTATTTCACAACCCTGGGTGAGACTTTGTGTGTGCAGACTCATTTGGGGAGAGGCCAAGTTGTCTGGCAAGGGGAAGAGACTAACAGCTTTCTCTTGGAGGTGCCTGAAGCCATCCCCATCCAACAGAGATCCACGCGTGCGAGTGTCACATAGGACATAGCTGACACTAAGGCTGCCCGCGCAGCTCAGAGACTTCACCCATCCAACCTGAACACAGTCTCCCTTCACAGCCAATTGGCCTGGAGGTCAAACCCTCCTAGGGCTAACAACAACAAGCTGGGTTTAAATTAAAAAATACTGTACAACCCATAAAGGATTGCAGTAAGAGTACCCACCTCAAGTAACTGAGGAGGCTGTGCCACTGACCCTTAGAAGACATCTACCACATAAAGCAGCCACCATGCAGAGATATGGAAAGAAATCAGGTGTGAAAGAAATGGAGGAAAAAAGACGACTAGACATAGAGTTCAAAACCATGGTTATAAGGCTTTTCAAGAGGCTCCTAGAAAAGGCCGATGAACTTAATGAGAACTATGAGGAACTAAACAAGACCAACCAGGAAATGAATGAGACTTACAAGGAAATGAATGAGACCCTCAAGGAAATGAACAAGACCTCGGAGGATATGAACGAGACCCTCACGGATATGAAAAAGGACCAACCATAAATCAAGCATACACTGACTGAAATAAAAAATATTACACAAAGTTCTAAAAGCACTCCAGAGGACCACAAGAACCAAGTCAAAGATTTGAAATACAAAGAAGCAAAATCCACTCGGCTGGAAAAGCAAGAAACAAAAAAAATTCAGATAATTGAAGATAGTGTAAGGGGCCTCTGGGACAACCTCAAGCATGCCAACATCCGAATTACTGGGGTGCCAGAAAAAGAGAGAGAGCAAGACAATGAAAACCTACTTGATGAAATAGTGACTTAAAACTTCCCCCACCTGGTGAAAGAAACTGACATAAAAGCCCAAGAAGTACATAGAATCCCAAAATATAGGAATCTAAAGAAGACCACACCAAGACATATCATAATTAAAATGCCAAGAGCAAAAGATAAAGAGAGAATATTAAAAGCAGCAAGAGAAAAACAGTTGGTTACCTACAGGGGAGCACCCATACGATTGTCAGCGGATTTCTCAACAGAAACGATGCAGGCCAGATGGGAGTGGCAAGAAATATTCAAAGTGATGAATAGCAAGAATCTACAACCAAGAATACTATATCTGGCAAAGCTATCATTCAGAATTGAGGATCAGATAAAGTGCTTTGCAGATAAGAAAAAGCTAAAGGAGTTTATCACCACCAAACCACTATTATATGAAATGCTGAAAGATATTCTTTAAGAAGAGGAAGAAGAAAAAGGTAAAAGTATAAATTATGAACAACAAATACACATCTATCAACAAATGAACATAAAAATCAAGTTACTTGATAGGCTGATGAACAGGATAAACTGGTGAATATAACAGAGACATGGACATAGAGAGGGAATGGACTGACAATTCTTGGGGACCAAAGGGTTGTGGAAAGTGAAGCAAGAGACTGGACAAAAATCTTGCAACAATGGGAGAGGACAGTGGGGAGGGGGAGGTAAGGGTGGAGGGTGGGAAAGGTATAGGATGGAGGGGAACTATAGGGGGATAAAAAAGGGAAAATAATGTAATTAATAAACTGAACAATAAAGATAAAAATGGGAAAAAATAAAAAAATATTTTATTGATTTTTTACAGAGAGGAAAGGAGAAGGATAGAAAGTGAGAAACATCGATGAGAAACATCGATCAGCTGCCTCTTGCACACTCCCTACTGGGATTATGCCCACAGCCAAGGTACATGCCCTTGTCCGGAATTGAACCTGGGATCTTCCAGTCCGCAGGCTGACGCTCTATCCACTGAGCCAAACCGGTTTTGGCTGGGGGTACTTACTTCTAAAATGTTCTCAGAGCACTAACTTTCAAGACAAGGTCTAGTTCTGGAAATACTTTCTGCGAAATCTGCCCACATGATGAATTGTCAAAACAATGTTAAATTCTGGGAGTGCTTCTGTTTTTTAAAATATATTTTTATTAATATTTTTGCAGTATAACATATTTAAGAGTAGTACATATGTTTCCCTTCCCCCCCCCCGCATTACCCTCCCTGCAGCTTCCCTTGCCCCGCAGCACATGTCCACACCTACACCCTACCTGCCCCAGTGTCTTTCATTCATTGGTGATGCTCATATGCATGCATACAAGTACTTCGGTTGATCTCCCTCAGCATCCACCTCCCATCCACCCCAGCCTTTCCCCTGTAGCTTGACAACTTGTTTAATGCCTCCCTGCCTCTATAATCAATCAAGCTCCCCTGTTTCTTTTCTTCAAAAATATCTTGCCTCTGCATACTAGAAATAAATGTATAAGAACAAAAAATGTTTGAGTGTCAGTTTCAATGTCCAACTGTTCTGAGTCCCAGTTTTAGTGTCAAATAGTTCTTTATGTGTACATGTCAACAATGGTATCCAGATGGTGGACACATCATGGCAATGCAAGCTCCATCCTCCCTGATTTGGTCCTGGGCTGCCTGCAGACATGCACAGCTGCCGACTGCTAGCATGACAAGGTGTTGTCAGGGTCCCCGATCTCAAAGGGATCCTCTCTGCAAATGAGACTTGTAATTCTCTTTATTTTTGCCTAAATTATTTTCCTTTGGCTTATTTTGACACCATGTGAGTTTTTCCATGGGTGTCCTGCAGTTGGCTTTACAAATGGAATTTACTTTTCTGGACTAAGAATTTTCTAGATGTATTTTACTTGCAGGATATTTTACCTTATATGATATTACCCCACTGTCCCTTCCCCCTCTTTTTTGATTAATGGAGTCTTTTGGAAATTCTATCTTGCAGTCTTGGTAATTTTATTTAATTTTTATTTTCTCTCTCTTTTTAAAATTTACAATATAACTTAAATTTAATACTAGTACATATGTTTTCCTTTCCCCCACCCAATATCCTCCACCCAGACTCCCTTAACCCCCAGGACATGTTTCTCCTGCACCTTCCTCCCCCCAGTGTCTTTCATTCACTGGTCATGTCCCCCCTACTCCCCTCCCAGCCCCAGCTTCTTTCATTCATTGGTTATGCTCATATGCATGCATACAAGTCCTTCGGTTGATCTCCCCCAGCACCCACCTCCCATCTACCCAAGCCTTCTCCCTGTAGCTTGACAGCCTGTTCAAGGCCACCCTGCCTCTATATCAGTCACTTCCCCCTGTTTCTTTTTTTTCAAAAATATCTTGTCTCTGCATACTAGAAACAAACGTGTAAGAAGAAAAAAATGTTTGATGTCAGTTTCAATATCCAACTGTTCTGAGTGCCAGTTTCAATGTCAAATAGTTCTTCATGTCTACATGTCAGCAATGGTATCCAGATGGTGGACACATAGTGACAATGCAAGATCCATCCTCTCTGGTTTGGTCCTAGGCCGCCTGCAGCCATGCACAGCTGCCAACTGCTAGCATTGAAAGATGTCGTCAGCTTCCTGCATCACTGGACCAGACTCGTGGTTGGAACAGACCTGTCAGTTCCTCATTGTCCCAGGAACCCACATAGTCTTGGAGTTGTTCTCTGAAAACACACAAACACATTCTCGACGAAAAGTTAACAAAGGGATCCTCTCTGCAAAATAGACTTGGGATTCTTTTTATTTTTGCCTAAATGATTTCCCTTTGGCTTATTTTGACACCATGTGTGTTTTTCCATTGATGTTCTGCAGTTGACATTACAAATGGAATTTACTTTTCTAGAGTAAGAATTGTCTAGATGTATTTTACTTACAGGATACTTTTCTTTACATTTTATTACCCCACTGCCCACTCCCCCCTTTGTGATTAATGGGGGCTTTTGGAAATTTTATCTTGCAGTCTTGGTAATTTTAAATTTTAATTTTTACACACAAATATGGCTGCTTTTGGTTAGGTAATTTTATAGTGAGATGAACTACTAATAGATATTTTAGTTAACGTTTTAGGAAAAGCTTTTTGTCCAGTACACTATAATTTTCTTGAGTATTCTCGTATTTCACTTGGCCAATTTAAATTAATCTGAAAACTTGATTACTATTTTTCTGTCAATTTTAATACTCAAGCAGAGATCTTAGTTTACCCTGTAAATACTAGTGGGAAGGAATATTTGCAATTTTGAGTAGGTCATGAGCATTCCTGGTAATAGACTGAATTTAGATATAGAGCAGCTATTGCTGGCCGAGTCTCTGTCTGCCACCTGGGTCCCTGTATGAGTTGTGTATGGGAGGTGAAGCAGCCATGGGGACAGGAGACCTCCCTCAGGAGCAGTGAGAATTCAAGCTCTTGCAAAGTTTGTGGGTGAGGGTCTGTGCCCCACCTCTGATGACCTTTTAGCTCTCTCCTGTTGGCCCTCTGCAAATGTGTGTGTCTTAGGTTATTCCTTCCCTGAGGAATCTTACCCATCTCTGGCTAACCAGCCATCCTCCGGGGCCAAACAAGGTGATGTGAGGTTCAGTTCTGTCTCCTTTGTAGTCTATACCCCGAGTCTCCACGTCCAGCTCCTGCCGTGGGGTCGCTTCGCCTGCTGGCGGGGTCCCAGTACTGATCACATATCTTGGGGGACTCAGGTTACTTCTCCAGAGAGGGCCCAGCTCACACCATTGGTCGAGATACAGATCCATGGTGCCAGCTGCCCAGAGGCTTTAGCCACAGCCTGAACTGAAAACTCAGGCATCAGCTGTGTGTATTTGGATAGTAAGAAGAAGGTACCTCTTGGCAGAAAGGGCAAGAAGGACCAATATAGATTGCTCGGATGTCTTCCCAGTGACTTAATTCCTTCTGAAAGGGATTCATTTCTCTCCTATCTTTTTTAAGTTGCTGCCCAACATTCAAAGAATTAGTTTGTAAGTTTATTTGGGATAATTGTATAATATGCTGTTGTCAAATATCAAATATTATAATGACATTGTAGAATAATATCATGGTGACACGGGAGGTTAAGGAGGCCCTAGCCTAAGGACTGCTGTCCATAGGATATGACAAGCTCTAGGCCATGTCAATTCAATCTCAAACTAACTGCCATATTTTAAATAACTTTATATAAACTTTGTCAGGGATGTAAAAACACAAATCACTTACCTTAGTTCAAGAGTTCAAATATATTTACTTTTCTCCTTACTCCCACCACTTGCCACTGACCCTGAGGTTTGACATTCTGATGGAGTTTTCTCAATCTCTGGATCCATTCTTGTTCATCAGTCTATGTCATTCATTGTATTCCTCAAATGAGTGAGATCATGTGGTATTTGTCTTTCTCTGCCTGGCTAATTTCACTTAGCATAACGCTCTCCAAATCCATCCATGTTGTTACAAATAGTAAGAGCTCCTTCTTTTTTTCTGTGCCATAGTATTCCATTGTGTAAATGTACCATAGTTTTTTAATCCACTCATCTGCTGATTGGCACTTAGGCTGTTTCCAAATCTTAGATATGGTAAATTGTGCTGCTATGAACATAGGGGTACATATATCCTTTCTAATTTGCATTTCTAGTTTCTTGGGGTATATTCCTAGAAGTGGGATCACTGGGTTGAATGGGAGCTCCATTTTTAGTTTTTTTAGGAGACTCCATACTGTTCTCCACAGTGGCTGCACTAATCTACAATCCCACCAGCAGTGCACGAGAGTGTCATTTGTTGATTTGTTGATGTTGGCCATTCTGACAGGTATGATTTGGTACTGCATAGTCATTTTGATTTGCATCTCTAGGATAATTAATGACTTTGAGCAAGTTTTCATATGTCTCTGGGCCTTCCTTTTGTCTTCTTTTGTGAAGATTCTGTTTAGGTCTGTTGCCCATTTTTTTATTGGCTCATTTGTCCTCCTTTTATTGAGTTGGGTGAGTTGCCTGTAGATGCTTGAGATTAAACCTTTATCACTGATAACATTTGCAAATATGTTCTCCCATACAGTGGGTTTTTGTGTTGTTTTGTTGATGGTTTCTTTAGCTGTGCAAAAGCTTTTGATTTTGATGTAGTCCCATCTGTTTATTTTCTCTTTAGCTTCCATTGCCCTAGAAGCAGTATCATCAAAGAAGTTCTTTTGGCATATGTCTGAGATTTTATTTCCTGTAGATTCCTCTAATGTTTTTATGGTTTCCCATCTTACGTTTAAGTCCTGTATCCATTTTGAGTTTATTTTTGTGTATGGTGTAAGATGGTGGTCTAGTTTCATTTTTTTGCATGTATCTGTCCGATTTTCTCAACACCATTTATTGAAGAGACTGTCTTGACTCCATTTTATGTTCATGCCTCCTTTGTCAAATATTAATTGAGCATAGTGGATTGGGTTGATATCCGGATTCTCTATTCTATTCCATTGATCTATATGTCTGTTCTTGTGCCAGTACCAGGCTGTTTTGAGAACAGTAGCTTTGTAATATAGCTTGAAATCTGGTATGGAAATCCCACCAACTTTGTGCTTCTTTCTCAGGATTGTTGGGGCTATTCGGGGCCTTTTTTGTTCCAGATGAATTTTTGGAGAGTCTTTCTAGGTCTGTGAAATATGCCATTGGTATTTTAATGGGAAGTGCATTAAATTTATAGATTGCTTTGGGTAGTATGGACATTTTAATTGTGTTGATTTTCCCAATCCATGAACATGGTATGTTCTTCCCCGTGTTTACATGTTCCTCTATCTCTTTTTTCAGTGTCCTGTAGTTTTCCACGAATAGATCTTTTACATTTTTAGTTAAGTTTATTCCTAGGTATCTAAATTTTTTTGCTGTGATGGTAAATGGGATTGCTTTTTTAGTCTCTCTTTCTGTAAGTTCACTATTTGTGTATAGAAATGCCATAGATTTCTTGGCGTTAATTTTCTAGCCTGCTACGTTGCTGAACTCATTTATTAAGTCTGCTAACTGTTTTTATGGAGCCTTTCGGGTTTTTTATATGCAATATCATATCATATGCAAATAAGGATAGCTTTACTTCTTCTTTTCCAATTTGGATGCCTTTTATTTCTTCTTCTTGTCTGATTGTTATGGCTAGGACTTCCAGTACTATGTTGAATAGGAGTGGTGAAAGTGGGCATCCCTGTCTTGTTCCTGTTCTTAGGGGAAATGGTTGTAGTTTTTGCCCATTGACTATGATGTTTGCTGTGGGCTTATCATATATGGATTTTATTATGCTGAGGTATGATCCTTCTATTCCTACCTTGTGAGAGTTTTTATCAAGAAAGGATGTTGGATTTTGTCAAATGCTTTCTCTGCATTTGATATGACTATGTGATTTTTATCTCTCAATTTGTTTATATGATGTATCACATTTATTGATTTGCAGATATTGTACCATCCTTGCAATCCTGGGATAAATCCTACTTGGTCATGGTGTATGATCTTTCTGATGTACTGCTGGATCCGATATGCTAGAATTTTATTGAGGATTTTGGCATCTATATTCATGAGGGATATTGGCCTGTAATTCTCTTTCATTGTGTCGTCTTTATCTGGGTTTGGTATTTGGGTGATGCTAGCTTCACAGAAGGAGTTTGGAAGTTTTCCATCCTCTTGAATTTTCTGGAATAGTCTGAGGAGTATAGGTTTTAGTTCTTCCTTGAATGTTTGGTAAAACTCCCCTGTGAAGCCGTCTGGTCCTGAGGCCAGCCCAGCAGTCCCCTATCTTCTCCCAGAGCACAGCTGTCCCCCAACTCGCCAACAAGCGCTCCCTGCACAACCCTCTGCTGCTCCCTCCTTCTGCCCTGTGAGCAGATTCAGATCACATCCCTCTGTTCCGCCGCCATTCCCTCCCCCCATTTTGTGTTTCTTATTGCACTTTTTTATCCCCTAATTCTCTTTTCTCTGGTGTTCATCTCTATTTGGGTTTATTAGTATCATGAATACATTTGTATTCGGTGCCTTGTGGGTTGTATCTTGTGTTGTATTTTGTGCCTTTAAGTCAACACAAGAGAGAGGGAGAATGATATAACCAGATATCCAGAGAGGAAATATCATGGAGAGACAAAGAAATAGCACACATACAAAGAAAATAAGGCATTACCAAAAATAAAGTAAATAAAATGGAGACAACCAATATATCAGAGAAAGAATTCAGGGAAATGGTCATAAGGTCACTGAAAAGATTGCAAGACAAATTCAACAATATGTGTTAGAACCAAACAGAAATGAAGAAGAACCAAGAAGAAATAAAAAAATGACATCACTTCCATAAAGAAGTCAATAGAAATCAACAATAGTAGACTAGAAGAATCAGAGTACTGAATCAGTGAGCTAGAAGACAAAGTAGAAAGAAATACTAAAGCAGAGAAGCATCTAGGGAAAAAATCTTAAAAAACAATAGTAGAATTTAAGTGAACTTTGGGATAACATAAAATGAACAAAATCTACATAAGGGAGACAAAAGTAGAGGAAACTGAGCAAGCAATAGAAAATCTGTTTGTAAAAATAATAACAGAAACTTACTTGATATAGGGAAGAAAACACACAAGTTCAAGAAGCACTCAGAGACCTAAACAAAGTGAACCCTGAAAAACTGATTTAAAGGAATATTATAATTTAATTGGCAAACACCAGTGACAAAGTAAGAATCATAAAGCAGCCAGAGAGAGACATCAATTTACCCACAAAAGATCTCTCATCAGACTAGAAACTGATTTCTTAACAGAAACACATCAGGCTAGAAGGGAATAGAAAAATATACAAAGTCATGCAAAGGAAGGCTCTGAATCCGAGAATACTTACCCAACAAGGCTATCAATTAAAATTAAAGATGAAATCAGGAGCTTCACAGACAAGCAAAAATAAGCAGACTTTATTACCACCAAACCAGAAATGCAAGAAATGCTAAAGGGTTTTAAATGGTGGCAAACAACTACCTACGCATAACCACTTTAAAATGTAAATGGATTAAATGCCCCAATCAAAGATATAGGATAACTGAGTAGATAAGAAAATATGACCCATTTATCTACTGTCTACAGTAAACCCACTTCAGAAAAAAAAAAGATATACACAGGCTGATGGGAAGGGATTTAAAAAGTTTTTCAGGTAAATGGAAATGAAATAAAAGCTGGGGTACTAATACTTATATCTGACAAATTATATCTCAAAGTGAAAAACATAATGAGAGATGAGGAACGCCATTTCATAATACTAAAAGGAGCACTCATACAAGAAGAAATAACTCTAGTAAACATATACTCACCCAATAAAGGAGCATCCAAATACATAAAAAAATTTTTTCTGGAGGATTGATAGCAATACAGTTATACTATATTACCACAGAGATAAAAAAGAGATAAAAGCATCATGGCAACAAATGTCAGAATGAGACACAGAGAAAGAAGTCTTTTAGAGGGAAGTTCTTAGTTCTACAGGCCTACCTCAACACACACACACACACATGCACAAACACACAAGAAACAATGGTAACAAAATGTATAATCCTGCAACTCAAAAAGTTTGAAATAAAGCAACAAGAAATGCATAGTGTAAGCAGAAGGAAGGAAATAGTAAAGATCAGAGTGGAGACAAACAACATAGCAAAAAAACAAACACACAATACAAAAGATCAACAAAATTAAGCTGGTTCTTTGAAAGGCTAAACAAGGTTGATGAACCTCTAGCCAGGATCACCAAGAAGCAAAGTGAGAGAACCCAAATAAAATCAGAAATGAAAGAGATGAAGTAATAACCAATCCCACAGAAATACAAAGTACTATGAAAAATACTGTGACCAACTCTATTCCAAAAAAATGGATAACTTAGATGAAATGGACATATTAGAAAAACAAAAGCTCCCAAAACTCAATAAAGAAGAATGAAAAAACCTGAATAGGCCATTAATTACTGAAGAAATTGAAACAGCAATAAAAATCTTTCAGCAAACAAAAGCCCTGATCCAGATGACTTCACAGGGGAGTTCTACCAAGTATTCAAAAAGAACTAAGACCTATACTCCTTGGACTATTTCAAAAAATTCAAGAGGGAGTCACACTTCCAAGCTCTTTCTATGAAGCTAGTATTATCCTAATCCCCAAACCAGATAGAAATATCACAAAAAGAGAACTATAGGCCAATATTCTTGATGAATACAGATGCTAAAATCATCAACAAAATTTTTGCAAGTCCAAAGTCATAAATACATTAGAAAGATCACACACCATGACCAAGTGGGATTTATTCCAGGGGTGTAACAATGGTACGATATCTGCAAAGCTATAAATGTAATATCACATAAACAGAGAGACAAATATTGCATAATCTATCAATTGATGCATAAAAAGAATTTCACAAAATTCAATATCCTTTCTTGATAAAAAAAACTCTCAGCAAAGTATAAATAGAGAAGTCATACCTCAATATAATAAAAGCCTTAAATGACAAACATTATACATACTCAATGGGCAACAACTAAACTCATTTCCCCTAAGAACAGCAACAGGACAAAGATGCCCTTTTTCACCACTCCTGTTTGACATAATATTAGATATATTAGTCACAGTGATCAAAAAGAAGAAGTAAAAGGCATACAAATTGGAAAAGAAGTAATAAAACAGTCCTTATTCACAGATGACATCATAATATATAGAGAAAACCCCAAAGACTCCATAAAAAAACACAAACTACTAGACCTAATAAATAAATTTGGCAATGTAGTAGTATACAAAATTGACACTTAGAAATCTATAGACTTTTTATACACTAATAATGAACTCACAGAAAGAGAAACAAACAATGCCATTTACCATTGCACACAAAAAACTAATACCTAGGTGTAAACGTAACCAAGGATATAAAAGATCTGTGACTGGAAAATTTCAAGACATTGAAAAAAGAGTTAGAGAAAGATATAAACAAATGAGAGAATATACCATGTTCATGGATTAGTAGAATCAAATTTATAAAATGTCCTTACTATGTAAAGCAATCTATAGATTCAATGTAGTACCTACTAAAATACTAATGGCATATTTCAAAGATGTAGAACAAACTCTACAAAAATTCATCTACATTAATAAAAGAGAAAATGCAAAGTGACTATACTTCCACCATTAACCCTATAAAGATGGCAGTTTAGTTTGTATATGCAGGCACCAAGTAGCCTGAGTCCTTGGGACAGGCACCAAGCCCCCAGCTACTGGGGCCAGCAATGGTCCCTGGAGGTCAGGGTAACCTGGCCAAGCCATGCACACAGGCTCCTGGGACCATAGCTGCCCTGGGAGGCAAGGGCAGCCACACAGCTTGACATCAAACAGCAGGTTCTCTTTGACCATAGCTGCAGCAACATATAAGCAGGCAAGTGGGCCCACAGGCAGCACCCAACAGGGCCTGCTTCCCCATTGTCATGGTGTGGAGCAGGCAGGCTCCACAGGGAGCAAGAAATCATGGGGAATGGGTCTAAGCCAACACTAGGATATTCCCTGTTGGCTCTCATATTGGAGAGGGTGCACTAGGCCTCTTGTTGGGAACAAAAGAAGACCCCAAATAGCCACAGCTATCCTAAGAAAGAAGAACAAATTAGAGAGATCACAATACCAGATATCAACCATGGTGTTCAAAATTGCTTGATACTGGCACAAGAAGACATACTCTATAGACTAGTGGAACAAAATAGAGAAACAGAACTTGACTTCAGCCATTATACTCAATACTTGACAAAGGAAGAAAGATAATAAAATGGAGTCAAAATAGCCTCTTTAATAAATGGTGCTGGAAAATTTGGTCAGATGCATAAAAAAATGAAGCTAGATCACCAACTTACATCATGCAAAAACAAAACAAACAAACAAACAAACAAAAAAAACCCTCTCATATTGGCTAAAGGACTTGAATGTAAGATGGGAAACCACAAAAATCCAACAAGACTCCATAAGCAGCAAATAGTTGGCATTTATTGTATCTCTACTGATAATACTCCTAGAGCAATGGAAACTAAGGAGAAAATAAACAAATGAGACTACATCAAAATACAAAGCATCTGCACAGCAAAAGAAACCAACAAAAGAACAAGAAAGCCCATTGCATGGGAGAACATATTTGCCAATGTTTTCTTCAATAAGGATTTAATCTCCAACATTTATAAAGAGCATAGATGCTAAAATACAACTTAATAAAAAGAAGATAAACAATCTAATCAAATAATGGGCAAAGGATCTAAATAGGCACTTTTCAAAAGAGAGATATTCAGAAAGCTAAGAGACATATGAAATCATGCTGAAAGTCACCAATCATCCCAGAGAGGCAAATCAAACAACAATGAGGTATCACCTCACACCTGTCATAATTGCTACGATTAACAAATCAATCAAGGAAAAGTGTTGGAAAAGATGCAAAGAAAAAGGAACACTCCTACACTGTTGGTGGGAATGCATACTTTTGCAGCCATTGTGGAAAACAGTATGGAATATTCTCAGAAATTTAAAAATGAAACTGCCATTTGACCCAGTAATCCCACTCCTAGAAATATACCGCAAGAAACTAGAAACACCAATCAGCAAAGATATATGCACCTCTATGTTCATAGCAGCACAATTCACCATTGCTGATTTGGAAACAGCCCAAATGCCCAGAAGCAGATGAGTGGGTTAGAAAACTATGGTACATCTACACAACAGAATACTAGGCTGCTATAAAAAAAGAATTCTTACCATTTGCAGCACTAGGGATGGAACTGGAGAGCATTTCCTAAGTGGAAGAAGCCAGTCAGTGAAAGAAAAATTGCACATGATTTCACTTATTCATGGATAACAAATAACATTATAACCTGATGAACAAAAAGAAAAAATGGCAGTGGAACAGATGGATGTGTTCTGAATCTTGTCACAGAGCAGATGGAGGGAGCAACTGAGGGTCACGCGAGGAGTGTTTGTTGGCTAGTTGGGGGACAGTGGTGCTCCAGGAAAAGACAGGGGACTACTGGACTGGCCCCCACTGACTGAGCAACCATGGTGTTGTTAGACTCTCTCCTGGAGCCACCAGCTTGGAGCCAGACCACACTATCTTAAAGGGGAAGGGCCTGAAAATATACAGCTACTCTACCTACTGGATGGGTGAGACCCCTAGAACACCAGTGCCTAGTTGGTGCAGATGCATGCATTCGAAGGAGCTCTGCAGTCCACCACAGAAATGTCAGATTTCTTCTGGGGTTACTTTGGGCACAAGACTGAGGAAGCTGGCAGAGCTGGGAGATCTACACCTGAAAAAATGTCCGTGACTGTTGGAGCTGGTAAACGTGGAAGAGAGCCCTCAGAGCTAGTGGCAGAGGGGATTACTAAAAAGCAGCCATTTGGACCTGACATAGGAGGGAAACCCAAAAATTTTGCGAGGGTCCTGGCTGTTAAACCCAAGGGAGAAAAGGGATTTGCACAGACATACATGCAGAACTTGAGTTGGCACACTTGCATATTTTCCTCTCCTAATCTGAGCTTCTGAGTGCTAAACCAGGTATGTGGGATCCCCTAAAGGGGAATAACCACAGGGGTGAGCTGTTTTTCTGGAGCCTGGGGATAAGAGCAGGCAGTCATCATTAGAGAGGCAGCTCTGGGGCTGCCCAGCACCACAAATCAGTATTGATTACCACAGGGATAGCGGGAATTTAGTTCAGGCTAGAGAGGAACAATAGACCTGGGTGTCAATCTAAAAACACTTCCAACCAGCAGCTGAATCACAAATTGACTCTTGTGTAACACAAATTAAGGAATTAACTTTATTTTCTCTTTATTCTACTTTGGGATTAGTGTTCTACAATCTATTTTTATCTACCCTTTGGTATTTTTTTACTCTACCTGACCTTCACCTTTATGCCCCACTCTCTTGCTAACATTTCCCTATTTAGTGTCTTATACATTTTCTGCATTAGATTTATCTTATTCTTTCTTTTTATCTCCTGTTAAAATTTCACCCACTTATATATCTAACACTTTTCCCACGTTAGATTTACCTTATTCCTTTTTTATCCCCTGTTAAAATTTCACCTCACTTATATATCTAATCTCCAAACCCCTACTCCAAGTCCATACATACCTCTCGCTTCTGACTTCACTATCCTAAATTGTTTTTCTCTCTGTCCTGTTGCTGTTGTTTACTTGACTGTTGATTATATCAATTTTTTATGCAGGTTTGTGAAATTAGTTTGGTTATTCTTTTCTTTTGGTTGTTTTGTGGGGATTTTTTTTGTGTTTTTTTTTATTTGTGGTTCTCCTTTACATTGTGTTTTGATAGAGTTTTGCTTCTGTGTTCCCTCACCTTCCTTGATATTAGTTGTTGTATGTAGATTGTATCAATTTCCAGGTACTTGTTGCTGGATTTTATTTAGATTACTGGCGGTCTTGTAGTAGTTTTCACCAACATTTATAGTTTATTCCTCTTTTCTTTTCTTTTCTTTTCTTTTCTTTTCTTTTACTTCTTCCCCTTTTCCCAATTTCATTTCGGCATTCCTTTCGGTCCTCTTCTTCTCCTCCTTCTCCTTCCTCTTCTTCCTTCTTCTTGTTCTTCTTCTTCTTGTTCTTCTTCTTGTTCTTCTTCTTCTTATTCTTCTTCTTATTCTTATTCTTCTGTATGTGTGGGTGTGTGAGTATCTCTCTCTGTGTGTTTTCTCTTTCTCACCTATCACCGAATTTGCCTTTCTCTGGCAATCACCTTTATTTGGAGTTACCAATACTGTGAATACATTCTGTTCAGTGCCTGGTGCATTGCACATGGTTGTGTTGTATTTTGTGCCTTTAAATTAATGCACAAGAGTGAGAACTACATAACACACACACAAAGAAGAGACCATGAGATAAAAAGAAACAGCATGAATATAAAAGAAAAACAAGCCTCAACAGAAAAGGAGGTAAATGAAATGGAAGCTAGCAACCTGCCACAGAAAGAATTCGGAGAAATGGTCATAATGTGGCTGAAAAGAACGGAAGACATTTGATAATATGAGTAAGAACTAAGAGGAATTGAAGAACCAAGAGGAAATGAGGAAGAGCTAAGAAGAAATGAAGAAGAGCCAAGAAGTAATAAAAAGTGACGTTGCTGAAGTAAAGTAATAGAAAGTATCAAGAGTAGGCTAGAAGAAGCAGATAACTGAATCATTGATCTAGAAGACAGGGTAGAAAAAAATTCCCAAATAGAGCAGCTTCCATAAAATAATTAAAAAGTAGGTGAAGAACCTATGGGAACTTTGGGACAACATGAAACAAAACAACATCCATATATAGGGCTTCCAGAAGGACAGGAAACTGAGCAAGAAGTAGAAAACCTGTTGGTAGAAATATAAGAAAGAAATAACCTACACAAATCCAAGAAGCTCACAGAGTCCCAAGCAAAATTAACCAAAAAAAGACCTACCCCAAGGCACATTATAATTAAACTGGCAAACACCAATGACAAAGTAAGAATCTTAAAAGCTGCCAGAGAGAGACAGAAAGTCACCTACAAAGGGACCCCCATCAGACTAACAAGTGATTTCTCAAAAAAGACTTATTAGGCCAGAAGGGAATGGAATGAAATATACAAAGTCATGCAAAAAAGGATCTGAATTCTGTAATACTGTACCCAGCAAGGCTATCAATCAAAATTGAAGGTCAAATCAGGAGCTTCACAGACAAAAGATGACTAAGGGATTTCATTATCACCAAACAAGCAATACAAGAAATGCTAAAGGGTTTGCTGTAAAAAGAAATAGGAAACGAAGAAGGAACACAGGGGTAAAGAACAAAAATGGAGACAAGTAAGTACCTATCAATAATAACTTTAAATGTAAATGGATTAAATGCTCCAATCAAAAGACGTAGGATAATGGACTGGATAAGAAAACACAACCCATGTATCTACTGTCTACAAGTAATCCACCTCGAAAAAAAGATACACACAGACTGAAGATGAAAGGATGGAAAAAGGTTCTTTAGGCAAATGGAAATAGGAAAAAACCTGGGGAAGTAATACTTATATCCAACAAATTAGATCTCAAAGTGAATGACATAACAAGAGATAAAGAAGGCCACTTTATAATACAATCATAGTAGGAGACTTTAATATCCTACTATCACCATCTAAACAAAATATCACTAAAGAAATATTAATGCTCAATGACTTACTAGAGCATATGTAATTGACTTACTCAGAACACTTCACCCCAAAGCCACAGAATATACATTCTTTTCAAGTGCCCATGGGTCATTCTCAAAGATAGATCATATGTTGGGCCATAGGCAAAGTCTCTCCAAATACAAGAAGATAGAAATGAAATCAAGCATATTCTCAGCTCACAGTGGCTTAAAGCTGGAAATCAACTAGAATAAAAACAATTCCCCCCAAAATCAAACATATGGAGACTAAACTGCATGCAATTAAAGAATGATTGGATTATTAGAGAGATCCAGGCAGAAATAGAAAACATCATGGAAACAAATGGCAATGAGAGCATATCAATCCAAAATCTATGGGACACAGTGAAAGCAGTTTTAAGAGGGACAACATAGCTCTACAATCCTACTGCAAAAAACAACAACAACAACAACAACAACAACAACAAAAAGAAAACAAGAAACAATGGTAATAAATTATCTAAGCCAACAACTCAAAGAGTTAGAAAGAGAACAAGAAAAGCCCAGTGTAAGCAGACTGAAGGAAATAATAAAGAGTAGAGCAGAGATAAATGACATATAGACCAAAGAAACATTACAGAAGAGCTGGTTCTTTGAAAGTATAAACAAGATTGATGATCCTCTAGCCAGGCTCATCAAGAAATAAAGTGAGAGGACCCTAATAAATAAAATTAGAAATGAAAGAGGTGAAATAACAACAGACCCCATCAAAATACAAAAGATTGTTAACAAATACTATGAACTACCCTACTCCAACAAACTCGATAATCAGGAGGAAATGGATAAATTCCTAGAAAAATATTATCTCCCAAAGCTCAATCATGAAGAATCTAAACAGTTCAATAGATCAATAACTGTGAAGAAATTGAAGCAGTCATCAAAAAAGCTTCTGGCAAACAAAAGCCCAGGGTAAGGGGAGTTTTACCAAACAAACTAAAACCTATCCTCCTCAGACAATTCCAGAAAATTCAAGAGGATGGAACACTTCCAAACTCTTTCTATGAAGCCAGCACCATCCTAATACCAAAACCAGATAAAGACATCATGATGAAAGAGAATTATAGGCCAATATCCCTCATGAATATAGATGCCAAAATCCTGAATAAAATCCTAGCAAATCAGATCCATCAGTACATCAGAAAGATCATACATCATGACCAAGTAGGATTTACCCCAGGAATGCAAAGATGGTACAATATCCGCAAATCAATACATGTTATACATCATATAAACAAATTGAGAGATAAAAATCACATAGTCATATCTATTGATGCAGAAAAAGCATTTGACAAAATCCAACACCCTTTTTTTTTCTTTTTTTTTTTAATGAAAAACTTTTATTTACTTCTCTTTTTATCTTGTTCTTTCATTTTCCCATAAGTCTCTACTTTGGAGATCCAAAGTTTTTAAATTAATTTTTTATTATTTTTTGCAGTATAACTTATATTTAATAGTAGTACATATGTTTTCCGTTTTCCTCCTAATATCCTCCCCCAGCCTCCCTTATCCCCTAGCACATGTCCCCATCTGCCCCCCTGCCCTGGCCCAGTGTCTTTCATTCATTGGTTATGCTTATATGCATGCATACAAGACCTTCGGTTGATCTCCCCCAGCATCCTCTTCCCATCCACCGCAGCCTTCCCCCTGTAGCTTGACAGCCTGTTCAATGCCTCCCTGCCTCTATATCAATCATTCTCCCCTGTTTCTTCAAAAATATCTTGCCTCTGCATACTAGAAATAAATGTATAAGAACAAAAAATGTTTGAGTCTCAGTTTCAATGTCCAACTGTTTTGAGTCCCTTTCTTGATAAAAACTCTCAACAAGGTTCATCATAACTCAACATAATAAAAGCCAGATATGATAAACCCATAGCAAACATCATACTCAATGGGCACAAACTACAACAATCTCCCCTAAGAACAAGCATCTAGTTCCTCACTGTCACCACTCCAGTTCGACATAGTACTGGAAATATTAGCCATTGCAATTAGACAACAAGAAGAAATAAAAGGCATTCAAATTGGAAAAGAAGGAGGAAAAAATGCGGCAGAACAGAGGGAAGTGTTCTGAATCATGTCACAGGACAGACAGAGGGAGCAGCTAAGGGTCCCATGGAGAGTGTTTGTTGGCGAGTTGGGGGACAGGAGGCTATGGGAGAAGAAGAGGGATGCTGGATTTGCCTCCCCTGACTGAGTGACCTGCAGTGTGGCTGGGTTCTCTCTCAGAGTTGTGGGCTCAGAGATCTACTGGGCCATCTTGAAGGGGAAGGGCCTGAAAATTTTACAGCTGCAGTACCCATTAAATAGCTGAGACCCCCAGACACCAGTTCCTAGTGGGCACAGACACGGATTTGGAGGAGCTCTGCACTCAGTCATCAAAGGGTCAGATTCCCCCTGGAATTAGGGGAACTGTCAAAGCAGGGATATTTTCACCTGAAAAAAAATATGTGGTTGTTGGACCTGGTAAACGTGGAAGAGGGCCCTCGGAGCTGGTGGCAGAGGGGATCCCTAAAAAGCAACCCATTTGGACCTGGCATAGAAAGGCAGCTAAGCAATTTTGGGAGGGTGCTGGCTGCAAAACTGAAAGGGCAAAAGGCTTTGCATAGACATATGAGCGGAACTTGAGTTCACGCACTTGAGGCTTTTCCTCTCCTAATCTGAGTTTCTGAGTGCTAAACCTGGAGGTTGTGATCCCCTGATGGGGGATAACCTGGGAGATGGTAGGGGAGAGCTGTTTTTCTGGAACTTCGGAATCAGAACAGGTGGTCACTGTTAGAGAGGCAGCTCTGCGAAAGCCCATTTCCACAAATCAGTATTGAATACCACAGGGATGGCAGGATTTTAGTTCAGGCTCGAGAGGAGCAATAGAATCAGATGTCAATCCAGAAACACTGCCACCCAGAGGCTGAATCACAAATTGACTCTTGTGTAACACAAATTAAGGAATCAATTTTATTTATACTACTATTTAAACTTTTTAAAAGCTCCATTTTATTTCCTCTTTATTCTATTTTAGGATTAGTGTTATACAGTCTATTTCATCTACCCTATAATATCTATTACTCTACCCCAACTTCACCTTTATGCCACCACTCTCTTGCTAATCTTTCCCTAGTTAATGAATTGTTCCCCTTACACATTTCCTGCATTAGATTTTCCTTATTCTTTCTTTTTGCCTCTGGTTAAAATTTCACCCCACTTATATATTTAATCTCCAACCACCTGCTCCAAGTCCATACACATCTCTCCCGTCTCTGACTTCCCTATCCTAAATTGTTTTCCTCTCTGTCATGTTGTTGTTGTTTTCTTGACTGTTGATTATAGTGATATTTTCTGCATGTTTGTTAGATTGGTTTGCTTATTCATTTCTTTTCGTTTGTTTTGTGCATTGTTTGGCATTGTTTTTGTTTTGTTGTTATTTGCATTATCTTTTTGATAGATTTATGCTTCTGTGTTCCCTCACCTCCCATGATATTAGTTGTTGTATGTAGTTTGTATCAATCTCCAGGTACTTGTTGCTGGTTTTTTGGGGATTAGTGGCTGTCTATAGGAGTTTTCAATGCATATTTATAGTTTATTCCCCTTTTCTTTCTTTTTACTTCTTCCCCTTTTCCCAAATTCACTTTAGCCTTTCTTTCTATTTTTCTTCCTTTCTCTCTTCCTTCCTCCTTCCTTCCTTCCTTCCTTCCTTCCTTCCTTCCTTCCTTCCTTCCTTCCTTCCCTCCCTCCCTCCCTCCTTCCTTCCTTCCTTCCTTCTTTCTTTCTTTCTTTCTTTCTTTCTTTCTTTCTTTCTTTCTTTCTTTCTATTTCTTTCTTCTGTGTGTGGGTGTGTGAGTGTCTCTCTGTGTGTGTGTGTTTTCTCTTACTCTTGTCTTTCTCACCTATAACCTAATTTGCCTTTCTCTGGCAATCACATTTAATTTAGAGTTACCAATACTGTGAATATATTCCTATTTAGTGTCTGGTGCATTGCACCTGGTTGCGTTGTAGCTTGAGTGTTTAAATCAACGCAGGGGAGTGAAAACTACATAACCAGACACAGAGAGAAGAGAGACTATAGGGAGATAAAGATACAGCCACTCAATGAAAGAAAAACAAGCCTCACCAGAAAAAGAGGTAAACAAAATGGAAGCAAGCAACCTGTCAGAGAAAAAATTCAGAGAAAGAGTCATAAGGTGGCTGATGAGAATATAAGAGATTATGAGTAAGAATCAAGAAGAATTGAAGAAGAACCAAGAGGAAAAAAAGAAGACCCAAGAAGAAATGAAGAAGAGCCTAAAAGAAAAGAAAAGTAACATTGCTGACATAAAGAACTCCATAGAAATGATCAAGAATAGACTAGAAGAAGCAGAGGTCCACATCAGTGGATTACAAGGCAAGGTAGAAAAAAATATGTAAGTATAGCAGCTTCTAGAAAAAAATTAAAAAGCAGGAACTTTGGGACAACATGAAACAAAACAACATCCCCATAATAGGGCTTCCAGAGGGACAGGAAACTGAGCAAGGAATAGAAAACTTGTTGGAAGAAATGATGACAGAAAACTTCCCTGATATAGGAAAGAAAAAACCCACACAAATCCAAGAAGCTCACAGAGTCCCCCAAAAAATAAACCCAAAAAGACAGAAGCTAAGGCACATTATAATTAAATTGGCAAACAACACGACAAAGCAAGAATCTTAAAAGCTGCCAGAGAGAGACAGAAAGTCACCTACAAAGGAACTCCCATCAGATTAGCAAGAGATTTCTCAATAGAAACTTATCAGTCCAGAAGGGAGTGAATGAAATATAAAAAGACATGCAAAGAAAGGGTCTGAATCCTGTAATACTGTTCCCAGCAAGGCTATCAATCAAAATTGAAGGCCAAATCAGGAGCTTCACAGACAAAAAAGGACTAAGGGAATATATTACCACCAAACCAGCAATGCAGGAAATGCTAAAGGATCTGCTGTAAAAAGAAATAAGAAGCAAAGAAGGAACACAGGGATAAAGAACAAAAATGGTGACAAACACATAAATAACAACTTTAAAAGTAAACTGTTTAAATGCTCAAATCAAAATACATAGGGTAACATACAGGATAAGAAAAACGACCTATGTATCTGCTGTCTACAAGAAACCCACCTCCGAAAAAAAGACACACACAGTCTGAGGGTGAAAGGATTGAAAAAGTTTCTTCAGGCAAATGGAAATGGGAAAAAAGCTGGGGTAGCAATACTTATATCTGACAAATTAAATCTCAAAGTGAAGGACATAACAAGAAATAAAGAAGGCCATTTCATAATACTAAAGGAAACAATCCAACAAGAAGAAATAACTTTGGTAAACATATACACACCCAATACAGGAGCACACAAATACATAAAAAATCTCCTGGAGATTATCAAGAAAAAGATTTACAGCGATAAAATCATAGTAGGATACTTTAATACCCCACTATGACCCTTGGAAAAATCCCCTAAACAAAATATCAGTAAAGAACAGCAATCCTTAATGACTCACTAGACCAAATGGAATTAACATCTTTAGATCATTCCCCCCCAAAGCCACAGAATATACATTCTTTCCAAGTCCCCATGGGTCATTCTCAAAGATAGATTATATGTTGGGTCATAGGCAAAGTCTCTCCAAATTCAAAAATGTAGAAATCATATCAAGCATATTCTCAGGTCACGGTGGCATAAAGCTGGAAATCAACCGCAATTAAAACAATCCAAAGAAATCAAACACACAGAGCCTAAATAGCATGCTACTAAACAATGACTGGGTTACTAGAGAGATCAAGAAAGAGATAGAAAACATCATGGATACAAATGACAACGATAGCACAACAATTAAAAATCTACGGGACACAACAAAAACAGTTTTGAGAGGGAAGTTCATAGCTCTACAATGCTACTTCAAAAATC
Source organism: Antrozous pallidus (assembly GCA_027563665.1). NCBI lineage: Eukaryota > Metazoa > Chordata > Mammalia > Chiroptera > Vespertilionidae > Antrozous > Antrozous pallidus. Next base: position 200,085 of record JAOAOB010000027.1, on the reverse strand, counting down.
AATATACAATGGCAATAAATTATCTAACCCAACAACTCAAAGTGTTAGAAAGTGAATAACAAGAAAAGCCCAGTGTAAGTAGAAGGAAGGAAATAGTAGAGATCAGAGCAGAGATAAATGACATAGAGACCAAGAAACAATATATAAGATCAACAAAACCAAGAACGGGTTCTTTGAAAGGATAAACAAAATTGATGAACCTCTACCCAGGTTCATCAAGAAGCAAAGTGAGAGGACTCTAATAAATAAAATCAGAAATGAAAGAGGTGAAATAACAACAGACCCCATCAAAATAGAAAGGATTGTTAACAAATACTTTGAACAACACGACTCCAACAAAATGGATAACCTGGAGGAAACGAATATATTCCTGGAAGAATACAACCTCCCAAAACTCAATCAGGAAGAATCTAAAAGCTCCATAGACCAATAACTATGTAAGAAATTGTAGCAGTAATCAATAATTTTCCAGCAAACAAAAGCCCAGGGCCAGACGGCTTCACAGGGGAGTTTTACCAAACATTCAAGGAAGAACTAAAACCTATCCTTCTCAGACTATTCCAGAAAATTCAAGAGGATGGAACTCTGTCAACTCCTTCAATGAAGGCATCATCACCCTAATACCAAAACCAGATAAAGACATCAAGATGAAAGAGAATTACAGGTCAATATTCCTCATTAATATAGATGCCAAAATCCTCAATAAAATTCTAGCAATTGGATCCAGCAGTACATCAGAAAAATCATACCCCATGACCAAGAGGATTTATCCCAGGAATGCAAGGATGGTACAATATCCACAAATCAATAAATGTGATATATCACATAAACAAATTGAGAGATAAAAATCACGTAGTCGTGTCAATTAATGCAGAAAAAGCATTCGACAAAATTTAACACCCTTTCTTGATAAAAAACTCTCAACAAGGTGGGAATAGAAGTCATACCTCAACATGAAAAAGCCAGATATGATAAACCACCAGCAATCATCATACTCAATGGGCAAAAAACTACAATCACTTCCCTAAGAACAGGAACAAGACAGTGATGCCAACTCTCACTGCTTCTGTTAGAAATAGTACTGGAATTATTAGCCATTGATATTACATAAGAAGAAGAAATAAAAGGCATCATAGTTTGAAAAGAAGAAATAAATCTATCATTATTTGCAGATGACATGATAGTATACATAAAAAAATGTGAAATACTCCATAAAAGAACTAATAGCTTTAGTAAATGAGTTCAGCAACATAGCAGGCTACAAAATTAATGCCAAGAAATCTATGGCATTTCTATATACCAATAGTGAACTTACAGAAAGTGAAACTTAAAAGGCAATGCCATTTAGCATCACACCAGAAAATTAAGATATCTAGGAATAAAGTTAACTGAGGAAGTAATAGACCTGTTTGCGGAAAAACTACAGGACACTAAAAGAAGACATAGAGGAAGATGTAAAGAGATGGAACAACATACTATGTTCATGGATTGCGAGAATCAACATCATCAAAATGTCCATACTACCCAAAGCAATCTATAAATTTAACGCACTCTCCATTAAAATATCAATGACATATTTCACAGACATAGAAAAAACTCTCCAAAAATTCATCTAAAAAAAAAAAAGATCACAAATAGCCACAGCAATCCTGAGAAAGAAGCACAAAGTCGGTGGGATTTCAATTCAGATTTCAAACTGTATTTCAATGCCACTTTTCTGAAAATGACCTGGTACTGGCACAAGAACAGACATGTAGACCAATGGAATTGAATGGAGAATGCAGATATCAACCCAAACCACTATGCTCAATTAATATTTGACAGAGAAGACATGAACATAAAATGGAATCAAGACAGTCTCTTCAATAAATGGTGTTGGGAAAATTGGACAGATACATGCAGAAAAATGAAACTTGACCACCAACTTACACCATACACAAAAATAAACTCAAAATGGATACAGGATTAAAAAATAAGATGGGAAACCATAAGAATAGTAGAGAAATCCACAGGAAGAAAAATCTCAGACATATGCCAAAAGAACTTCTTCACTGATACTGCTCCTAGGGCAATGGAAGCTAAAGAGAAAATAAACAAATGGGACTACATTAAAAAAAAATTTGCACAGCTAAAGAAACCATCGACAAAAAAACAAGAAAACCCCTGTTGGAGAACATATCTTCAAATGTTATTGAAAGGACAAAGCAGAGCCATCCTCCATCTTGAGGGGCTGGTCAGCCTAACTCCCCTTCTACCCTGGTGGGAGTGGCCACAAAGGTGCCAGGAATGTCCTAACTCCCCCAACCACAGTCTGAGCAGACCAATGGAGCTCAAGGACATGGCTTAGGTCCTAATAAAGCATAACCAAAGTACTGGTCACTTCCTGATTCTTGTGCTGTGAGACCCCCCACTGAAAAACCCTGACCTAATAAGGCTATCTCTGTAACCCACGTCACTTCTCTGGGACCACCCAAATGACCAATCCTTTATAACCTATTGTTCTTGCTGGGCTCGCTCTCTCGTCTCGCTGCTGTGCCAGATAGAGGCTAGAGCCAAACCTGGGTTTGAATAAAGAAAAGGCTCTATGCTATTGCTGCCGTTTTCGGCTCCCTGGTGGTCTTTGGGGATCATGAAATCTGGGCATAACATTATCAGTGATAAAGGTTTAATCTCAAGCATCTACAGGCAACTCATACAACTCAATAAAAGGAGGATAAATGATCCAATACAAAAATGGGCCATGGACCAAAATAGAATCTTTTCGAAAGAAGACAAAAGGAAAGCCCAGAGACTTATGAAAACTTACTTAAAGTCACTAATTATCAGAGAGATGTAAATCAAAAGGACAATGTAGTACTGTCTCACACTGGTCAGAATAGTTTTCATCAACAAATCAACAAAGGACAAGTACTGGTGAGGATGCACGGAAAAAGGAACCCTTGTGCACTGCTGGTAGGATTGTAGACAGGTGCAGCAACTATGTAGAACATTATGGAGTTTCCTCAAAAAACTAAAAACGGAGCTCCCATTTGACCCAGTGATCCCACTTTTAGAAATATATCCCAAGAAACTAGAAATGGGAATTAAAAAGGATAGATGCATCCCTATATTCATAGCAGCACAATTTACCATAGCTTAGATTTGGAAACAGCCTAAGTGCCCATCAACAGATGAGTGGATTAAAAAACTGTGGTACATCTACACAATGGAATACTATGCTATGTTTAAAAAGAATAAGCTCCTGGGGAGACACCAAGATGGCGGCATAAGCAAACACCTATTGTTCTGCCCCGCGCAACTATTTAAGAACTACAACATAACAGTAGAACAGACAAGCACCCAGAATCGCCAGAAAGCTGGCTGAATGTAAACTCCACTAATAGGAGCAAAGGTGGGACACAGACTCAGGACCAGCGGGAGCGCAATCTTCCAGACCGAAAGAGGTTAGGAGCCGCCCTGGTCGCGCGCGCCCGGGCTGGGGCTGGAGCAGGGACCGGCCGGATTTCGCCCACGAGGAAGGGCGGAGGCGTCTCACTGCCCAGATTTCCCGAGCCGGGCGAGGTCCGAGATCCAGGGTAGGAGAGGTCCCCCTGCACAGATTACCCGGAACTGGGCGCGGTCCGAGGTCCTGGGACGCACCCTGGAAGCGGGGCTCGGTGCGCAAACCCGCGACTTGCCCCCTGGAAACTTGGTTCCGGAAACCATCTATTTTACAGCCCTGGGCTGGACTTTTGGTGTGCAGGCACATTTGGGGAAAGGCAGAGTTGTCTGGCAAGGGGAAGAGACTAGCGGCTTTTTCTTGGAGGAGTCTGCAGCCATCCCCATCCAACAGAGACCCGCGCGCGAGCACCGCATAGGACCCAGCTGCCGACACCGCTGCCGCTGCGCGCAGCCCAGAGACTCCGCCCATCCAACCTGAACAGTCTCCCTTCACAGCCAATTGGCCTGGAGGTCAAACCCTCCTAGGGCTAACAACAAAAACCTGGGTTTAAATTCAAAAACACTGAATACAACCCATAAAGGATTGCAGTAAGAGTACCCACCTCAGGTAACCGGGGAGACTGAGCCACTGTCCCTTTGAGGATATCCACCACATAAAGCAGCCACCATGCAGAGACATGGAAAGAAATCAGGTGTGAAAGAAATGGAGGAGAAAAGACGACAAGACATTGAGTTCAAAACCACGGTTATAAGGCTTTTCAAGAGGCTCCTACAAAAGGCCGATCAACTTAATGAGAATTACCAGGAAATAAACAAGACCAACCAGCAAATGAATGAGAATTACAAGGAGATGAATGATACTTACAAGCAAATGAAGGAGACCCTCAGGGAAATGTACAAGACCTCTGAGGATACGAACCAGACCCTCACAGATAAAAAAAAGGACCAACTAGAAATCAAGCATACACAGACTGAAATAAAAAATATTACACAAAGTCCTAAAAGCAGTCCAGAGGGCCACAAGAACCAAGTCAAAGATTTGAAATACAAAGAACCAAAATCCACTCAGCTGGAAAAGCAAGAAACAAAAAGAATTCAGATAATTGAAGATAGCGTAAGGGGCCTCTGGGACAACCTCAAGCAAGCCAACATCCGAATTATTGGGGTGCCAGAAAAAGAGAGAGAACAAGTTAATGAAAACCTACTTGAAGAAATAGTGACTGAAAACTTTCCCCACCTGGTGAAAGAAACTGACTTAAAAGCCCAAGAAGTACACAGAACCCCAAAATATAGGAATCCAAAGAGGACCACACCAAGACATATCATAATTAAAATGCCAAGAGCAAAAGATAAAGAGAGAATATTAAAAGCAGCAAGAGAAAAACAGTTGGTTACCTACAGGGGAGCACCCATCCGATTGTCAGCGGATTTCTCAACAGAAACGATGCAGGCCAGACGCGAGTGGCAAGAAATATTCAAAATAATGAAGAGCAAGAATCTACAACCAAGATTACTCTATCCAGCAAAGCTATCATTCAGAATCAAGGATCAGATAAAATGCTTCGCAGATACGAAAAAGCTAAAGGAGTTCATCACCACCAAACCACTATTATATGAAATGCTGAAAGATATTCTTTAAGAAGAGGAAGAAGAAAAAGGTAAAAATATAAATTATGAACAACAAATACACATCTATCAACAAATGATCATAAAAATCAAGTGAACTGATAGGCTGATGAACAAGATAAACTGGTGACTATAACAGAAACATGGACATAGAGAGGGAATGGACTGACAATTCTTGGGGAGAAAAGGGTTGTGGGAAGTGCAGCAAGAGATTGGACAAAAATCTTGCAACAATGGGAGAGGACATTGGGGAGGGGGAGGTGAGGGCGGAGGGTGGGATAGGTACAGGGTGGAGGGAAGATATAGGGGGATAAAAAAGGGGAAACAATGTAATTAATAAACTGAACAATAAAAAAAAAGAATAAGCTCCTACCATTTACAACAACATGGATAAAGCTTGATAGCATTATGCTAAGTGAAATTAGCCAGACAGAGAAAGATAAATATCACATGATCTCACTCATTTGAGGAATACAATGAACGACATAGATTGATGAACAAGAACGGATCCAGAAATTGAAAAAAGTCCATCAGAATGTCAAAACTCTGGGTAAAATGGTAGGTGGAGGGATTAAGGGGGAAATCCAATATATTTGTCCTCTTGAACTAAGGTAAGTAATCTGTTTTTACATCCCTGACAAAGTTTACATAACATTATTAAAAAATTGGCACTTAGTCTGAAATTGAATTGACATGGCATAGAGCTTGTTATTTCCTATGGACACCATTCCTTAGGCTAGGCTCCTCTTAACTTCCTGTGACACCATAATAGCCTTACATGATATTATTCTACAATGTCATTATAATTTTTGATATTGAAATTGAATCGACATGGCATAGAGCTTGTTATTTCCTATGGACACCATTCCTTAGGCTAGGCCCCTCTTAACTTCCTGTGACACCATAATAGCCTTACATGATATTATTCTACAATGTCATTATAATTTTTGATATTTGACAACAGCATATTTTTCTATTAGCCCAAAGAAACTTACAAACTAATTGTTTGAATGTTTTGGCAGCAATTTAAAAAAGAAAAAAGAAAAAAGATAATCCCTTTCAGAAGGAATGAAGGCACTGGGAAGGTACTTGAGCATTCTATATTAGCCCCTCTTATTCTTTTTCCAAGAGGGACCCTCTTCTCAAAATCCAAGTGAACACAGCTTTTGCCTAAGCTTTCATTTCAAATTGAGATTGAAGCCTCTGTGTGACTAGTATCATGAATCTTTCTCTTTTCCAATAGTGTGAGGTGGGCTCTCCCTGGAGAAGAAACCTGAGTCGCTTAGGTTATGTGATCAGTTATGGGACCCGCCAGCAGGTGAGGGGATCACAAGGCATGGGCTGGGCATGGAGGCCATGGGGGCATTAACTACAAAGGAAACAGAACTGAACCTCACATCACCCAGGTTGGCGCCGGAGGATGGCTGGTTAGCCAGAGACGGTTAATATTCCTCAGGGAAGGAACAACCTAAAATAGTCACAGTCACAGAGGGGCCAACAGGAGAGAACTTAAAGGACAACAGAGGTGAGGCACAGACCTTCACCCTCCTAACCTTACAGGGGCCTGAACTCTCACCCCCTTCTGAGGGAGGTCTTTTGCCCCCAGGCTGCTTCACCTCCCACACACAGCTCAGATGGATACTCAGTGTACAGACAGAGACTCGGCCAACAACAGCTTTCCTATATCTAAATTTAGTCTAGTACCAGGAATGCTCAGGGCCTACTCAAGAATGAAAATAATCATTTCACTAATATTTACAGCATAAACTAAGATTATTGTTTGAGTATTAAATTCAACAGTAAAATAATAATCAAGTTTCAGATTAATTTAAATTGGCCAATTGAAATAAGTGAACACACAAAAAAAATTTAAGTGTACTGGACAAAAAGCTGTTCCTAAAATATTAACTAAAATTTGTATTAGTAGTTCATCTCTCTGTAAAATTGCCTAACATCCAAAGAACCTAAAGCAGTCATATTTTTGTGTAAAAATTAAAATTTAAAGTTACCAAGACTGCAATATAAAATTTCTAAAAGTTCCCATTAATAAAAAAGGGGCGGGGTTAGTTGGGTAATATCATGTAAGGAAAAATATCTTGTAAATAAATTACATCTAGAATATTCTTACTCCAGAAAATTAATTTCCATTTGTAATGCTAACAGCAGGACACCCATGAAAAGCATACATGGTCTCAAAATAAGCCAAAGAAAAATCAATTGGGCAAAAATAGAAAGAATCTCAAGTCTAATTTACAGAAAAGATCCTTTTATTAACTTTTGGTCAAAAATATGTTTGCATAGAAAACAACTCCAAGGCCATATGGCTTCCTGCAACAAAGAGGAACTGTCAGATCTATTCCAGTTGCAAAGACAGTCAAGAGATGGAAAACACTGATGACACCTTGCCATGCTAGCAGTCAGCAGTTATGCGTTGCTGCAGGCGGTCCATGTTCAAACCAGAGAGGGTGGAACCTGCATTGCCACCATATGACCACCATCCAGATACCATTGCTGACATGTACACGTAAGGAACTATTTGACATTGATACTGGGACTCAGATGTGTTCGATGTTGACACTGAGACTCAAACATTTTTTTGTGTTCTCATATATTTATTTCCAGTATGCAGATGCAATATTTTTTTAAAGTAAAGAAACAGTGGGAGAGGGAGAGAGATTGATACAGAGGCAAAGAAGCATTGACCAGACTGTCAAACTATAGTGGGGGGCAGGGGCTGTTAGAGATCAGCCAAAGGACTTGTATGCATGTATATAAGCATAACCAATGGATACAGGACACTGAAGCGGTGGGCAGTTGAGGGCATGAGCTGGGGAGTAGGGGTGGCTGGAGGGAGGTCAAAGGGAGGAAAAAAAGGAAAAATATGTACTACTATTTGTAATACTTTAAAGAATAAAAATTAAAAAATTAAATTAAATGTAAAATTGTAATAGTAATAAAATAGATTCCTTAATTTGTGATTATTCAAGAGTCAATTTGTAATTCAACCCCCCTAGGTGGCAGGGTTTCTGGATTGACCTCTGGGTCTATTGGTCCTCTCTTGCCCAAACTAAGATCCTGCTATCCTTGTATCACTCAATACCTATTTGTGGGATTGGGCTGCCACAGAAGTGACTTTCCAATTGTCACTTCCTGCTCTGATCCTCAGGCTCCAGAAAAACAACTCTCCCCTGTAGTCTCCAAGGGTGTCCCCCACTAGGTGATCCTATGCTCTGGGCTTTGTATTCAGAAACAAGGATTTGGAGAGGAAAAACCCAAGTATGCGAACTCTGGTTCTACATGTATGTCTGTGCAGAGTCCTTTTCCTCCATGGGTTTAAGCAGCTGAAACATTCCCAAAACTTTTAGGCTGACCTTGTTTGAGAGATTTAAATGGGATGCTTTCTAGGGATTCCTTCTGTTATCAGCTCTGATATCAGCTCTCAGGACCCCCTTCCACATTCATGGATCTCTGCAGCCCCAACAGCTATGAATTTTTTCCAGGCGCAGACTTCCCCTGGTCCTCCAGCTCTTTCTGTGTGCATGTTTCTCTCCCCTGTGGGGAGCAGAGACCTAACTGTATCTTAGGCAAAATCTGACCTTTCAGTGGTTGTGTATGAAAGATTAAACAGATGAGCCAGAGACCAGGATACCAGGATACAGGTTTTATTGAAGAGAAGACCCTGTGCCAAGGGAGAAAGAGCGCACATGCAGATGAAGGCACCTTTGAGGGGAGGGGATAGGTCCCAGTGGAGGAGGCAGAGAAACCAGGACCAGGGGAGGGAGAGGAGAAGAAGAGATACAGCCAGACCACCTCCTGGACTGCCTCGTAGACCTGGAGTATGGCCCTCAGACCTGGAGAACAGTCCCGGAGAAATATGCCCACATGGCCCACTGAAGACACCTTTTAAGGGCAGGAACAGGAAGGGGTTGGACCCAGGGCAGAACGGGAAGGTGTGGGACACAGGGCATTTGGCATGCGCTTGATTGGTGGCTCAATGTTTCTGTGGCAGGTACTGGTTACATCATAACTCTTCCCACCAGTTGGGAGGAGGGGATACCTATCATTCCAGGCTTTTGGTAATACTATTTTTAAAAATTGAGAGTCCGGGCAAGGTCAGGGAGTGAAGGTCCATCTTCCGTAGCTACTTCCAGCTGAGAGAGGGAGTCATTATAGGGACATCTACCTGGGGTCTCAATGATTCTGGTGTTAGGTTCTGAATTCAGTGCCAGATATATCTCTCCCACCTTCTTTTTGGCAAATTATCTATTTTGTTCTGCAATAAACTAATGAAAAAATGCATGAGACACAGGCCAAAGAGCAAAATTAAGAGTATAGATACCAGTGGGCCTAATAGTGGGAGGAGCTGTGGAGTAAGTGAGCCAAAAACAGGGTTTTTTTCCATAATTAATGAGGGTGCATCAGCATGGTTTCCCCAAGGGATTTGTTGGTGAAGTCTCGAGAGCAATACTGTTGAGTCACTTGGAGGTAAAAGCTGGTCCTGAGGCTGCCACAGCATCACTTGTCTGGTTTTGCTGCTTTTATGGTGCAGGAGCTGAAATACAACTTGGGGGTAAGGTTCTGGAGGAGGATACATGGTCGGCTTGTCCTAACCTGGGCAGAAACATGTCAGTGTGTTTTCAGAGAAGTTGTTGAAAAGGGCTTAGGAAGGTGTGGCTCCTTGGTGTAGCCCAGATTCCAGTCAGGGATATGGGCAGGAGGTTCGGCCAGGAACTGTGAATTTCTAGAGACAGTTTAGATGGTTTTTAAGGAAGGTGTTGATCCTCTTGATTATTGTGGGCAGTTTAATTAAGTCAGGATTAGAGAGAGGAACATCTGGGTACCAGAGTCAGGGCCTCCGATGACCTTGGGGCAGGTCAGGGCAGGAGTGCATTGCTACAGGTTAGGTGGAGGAGAGTGGCTGGGTTCAGGGCTGTGGACTGAGTTAGGGAGATGTCAGGATTCTTGAGAAACAGGAGATGGACTTCCTGCGTGGGAGAGGGGGTAAGGGGAATTAAAGATTGGTGGGACAGAAGGTCCTGTAGTCTATGGATGGAAAAGACCTGTGAGGGTTGCTGAAGGGAGCTTATAGGCCTCTTTGGTGAGAATGGCAGGTGCAGTCAGAGTCCAGAGGCAGGGTTGCCATCCCCAAACAGTGGGATCAAGCTGTCTGGACAGATGGGCTATGGAGGTGAAGGCTGGCCCTAGAGGCTGGGTGAGGATCCCCATAGCTATTTCCTGTTTATCATTAGTAAAATAGTTGTAAAGTCTTAGAGATGTCTGGGAGAGAGAGAGGGGGAAGAGAGAGATGCCAGAAGAGTATTATGGAGTTAGAAAAAGCCTGACAAATGAGGGAGGGTGAGGAGTGGAGGCCTACTGGCATTTCTTTAGTGGCCTGGTATAGTGGTCCTTTTTATAATACTTGTCAACAGTTAACTTTAGAACTTTATTTCTTTTTCCCTTCCATTAAATATTTGATAAGCTTGTGCCAGCAAGAAAGTTATTCCCTAAGAAGCGTGAAGCAGGGGAAAGGACAGGGTGAAGAGGTGCTGAAGCCAGAGATGTTTCTAGAGCTGAAGAGTGATTTTCCATCAGTACCCATGACTGAGATCGCAGAAGGGAAGAGTGGCCCAGAAAAGGAAAGGCAGGACAGAGGAAGTAGCCCCCGTGTCTACTAGAAAGGAGACCTGCTCACCCGCTACTTGGAGCATTAACTTGGGCTCGGCAAGGTTGATGGGGGTTTCCAAGTCCAGGCATCTGCAGTCTTCAGCCAGTTCCAGCATGGCCAAAAGCTAGTCATGACCTGGAAGGATAGCCCCTCTGCACTGATATGTGGAGAGTCCATCCAGGGGCAGTCACTTATTCAGTGGTCGTTTTGACTGCAGGGTTTGGTTGGAGGCCGGGGCTGGAGGCATGATTTTGTCCAGTGGTTTTGTTTCCACGTGTGAAGCATACTCCAGGTGGCGCTCATTCTCTCATTGCACTCCCAACACACTCAGTCCCCTGTGGACTATGCATGGCTGCTATTACCTCAGAGCTTCTAAGGTTTGGGTTTTGCAGATTCATTTTCTGTCAAAGGCGGGCCTACTCTGCCTGCTTCCCATGGGCATTAAAGAGTTAAATGCGGTATTCAGATCTTGGACCTGGGTCTGAGCTGAGAGGGCATTAGGGGAGGAGAAGGTTGGATGGGGGAGTAGCATGGTGTGGCAGCCACACTGGGCGGAATCTGAGGGAGTGGGACTTGCCATGCCAAGATAGCGGCCCCCATGGGAATGGTGGGCCATATGGTCAGGGAAAGGCAGCTGCTCACAATATACAAGAGCAAGCCAAAACATAAATTCCCCTTAACTGTTTGGAGCGGTGGGTGGTTCTCACACTGCGCTGCAGCCTCTGGTATTATGCCTGGAGGCAGCCACGTGGTTCCTGCAGCCACAGCAAGTTGATTCCCACTACTGCGGGGCAGCCAGGAGGGAGACTGCTATGGCACAGCCACAGTCAGGGGAGAAAGATCTGGTATGGCACGAGAGAAGCAGGACTTGGTGGCAGCCTCTTGTCTCTGGTTGGAGGCAGCAAGTTGGTTCCCACACAGCCCTTTCACAGCAGCGGGAAGGGGCGGAAAATGAGCAGTGGGAGAGAAAAGGCTGATGAACCATGGCCACTTAGCTATTTGGAGTGGCAGGCTGGGTGGCAGGTGGGTGGGTTCTCAGGCTTCGTGGCAGCAGTTGCTGCAAAGGGAGGTGCATCCGAGAGAGAAACAACCATGGTGTGGTGGAGGAGGAGGAGAAGGAGACATGCAAAGAAGAGAGGAGGAGAGAGGTGGAAAGGAGAGAATGGCTGGGTCAAAAGTGTCAGCGACAAAATTGAGAGAGAGGGGTGTTTTGAGGGGATTTCCTGTGGCTAGAAAAACCTGGGATGTGGAACAGAAAGAGCAGAGGAGGGGAGGGAGTGAAGGAAAGAGACAGTCTGTACGTAGGGAATCTCGGAAGCTTTTCCCGTCTGGTGGCATAAATAATCTAGATCTTGGGGGATATTGGAGACAAATTCATATTATGGCGAGGAATTGGCTAGAAGGCACCCTAAAGGTGCATAGGGGGGTTGGATAGATTCCCATGACTGGAGGAAAAGGGGTCACCAGGAAGTCTGCAAAGGAATAAGAAGCGTCCTTATTTTCTTAGGCCAATCTGTAGAAAGAGGAACAAGAGAAGGTTTCCAGGTCCTCACCCTGAGACCTTTCTCATGGAATAGAGCAGAATTTTCCCAGCCAGGTGCCTGAGCTTTCATAGAATGTAGAACGTGTAGCTGAGTAGACAGGAAAACTCTGAGGCCCTTCCAGGCCAAGGGAATCAGAGGGTGGGTAGGTCCCTGAGGCCTACCAGTTAGAAGGAAGCTATGAGATATCCACGTGTCCTGGTATGGCAAGCTAGGAGAAGTGTTCTGAGCGAGTCAATCAACTCAGAACCAGCGTGGGGCTAGGCTCTGAGGTTGTTCCATGCTCACCCAGGGTTGGCACCAACATGAAAGATGAAACAGATGGGCCAGGTTTTGACACCAATATGAAAGATTAAACAGATGGGCTGGAGACCAGGGTACCAGGACACAAGCTTTATTGAGGAGAAGACCCTATCCCAAGGGAAAAAGAGTGCACGTATGGGGTGAAGGCACCTTTGAGGAGAGGGGATGGGGCCCAGCAGCGGAGGCAGAGAAACCAGGACCAGGGAGGGGAAGGAGAAGAAGTAACCCAGCTGGAAGGCCTCCCAAGTGCCTCGCAGACCCGGAGAACAGCCTGAAAGAAAGATGTCCACGTGGCCCACTGAATATACCTTTAAGGGCAGGAACAGGAAGGGGTTGGGCCCAGGGAAAAATGGGAAGGGATGAGACAAAGGGCACTTGGCATGCCCTTGATTGGTGGTTCAATGTCTCTGTGGTAGATGCCGGTTACATCTTAACTCTGCTCACCAGTTGCGGGGAGGGAGTAACTATCAGTATGCAGAGCTCCTCTGAATCCGCGTGTTTGCGCCAATTGGGAACCAGTATTCTGGTGTTCTCAGCTGTTTAGTGGGTGCAACAGCTGTAGATTTTCAGGCCTTTCCCCTTTAAGATGGTGTGGTCCACATTCGAGCCGGTGACTCTGCCAGAGAACCCAGCAGCACTGGGGGCTGCTCAGCCAGGGGCCCATGCACAGCAGTTCTTCACCTTCTCCTGGAGTATAGCTATCCCCCAGCTCATCCATAAAAACTCCCAGTGCAACCATCAGCAGTTCTTTCTGTCTGCTCCAGAATAAGTCTCAGGACACGTCCGTTTATTCTACTGCCATTTTCTCCTTCTCCGATTGCAATACATTTTATTTCAAACTTGAATTGATGTACAAATTTAATAATTTAGCAATTATCAATTTCTGCTAGATTGTGAATTAAATCCATTAATATAACAATTTTGGTGTTTATTGTGGAACCCATTATTTTTATTCTAGTACTAGAGAAAAATTTTCTTCATAAGAAATATAAGAATAACCTTATAAGTTCTATAATAATGACTTGCAAAATGTATTCTCCATTTGAAATTATACCCCAAGATTGGTAAAAGAAATCTGACTTCATCCAAATGTATTTTTTAACTGACATTCTTGTCATCATCAACTGCTGGCTTGACAGTTACTCCTCTTCTTCTTTGACCCAAACAAACTGCAAAGTGAGAATAAAACAAATCATGAATTTTAAATGCATATTTAAAATTAGCAATATCAGAAAATTTTGGCATAATGGTTTTACTTACGCTATACTTTAAGTTGAAACTTCTTCCCAGGACATCTTCCTCTATAAAGACAAAGTACATATTATTTTCTTCAATAATATGGGTTTTGACTTCCAGAATGAATAACAAAAGCAAACAAAAAGTTGCTGCCATAATATGTTCATCTTACTATAAAAAATATATACCTACCCACTTAGAATCAACAAATTAGAGCACCTTTGTTAGGTGCCCCTAAAAAAGACAAAATTCATATAAAAATTCTGGATCTGCCACATCCACAACAATTGGAAGTCTTGACCAACCAGAACTCAGTCCTTCAGTCAGAACTGGGTTGTCTTCTGAGGGTCTGCAAATCAGGCCAGTCAGAGACCTGAAGAAAGAAGCAGGGTATGATCTGTAGCCTCTGTGGCAGCTGTTGACCAGCTCTTGATCCTCTTTCTGGGTCTGGTCAGCAGCCTTGCCTCCATTTTTCTTCAGGCCTCCATCACACCTGCTGATCAGAGACCTGCCTTTCTGATCAGGCCTATTGATAGGCCCTGATATGCTGACTGGTATAGAAACCAACCAATCACAACCAAATATAGGTCAACTGTGAGGAGCCAATGGATGCCTAGGAAGCAGAGCTTTTGAGACTGATTGGCATAGAAACTGACCAATCAGAACCCAATCTGGGTCAACTGGAAGGACCCAATGGCTGCCTAGTAGGCGGAGCTTTTGATACTAACTGGTAGAAAAACCGACCAATCAGAACCAAATTGGCTGGCAAGGGAGGGCAGTTGGAGGTGAGATCAGGCCTGCAGGAAGGGAAGCTTCAGGGGGACCAGCCCTTCAGGAGAGGACAGTTGGGGGCCATCAGGCCAGCAGGGGAGGGAGATTGGGGATGGTATCAGGCCAGCAAGGGAGGGCAATTTAGGGTAAGATCAGATCAGCAGTGAAAAGCATTTGGAGGTGATTGGGCTGGCAGCAGAGCAGTTAGGTGTTAATCAGGCTAGCAGACAGAAGCAATTAGGGCAATCAGGCAGGTAAGCAGTTGAGTGGTTAGGAGCTAGGAGCCCCAAGTTGTGAGATCAGGCCTAACCCAGCAGTCAGACATCCCTGAGGGGTCCCAGACTGGAAAAGGTTCAGGCTGAGATGAGGCAAACCCTCCCCCCTGCAGTGCATAATTTAATGCAGGGGGCCTGTAGTTAAAAAAATAAAATCTCATTATCAGTCTTCTTTCCTGGATACATATCTCTTTCACAACACCTCAAAAGCTTTAAAGTGATTAAGTGAAGAACTAGAACATAAAGACTAGAAACACATCTTAATAGCAGAGATAATCTATACTAATAAAAGCCTAGATGGTGTCTTGCCCTCACATCTTCACAAGATGGCCTCCCCCATGTCATTACAAGATGACCACAACAAAATGACCACACCCATGTTATCAAAAGATGGCCACCCCCACATCATCACAAGATGGCCACCACAAGGTAACTGGCAGGGGAGGGCAATTGTGGGTGATCAGACCAGTAGGGGAGGGCACTTGGTGGCAACCAGGTTGGTAGGGGAGGGCAGTTGGGGGCAATTGGGCTGCCAGGGGAGTGGTTAGAAGGTTATTAGGCTGGTAGGCAGAAGCAGACAGGGGCAATTAGGCAGGCAGGCAGGCAGACAAGCTTTACGAGACAGCTGTCCTGGAATGTGAGAGAGATGTCCACCTGCCAGTTTAGGCCCAATCTTCTGAGGAATGTCAGGTTGGAGAGTGTAGGCTGGGCTGAGGACTCCCCCAGTGCATGAATTTTGTGCAATGTGCCTCTACAGATATGATATAATCAATGAGCAGACTGCAACTTCACATCTACTTTAATTTTTATAATAAAACCCATTCTAATCAGTCAGTATGTTTAAGGCCACTGATCATGGGAATCCTAATTAGAGAGTTCAAGGCCAATGTAACCCAGTATAGAGCTATGATACTGACACTGCGCAGGTGTACTCTTATATAACTCAATGATTGAGGTTACTATTTGGCAAGAAGCCTCCTTTGTCTAAGTATAAATTATATAACTCACCAGCTGGTGAGAGGCTGCTGTTATGTGAGGCTGCTTAGTCAAGCTACCATGTTTGTATAGCTCCTTTTTGGGTTGCTGCATTGTAGGGAAGATGTATTACTGACCAGCCAGTGCTGGCTATTTTTCCTAGGATGGTTCCTGTTTGCTACTGTGTTAGTAGAGACTGTTTTCATGTAGGACTGGAATGCTTTGTCTAATGGATACTGTATTAGCAATGGCTACATGGTCTACAAGGAAGCCTCTTTTATATACTCACAACTTCTTATGTCTTCTGTGTCTTCTAATGTCCAGCATCAAGGAAGTCCAGTCCCTGGCAGAGGGACTCAGACCCAATAGTTGGCATAGAGAAGCAGGATTCAAGGAGTAAATGTTCCAACAATTGGCACTGTGAGCAGGATTAAAGAAAAACTAACTCAAACACTCATCTAAAAACATGTGTGTATGTGGGGAAAACAATTATTATCCTTAAAAAATAAAATAGAAAAACGTAGCAAAAAAGAAGTTACAGGCCATCATCTTTCCATAAGAATACCAAGTAACATATTGACATAGTTTTGTTGAGCTGCAGCAACTAAACAAATGCCAGTCAAGAAAAAGCCATACTCAAGAGAGAAGGAAATGTTGTGGTATTTTGCATATCTAAAATGGCATAGCCAAGAGGAAGTCAATAAATTCCCAATTCCTCCCATGGGTTGGGGGAAGGGTGGGGTGTACAACTCATTCTTTTTATTTTTGCCCAAATGATTTTCCTTTGGTTTATTTTGTCATCAAGTGTGTTTTTCATGGGCATCCTGCTGTTAGCATTACAAATGGAAATTAATTATCTGAAGTAAGAATTTTCTATATGTAATTTACATACAGAGATGTTTCTGGGAGGCGAAGCAGCCATGAGAGCAGGAGACCTCCCTTAGAAGGGGTGAAAATTCAGGACCCTGCAAAGTTAGGGGAGTGAGGATCTGTGCCCCACCTCTGTTGACCTTCAAGTTCTCTCCTGATGGCCCCTCTGCAACTGTGTCTGTCTTAGGTTATTCCTTTTCTGAGGAATCTACCTGTATCTGGCTAACAAGCCATCCTCTAGGTCCAAGAAGGGTGATTTGAGGTTCAGTACTGTATCCTTGGTAGTGCATGCACCCGTGGCCTCCATGCCCAGCACCTGCCTTGGCATCTCCTCGCCTGCTAGCGGAGTCCCGTTACTGATCACATATATTGGAGGACTCAGGTTTTTTCTCCAGGAAGGGCCCAGCTCCCACATTGGGTGAGAGACGTATTCATGGTGCCAGCCACCCAGAGGCTTCAACCTCAGCTTGACCTTAAAGCTCAGGTAACAACTGTGTGAACTTGGATTGTGAGAAGAAGATCCCTCTTGATAAAAAGGACAAGAGGGGCCAGTATAGAATCCTCAAGTGCCTTCCCAATGCCTTAATTCCTTCTCAAAGGGATTAATTTCTTTCCTGTCCTTTTAAAAAAAAATTCTGCCAAACATTCAAAGAATTCGTTTCTCAGTTTTTGTGGGATAATTGTACAATATGCTGTTGTCAAATATCAAAAATTATAATTACATGGTGGAATAATATCTTGTAAGAATATTATGGTATCACAGAGGCTTAAGGGGACCTAGCCTAAGGACTGGTGTCCATAGGAGATGACATGCTCTAGGCCATATCATTTCAATCTCAAACTAGCTGCCAAATTTTTATAACTTTATATCAAGTTTGTCAGGGAGGTAAAAACACAAATAACTTACCTTAGTTCAAGAAATCAAATATATTGACTTTCCCTCTTCCCCAGCAACTCCCCACTTATGCTGAGGTTTGACATTCTGATGGACCTTTCTCAGTCTCTGGATCCGTTATTGTTCATCAACCTATGCCCTTCGTTATATTCCACAAATGAGTGAGATCATGTGATACTTATCTGTCTCTGCCTCGCTAATTTCACTTAGAATAATACTCTCCAGCTGCATCCATGTTGTTGCAAATGGCAGGAGCTCCTTTTTTACCGTAGCATAGTTTCCATTGTATAGATGTACCACAGTTTCTTAATCCACTCATCTGCTGATGAGCACTTAGACTATTTCCAAATCTTAGCTATGGTAAATTGTGCTGCTATGAACATAGGGGTACATATATCCTTTCTGATTTATGTTTCTAGTTTCTTGTGATATATTACTAGAAGTGGAATCACCGGGTCAAATGGGAGCTCTATTTTTAGTTTTTTTAGGAAACTTCATAATGTTCTCCACAGTGGCTGCACCATTCTGCAATACCACCAGCAGTGCCCAAGGGTTCCTTTTCTTTGCATCTTTACCAGCACTTGTCTTTTGTAAATTTGTTGACGAAAGCCATTCTGACAGGTGTGAGATGGTACCGCATAGTCGTTTTGATTTGCTTCTCTTGGATAATTAGTGACTTTTACCAGGTTTTCATATGTCTCTGGGCCTTCTTTCAAAAAGATTTTATTTAGGGCCATTGCCTATTTTTTTATTAGATCATTTGTCTTCCTTTTATTAAGTTATTTAAGTTGTATGTAGATGCTTGAAATTAAACCTTTATCACTGATAACATTTGCAAATATGTTCTTCCATACAATGGGTTTTCTTGTTGTTTTGTTGATGGTTTCTTTAGCTGTGCAAAAGCTTTTGATTTTGATGTAATCCCATTTGCTTATTTTCTTTTTAGCTTCCATTGCCCTAGGAGCAGTATCAGTGAAGAGGTTCTTTCAGCATATGTCTGAGATTTTGCTTTCTGTGGATCCCTCTAGTATTTTTATGGTTTCCAGTCTTATGTTTAAGTCCTGTATCCATTTTCAGTTCATTTTTGTGTTTGGTGTACGTTGGTTGTCCAGTTTCATTTTTTGCATCTATCTGTCCAATTTTCTCAACACCATTTATTGAAAAAGCTGTCTTGACTCCATTTTATATTCATGCCTCCTTTGTCAAATATTAATTGAGCATAGTGGTTTGCATTGATACCTGGATTATCTATTCTATTCCATTGGTATATATGTCTGTACTTGTGCCAGTACCAGGCTATTTTGAGGACAGTAGTGTTGTAATACAGTTTGAACTCTGTTATTGAAATCCCACTGACTTTGTGCTTCTTTGTCAGGATTGTTGTCGCTATTTGAGGTGTTTTTTTATTCCAGATAAATTTGTGGAGAGTTTTTTCTAGTTCTGTGAAATATGTCATTGGTATTTTTTATGGGGAGTGCATTAAATTTATAGATTGCTTTGGGTAATATAGACATTTTAATGATATTGATTCTCCCAATCCATGAACATGGTATGTTCTTCCACCTGTTTATGACTTCCTCTATTTTTTTCATTGTCCTATAGTTTTCTGCAAATAGGTCTTTTACCTCCTTAGTTAGGTTTATTCCTAGGTATCTGAATTTTTTTGGTGTGGTGGTAAATGGGATTGCTTTTTTAGTCTCTCTTTCTGTAAGTTCACAATTAGTGTATAAAAATGCCATAGATTTCTTGGCATTAATTTTGTAGCCTGCTACATTGCTGAACTCATTTATTAAGTCTACTAAATTTTTTATGGAGTCTTTCAGGTTTTTTATGTACAATATCATGTCATCTGCAAATAAGGATAGCTTAACTTCTTCTTTTCCAATTTGTGTGTCTTTATTTTCTCTTCTGGCCTAATTGCAATGGCTAATACTTACAGTACTATGATGAACAGGAGTGGTGAGAGTGAGCATCCCTGTCTTGTTTCTCTTCTTAGGAGAAATGATTGTAGTTTTAGCTCATTGAGTATGTTTGCTTTGGGTTAATTATATATGGCTTTTATTATGTTTGAAGAATGATCCTTCTATTCCCACCTTGTTGAGAGTTTTTATCAAGAAAGGGTATTGGATTTTGTAGAATGCTCTTTCTGCATCAGTTGATATGACTATGTGATTTTTATCTCTCAATTTGTTTATGTGATGTATCACATTTATTGATTTGTGGATATTATAACATCCTTGCATTCCTGTGATAAATCCTACTTGGTCATGGTGTATGATCTTTCCAATGTACTGCTGGATCCAATTTGCTAGTATTTTATTGAGGATTTGGCATCTCTATTCATGAGGGATAGTGGCCTGTAATTCTCTTTCATTGTATCGTCATTATCTGGTTTTGGTATTAGATTGATGCTGGCTCCATAAAAGGAGTTTGGAAGCATCTCATCCTCTTGAATTTTCTGGAATAGTCTGAGAAGGATAGGTTTTAGTTCTTTCTTGAATGTTTGGTAAAACTCCCCTGTGAATCTGTCTGGCCCTGGGTTTTTGTTTGCTGAAAGTTTTTTGATGACTGCTTCAATTTCTTCCATATTTATTGGACTATTGAGCTGTTTAGATTCTTCCTGATGGAGTTTTGGAAGATTATATTTTTCTGGAAATATATCCACTTTTTCAGGTTGTCCAATTTGTGTTGGTAGAGTTGTTCATAGTATTTTTGAACAATCCTTGGTATTTCAGTGTGATCTGTTGTTATTTCACCTCTTTCATTTCTGATTTTATTTATTTGTGTCCTCTCTTTTTGCTTCTTGGTGAGTCTGGCTAATTGTCCATAGATTTTGTTTGTCCTTTCAAAGAACCAGCTTTTGATTTTGTTGAATGTCTGCATTGTTTCTTTGGTCTTTATGTTGTTTATCTCTGCTCTTATCTTTGCTATTTCCTTCAATCTGCTTACACTGAGATTTTCTTGTTTCTCTCTTTCTAATTCTTTGAGTTGTTGGATTACATAATTTATTAGCATTGTTTCTTGTTTTTTTTGCAGTAGGATTGTAGAGCTATGAACTTCCCTCTCAGAACTGCTTTCACTGTGTCCCAAAGATTTTGGATTATTGTACTATCATTGTCATTTGTTGCCATGATGTTTTATATTTCTTCCTTGATCTCCCTGGTAACTCAATCATTGTTTAATAGCATGCTGTTTAGTCTCCATGTGTTTGATTTCTTTGGATTATTTTTTATTGTAGTTGCTTTCCAGTTTTATGCAATTGTGATCTGAAAATATGATTGGTATGATTTCCATCTTCTTGAATTTGGAGAGACTTTGCCTATGACCCAACATATGGTCTATCTTTGAGAATGACTGATGAGCACTTGAAAAGAATGTATATTATGTGGCTTTGGGGTGAAATTATATCAATTAATTTCATCTGGTCTAGTGAGTGATTGAGAATTGACTTTTTAAAAAAAATTTTTATTGATTTTTTTGCAGTATAATAGTAGTACATGTTTTCCTTTCCCCTTCCCCCTTATCCTCCCCCCAGCCTCCCCTACCCCCCAGCACATATCCCCAGCTTCCCACCCTCCCCGCCAAAGTGTCTTTCATTCATTGGTTATGTTCATATGCATGCATACAAGTCCTTCAGTTGATCTCCCCCCGCATCTGCCTCCCATCCACCCAAGCCTTCCTCTGTAGCTTCACAGACTGTTCAAGGCCACCCTGCCGATATATCAATCACTCTCCCCTGTTTCTTTTCTTCAAAAATATCTTGCCTCTGCATACTAGAAATAAATGTATAAGAACAAAAAATGTTTCACTCTCAGTTTCAATGTCCAACTGTTCTGAGTCCCAGTTTCAGTGTCAAATAATTCTTTATGTGTATAAGTCAGCAATGGTATCCAGATGGTGGACTCATCGTGTCAATGCAAGATCCATCCTCTCTGGTTTGGTCCTGGGCTGCCTGCAGACATGCACAGCTGCCGACTGCTAGCATGGCAAGGTGTCATCAGTGTCCCCCATCTCTGGACCATCCTCGTGACTGGAACAGATCCATCAGTTCCTCACAGTCGCAAGAAACCAGATGGTCTTGGAGTTGTTCTCTGAAAACACACAAACACATTCTCGACCAAAAGTTAACAAAGGTATCCTCTCTGCAAAATAGACTTGGGATTCTTTTTAATTTTTGCCTAAATGATTTTCCTTTGGCTTATTTTGACACCATGTGTGTTTTTTATGGGTGTCCTGCATTTTTTTTTTACAAATGGAATTTACTTTACTGGAGTAAGAATTTTCTAGATGTATTTTACTTATTCGATATATTTTTTTGTCCCTTACATGATATAACCCCTCTGTCCCCTCCCCTTTTTTGATTAATGGGAACTTTTGGAAATTTTATATTGCAGTCTTGGTAATTTTAAATTTCAATTTTTGCACACAAATATGACTGCTTTAGGTTCTTTGGATGTTAGGTAATTTTACAGTGAGATGAACTACTAATAGATTTTTTAGTTAATGTTTTAGGAAAAGCTTTTTGTCCATACACTATAATTTTCTTGAGTATTCACAGATTTCACTTGGCCAATTTAAATTAATCTGAAAACTTGATTACTATTTTCCTGTCAATTTTAATACTCAAGAAGAAATCTTAGTTTACCCTGTAAATACTAGTGGGAAGGAATATTTGCAATTTTGAGTAGGTCCTGAGCATTCCTGGTAATAGACTGAATTTAGATATAGAGCAGCTATTGCTGGCCGAGTCTCTGTCTGCCACCTCGGTCCCAGTATGAGTTGTGTGTGGGAGGCGAAGCAACCGTGCGGGTAGGAGACCTCCCTCAGGAGGGGTTCGAATTCAAACCCCTGCAAGGCTTGTGGATGAGGGTCTGTGCCCCACCTCTGTTGACCTTTTAGTTCTCTCCTGTTGGCCCCTCTGTGACTGTGCCTGTCTTAGGTTATTCCTTCCCTGAGGAATCTTACCCGTCTCTGGCTAACCAGCCATCCTCCAGGGCCAAACAGGGTGATATGAGGTTCAGTCTGTCTCCTTTGTAGTCTATGCCCCCATGTGGCCTCCAAGTCCAGTACCTGCCTTGGGGTCCCCTCGCCTGCTGGCGGGGTCCCGGTACTGATCACATATCTCGGGGGACCCAGGTTACTTCTCCAGAGAGGGGCCAGCTCACACCATTGGTCGAGATACAGATCCATGGTGCCAGCTGCCCAGAGGCTTCAGCCACAGCTGGAACTGAAAACTCAGGCATCAGCTGTGTGTATTTGGATAGTAACAAGAAGGTCCCTCTTGGCAGAAAGGGCAAGAAGGGCCAATATAGAATGCTCGGATGCCTTCCCAATGCCTTAATTCCTTCTGAAAGGGATTCATTTCTTTTCTATCCTTTTTTAAGTTGCTGCCCAACATTCAAAGAATTAGTTTGTAAGTTTATTTGGGATAATTGTATAATATGCTGTTGTCAAATATCAAATATTATAATGACATTGTAGAATAATATCATGTAAGGGTATTATGGTGTCATGGGAGGTTAAGCAGGGCCTAGACTAAGGACTGGTCTCCATAGGATATGACAAGCTCTAGGCCATGTCAATTCAATGTCAGACTAGAAGCCATTTTTTATAACTTTATATAAACTTTGTCAGGGATGTAAAAACACAAATCACTTACCTCAGTTCAAGAGTTCAAGTATATTGACTTTTCCAATTACTCCTACCACTTGCCACTTACCCTGAGGTTTCACATTCTGATGGACTTTTCTCAGTCTCTGGATCCATCTTGTTCATCAGTCTATCTCATTCATTATATTCCTCAAATGAGTGAGATCATGTGATATTTGTCTTTCTCTGCCTGGCTTATTTCACTTAGCATAATGCTTTCCAAATCCATCCATGTTGTTACAAATGGTAGGAGCTCCTTTTTTTCCGCGGCGTAGTATTCCATTGTGTAAATGTACCATAGTTTTTTAATCCACTCATCTGCTGATGGGCACCTCGGCTGTTTCCAAATCTTAGCTATGGTAAATTGAGCTGCTATGAACATAAGGGTCCATATATCCTTTCTAATTCGCATTTCTAATTTCTTGGGGTATATTCCTAGAAGTGGGATCACTGGGTCGAACGGGAGCTCAATTTTTAGTTCTTTGAGGAAACTCCATACTGTTCTCCACAGTAGCTGTACTAGTCTACAATCCCACCAGCAGTGCACGAGAGTTCCTTTTTCTCCGCATCCTCGCCAGCACTTGTCGTTTGTTGATTTGTTGATGTAAGCCATTCTGATAGGTGTGAGATGATAAAGCATAGTCGTTTTGATTTGAATCTCTCGGATTATTAGTGACTTTGAGCAAGTTTTCATATATCTCTGGGCCTTCCTATTGTCTTCTTTCGTGAAGATTCTATTTAGGTCTGTTGCCCATTTTTTTATTGGATCATTTGTCCTCCTTTTATTGAGTTGGGTAAGTTGCCTGTAAATGCTTGAGATTAAACCTTTATCACTAATAACATTTGCAAATATTTTCTCCCATACAGTGGGTTTTCTTGTTGTTTTGTTGATGGTTTCTTTAGCTGTGCAAAAGCTTTTGATTTTGATGTAGTCCCATTTGTTTATAATCTCTTTAACTTCCATTGCCCTTGGAGCAGTATCATCAAAGAAGTTCTTTTGGCATATGTCTGAGATTTTTCTTCCTGTAGATTCCTCTAATATTTTTATGGTTTCCTGACTTACGTTTAAGTCCAGTATCATTTTGAGTTTATTTTTGTGTATGGTGTAAGTTGGTGCTCTAGTTTCATTTTTTTGCATGTATCTGTCCAATTTTCCCAACACCATTTATTGAAGAGACTGTCTTGACTCCATTTTATGTTCATGCCTCCTTCGTAAAATATTAATTGAGCATAGTGGATTGGGTTGATATCCGGATTCTCTATTGTATTCCATTGATCTATATGTCTGTTCTTGTGCCAGTACCAGGCTGTTTTAAGAACAGTAGCCTTGTAATACAGCTTGAAATCTGGTATGGAAATCCCACCGACTTTGTGCTTCTTTCTCAGGATTGCTGTGGCTATTCGGGGCCTTTTTTTGTTCCAGATGAATTTTTGGAGAGTTCTTTCTAGGTCTGTGAAATATGCCATTGGTATTTTAATGGGGAGTGCATTAAATTTATAGATTGCTTTGGGTAGTATGGACATTTTAATTATGTTGATTCTCCCAATCCATGAACATGGAATGTTCTTCCACCTGTTTACATCTTCCTCTATCTCTTTTTTCAGTGTCCTGTAGTTTTCCACGAATAGATCTTTTACCTCCTTAGTTAAGTTTATTCCTAGGTATCTTAATTTTTTTGGTGTGGTGTTAAATGGGATTGCTTTTTTAGTCTCTCTTTCTGTAAGTTCACTATTAGTGTATAGAAATGCCATAGATTTCTTGGCATTAATTTTGTAGCCTGCTACATTGCTGAACTCATTTATTAAGTCTACTAAATTTTTTATGGCGTCTTTACGGTTTTTTATGTACAATATCATGTCATCTGCAAATAAGGATAGCTTAACTTCTTCTTTTCCAATTGGATGCCTTTTATTTCTTCTTCTTGTCTAATTGCAACGGCTAATACTTCCAGTACTATGTTGAACAGAGGTGATGAAAGTGGGCAACCCTGTCTTGTCCCTGTTCTTAGGGGAAATGGTTGTAGTTTTTGCCCATTGACTATGATGTATGCTGTGGGTTTATCATATATGGCTATTATTATGTTGAGGTATGATCCTTCTATTCCTACCTTATTGAGAGTTTTTATTAAGAAAGGATGTTGGATTTTGTCAAATGCTTTTTCTGCATCAATTCATATGACTATGTGATTTTTATATCTCAATTTGTTTATGTGATGTATCACATTTATTGATTTGCAGATATTGTACCATCCTTGCATTTCTGGGATAAATCCTACTTGGTCATGGTGTATGATCTTTCTGATGTACTTCTGGATCCGATTTGATAGAATTTTATTGAGGATTTTGGCATCTATATTCATGAGGGATATTGGCCTGTAATTCTCTTTCATTGTGTCGTCTTTATCTGGTTTTGGTATTTGGGTGATGCTAGCTTCACAGAAGGAGTTTGGAAGTGTTCCATCCTCTTGAATTTTCTGGAATAGTCTGAGGAGTATAGGTTTCAATGTTTCCTTGAATATTCGGTAAAACTCCCCTGTGAAGCCGTCTGCCCCTGGGCTTTTGTTTGCTGGAAGCTTTATGATGACTGCTTCACTTTCTTCCACAGTTATTGGTCTATTGAGTTGTTTAGATTCTTCTTGATTGAATTTTGGGAGGTTATATTTTTCTAGAAACATATCCATTCCCTCCAGGTTGTCCAGTTTGTTGGAGTAGAGTTGTTCATAGTATTTTTTAACAATCCTTTGTATTTCAATGGGGTCTGTTGTTATTTCACCTCTTTCATTTCGATATAATTTATTAGGGTCCTCTCTCTTTGCTTCTTGGTGAGTCTGGCTAGAGGTTCATCAATCTTGTTTATCCTTTCAAAGACCAGCTCTTGGTTTTGTTGATCTTCTGTATTGTTTCTTTGGTCTCTATGTCATTTATTTCTGCTCTGATCTTTACTATTTCCTTCCTTCTGCTTACACTGGGCTTTTCTTGTTGCTTTCTTTCTAACTGTTTGAGTTGTTGGGTTAGATAATTTATTGCCGCTGTTCCTAGTTTTTTGCAGTAGGATTGTAGAGCTATGAACTTCCCTCTCAGAACTGCTTTCACTGTGTCCCATAGATTTTGGATTGTTGTGCTGTCGTTGTCATTTGTTTCCATGATGTTTTCTATCTCTTCCTTTATCTCTCTAGTAACCCAGTCATAGTTTAATAGCATGATGTTTAGTCTCCATGTGTTCAATTTCTTTGGATTGTTTCTATTGTAGTTGATTTCCAGCTTTATGCCACTTTGATCTGAGAATATGCTTGATATGATTTCTATCTTCTTGAATTTGGAGAGACTTTGCCTATGACCCAACACATGGTCTATCTTTGAAAATGACGCATGGGCACTTGAAAAGAATGTATATTCTGTGGCTTTTGGGTGAAATTATCTGAAGATGTCAATTAATTCCATCTGGTCCAGTGAGTCATTGAGGATTGATGTTTCTTTACTGATTTTTTGTTTAGAGGATCTGTCCAATGGTGATAATGGGATATTGAAGTCTCCTACTATGATTGTATTGCTGTCTATCTCTCCCTTGATGTCTTCTAGGAGTTTTTGTATATATTTGGGTGCTCCTGTATTGGGTGTGTATATGTTTACAAGAGTTATTTCTTCTTATTGAATTCCTCCCTTTAATATTATGAAGTGGCATTCTTTATCTCTTGATATGTCCTTCACTTTGATATCTAATTTGTCAGATATAAGTATGGCTACCCCAGCTTTTTTTTCATTTCCATTCGCCTGAATAACTTTTTTCCAACCTTTCATCCTCAGTCTGTGTGCGTCTTTTTTTTTTTGGAGGTGGGTTTCTTGTAGACAGCAGATACATGGGTTGTGTTTTCTTATCCAGTCTATTACCCTATGTCTTTTGTTTGGAGCATTTAAACCGTTTACATTTAAAATTATTATTGATATGTGCTTATATGTTGCCATTTTTGTTCTTTACCCCTGTGTTCCTTCTTCGCTTCCGATTTCTTTTTACAGCAGATCCTTTAGCATTTCTTGCATTGCTGGTTTGGTGGTGACGAATTCCCTTAGTCCTTTTTTATCTGTGAAGCTCCTGATTTGACCTTCACTTTTGATTGAGAGCCTTGCTGGGTATAGTATTCTAGGATTCTGACCCTTCCTTTGCATGACTTTGTGAATTTCATTCCACTGCCTTCTGGCCTGATAGGTTTCTGTTGAGAGATCACTTGTTAGTCTGATGGGGGTTCCTTTGTAGGTGACTTTCTGTCTCTCTCTGGCAGCTTTTAAGATTCTTACTTTGTCACTGGTGTTTGCCAATTTAATTATAATGTGCCTTGGCGTAGGTCTTTTGGGGTTTATTTTGCTTGGGACTTTGTGAGCTTCTTGGATTTGTGTGGGTTTTTCCTTTCCTATTTCAGTAAATTTTTCTGTCATTATTTTTTCCAACAGGTTTTCTATTCCTTGCTCATTTTCCTGTCCTTCTGGAAGACCAATTATACGGATGTTGTTTTGTTTCATGTTGTCCCAAAGTTCTCTTAGGCTCTCCTCCGGCTTTTTAATTTTTTTTTCTAGAAGCTGCTCTACTTGGTTATTTTTTCCTACCTGGTCTTCTATCTCACTGTTGTGATCCTCTGCTTCCTCTAGTCTATTCTTAATACTTTCTATTGAGTTCTTTACTTCAGCAATGTCACTTTTCATTTCTTCATGGCTCCTCTTCATTTCTTCTTGGCTCCTCTTCATTTCTTCAAGGCTCTTCATCATTTCTTCCTTTGTCTTCCTCATTTCCTCTTGATTCTTACTCATATTATCAAATTTGTCTTCCATTCTTTTCTGCCACCTTATGACCATTTCTCTGAATTCTTTCTCTGACAGGTTGTTAACTTCCATTTCGTTTACCTCCTTTTCTGGTGAGCCTTGCTTTTCTTTCATATGTGGGCTGTTTCTTTGTCTTCCCATGGTCTCTCTTCTCTGTGTATCTGGTTATGTAGTTCTCACTCTCCTGCGTTGATTTAAAGGCACAAAATACAACACAACCAGGTGCAACGCACCAGGCACTGAACCGGAATGTAGTCAAAGTAATGGTAATTCCAAATAAAGGTGACCGCCAGAGAAAGGCAAATTCGGTGATAGGTGGGAAAAAAGAGAACCTCCCCCAGACACACACAGACACTCACACACCCACACTCACACAAAAAGAAAGAGACCCCCCACACACACACACTCACAAAAAAGAAAGACAGGAATGCCAAAATGATAATGGGAAAAGGGGGAGAAGAAAAAAAGAAAACAAAGGAGTAAATTATAAATGTGGGGTGAAAACTCCTATAGGACAGCCCCTAATCCGAACCAAAACCTGCAACAACTACTTGGAGATTGATACAAATTACATACAACTACTAATACCAAGAGAGGTGAGGGAACACAGAAGCAAAAATCTATCTCAAAAACAATGCAGATGAGGACAACAAAACAAGAAACCAACACCAAAAATAAAAATAACCCCCCCCTACAAGACAAACCAAAATAACAGAATAAGCCAATCAATCTCATAAACCTGCTTAAAAAATAAATATAATCAACAGTCAAGTAAACAACAACAACAGGACAGGGATAAAAACACTTTAAGATAGTGAAGTCAGAGAAGCTAGAGGTATATATGCACTTGGAGTAGGTGGTTAGAGATTAGATATATCAGTGGGGTGAAATTTTAACAGGGGGTAAGGGGAAAGAATTAGATAAATCTAAAGTGGGGAAAGTGTAAGGGAAACAAGGCACTAAATAGGGAAAGGTTAGCAAGAGAGTGGTGGTATAAAGGTGAAGTTGAGGTAGAGTAAAAGATACTAAAGTGTAGATGAAAATAGACTGTATTCCCAAGGTCGAAGAGAAAATGTAATCAATTCCCTGTCACATAAGAGTCAATTTGTGATTTGGCCCCTGGGTGGCAGTGTTTCTAGATTGACTTCTGTGTCTATTGGTCCTCTCTATCCTGAACTAAACAATACTGCCTCTCTAATGGTGACTGCTGTTTTAGCAGCCAGAACCCTCCCAAAATCTTCCGGGTTTCCCTCCTCTGTCTGGTCCAAACTGATTGCGCTCCAGAAATTAACTCTGCCACCAGTTCAAAGGGCCCTCTCCCACGGTTACCAGCTTCAACAGCCACAGATTTTATTTCAGGTGCAGATCTCCAGGTTTTGAGTTCCAAGGTGCAGATCTCCCAGACTGCCAGCCCCCTCAGTTTGACGCCCAAAGTACCCCCAGGGAAATCTGACCTTTCCGTGCTGGAGTTTAGAGCTCCCTGGGCTCTGCGTGCCTCCGCGCCAACTGGGCGCCGGTGCTCTGGGAGCCTCAGCAGTCTAGTCGGTACTGGTACCATAGCTGTGCATTTTCAGGCCCTTCCCCTTCAAGATGTCTTGGTCTGCCTCCGATCGCCTCCTCGCACAGTTGGCTCAGGGAGAGAACCCAGCAGTACTGGGGCCGTTCAGGCTGGGGAGGCCAGCCCAGCAGTCCTCTATCTTCTCCTGGAGCACAGCTGTCCCCCTAGTCGCCGACAAATGCTCCCTGCACGACTTTCAGCTGCTCCCTCCCTCTGCCCTGTGAGCAGATTCAGATCGAATCCCTCCGTTCTGCCTCCATTTTTCTCCCACTCTTCGAGAATTGACTTTTCTTTACTGGTTTTTTGTTTAGAGGATTTGTCCAATGGTGATATTGGGGTATTAAAGTCTCTTACCATGATTGAACTGCTGTCAATCTTTTCCTTGATATCTGCCAGGAGTTTTTTTTTAATGTATTTGGGTGCTCCTGAATTGGGTGCATATATGTGTACCAGAGTTATTTCTTCTTGTTGGATTGCTCCCTTTAATATTATGAAGTGGCCTTCTTTATCTCTTGTTGTGTCCTTCACTTTGAGATCTAATTTGTCAGATATAAGTATTGCTACCACAGCTTTTTTTTCCATTTTCATTTGCCTGAAGAACCTTTTTCCATCCTTTCACCAGCAGTCTGTATGCCTCTTTTTTTCAGAGATGGGTTTCTTATAAACAGCAGATATATGGGTCATGATTTCTTATCCAGTGCATTACCCTATGTCTTTTGATGGGAGCATTTAATCCATTTACATTTAAAGTTATTATTGTTATGTACTTATTAGTTGCCATATTGGTTCTTTACCCCTGTGTTCCATCTTTGCTTCCTATTTCTTTTTACAATAGACTCTTTAGCATTTCTTGCTTTGCTGATTTGGTGGTAATGAATTCCCTTAGTCCTTTTTTTGTCTGTGAAGCTCCTGCTTTGACCTTCAATTTTGAATGATAGCCATGCTAGTTACAGTATTCTAGGATTTAGACCTTTCCTTTGTATATGTTATTCCACTCCCTTGTAACCTTATGAGTTTCTTTTAAAGATCAATTGCTAGTCTTATGGTGTTTCCTATGTTGGTGACTCTGTCTCTCTGGCGGTTTTTAGATTCTTACTTTGTTGTTAATGTTTGCCAATTTAATTATAATGTGCATTGGCATCGTTCTTTTTGGGTTCATTTTGATTGGGACTCTGTGAGCTTCTGACTTTGTGTGTGTTTTTTCTTACCTATATCAGGGAAGTTTTCTGTCATTACTTCTTCAAACAGATTGTCTATTCCTTGCTCAGTTTTTTGTTATTCTAGTATCCCAATAATGTTGATGTTGTTTTGTTTCATGGTGTCCCAAAGTTCCCTTAAGCTCTTCTCCTGCTTTTTAATTCTTTTACTAGTGGCTGCTCTATTTGGGTATTTTTTCCTACCTTGTCTTCTACCTCACTAATGCAGTCCTCTGCTTCTTCTCATCCTCTCTTGATATTTTATATTGAGTTCTTTAACTCAGCATTTTTCATTTCTTCTTGGCTCTTCATTTTTTATCTTCTTTATTTCCTCTTCATTCTTATTCATTTCCTCTTGGTTCTTACTCATATTTTCTAATTTTTATTCCATTCTTTTCTGCTGCCTCATGACTATTTCTCTGAATTCTTTCTCTGACAGGTTGTGTGCCTCCATTTCATTTACCTTTTTTTCTAGTGAGGTTTGTTTTACTTTTATATGTGGGTTCTTTCTTTGTGTTCCCATGGTCTCTCTTTTCTATGTGTCTGGTTATGTAGTTTCTTCTCTTCTGTGTTGACTTAAAGGCACAAAACACAACACAATTGGGTGAAATGCAATAGGCAGTGAACAGGAATGTATTCACAGTATTGGTAACTTCAAATAAAGGTAATCGCCAGAGGAAGGCAAATTAGGTGATAGGTGAAAAATAAAAAAGAGAAAACACACACACACAAACACTCACACAGTCAAACTAAGAGAGAGAGAGAGAGAGAGAGAGAGAGAGAGAGAGAGAGAGAGAGAGAAGAAAGAGAATAAGAAAGGAAAGGAGAATTAACTATAAAGATTGGGTGAAAACTTCTATAGGACAGTCACTAATCCCAGCAACAATCAGCAACAAGTACCTGGAGATTGAAACAAACTACATACAACAACTAATATCAAGGGAGGTGAGGGAACACAGAAGCAAAATTCTATCAAAAAATAATGCAACAACGACCAAAAAAAACAAAAACAAACAAACAAACAAAAAAACACACCAGAAAACCCCACAAAACAAACCAAAAGAAAAGAATAAGTAAACCAATCTCACAAACAAGCATAAAAAATTGATATCATCAACAGTCAGGTAAACAACAACAATAGGACAGAGAGAAACACAATTTAGGATAGTGGAGTCCTTGGAATGAGAGGTGTGTATGGACTTGGAGCAGGTGGTTGGAGATTAGATATGTAAGTAGGGTAAAATGTTAATAAGAGGTAAAAAGAAAGAAAAGAAAAATCTAAAGCAGGAAAAAGGTAAGAGAAACAAGACACTAAATAGGGAAAGGTTAGCAAAAGAGAGATGGCATAAAGGTGGAGTTGAGGTAGAGTAAAAAAATTCTGAAAGGTAGATAAAAGTAGATGGTAGAACACTGATCCCAAAGTAAAATAAAGAAAAAATAGAATACTTGAAAGACAAAAAACGGTGAAATAGTAGTACTAATAAAATTTATTTCTTAATTTGTGTTACACAAGAGTCAATTTGTGATTTAGTCCCTGGTTGGCAGTGTTTCTGGATTGACCTGTGTGTCTGGTCCTTTCTACCCTGAACTAAGATGCCACTATCTCTGTGATATTCAATATTGATTTGTGGGAATGGCTGTTCCAGAGCTTCTCTCTAATGGTGACTTCCTGCTCTGATCCCTAGGCTCCAGAAAAACAGCTCTTCCCTGTAGTCTCCCAGAGAATTGCCCACCTGGTATTCTCAAGTTCCTGGCTTAATGCTCAGAAGCTGGATTAGGAGAGGAAGAAACACAAGTGCGCAAACTCAGGTTCCGCACATATGTGTGCCCAACTCCCTTTCACCCTTTGGTTGAGCAGCCAGGACCCTCCCAAAATTTTTTGGCTGTCCTTTTTAGTCAGGTCCAAATGGGTTGTTTTCTAGGGATCCTCTTTGCCACCAGCTTGAGGGCCTCCTTCCTCATTCATCAGTTCTAACAGCCACAGACTTTTTTAAAGCACATATCTCCCTGCTCCTCCAGCTCCCTGGGTGCGCACGCCCAACCCAACCCCAGGCTAAATCTTACCTTTCTATGGCAGAGCTCAGAGCTTTTCTGAATCCTCACATCTGCACTAGCTGGGAACTGGTGTTCTGGGTCTCTCAGCCATCCAGTGGGTACTGCAGCTATATATTTTCAGGTCTTTCCCCTTCAAGATGACATAGTCTGCCTCCCAGCCGGTAGCTTCACAAGAGAACCCATCAGAGAAGGCCCATGGAAGCTCACCCAGCAGTCCCTCACTTCTCCCAGAGCACAGCTGTTCCACAACTCACCAACAAACACTCCCCGCATAACCATCAGCCACTCCCTCCTTCTGCCCTTGTACACGATTCAGAACGCGTCTGTCTGTTTCGCCATCATTTTCCTCTCCAAAACTCATTGCACATTTTTTGATAGGATTGTTTATCTTTCTTTTGTTAGGTTGTATAAATTCCCTGTAAATGTTTGAGATTAAAGCCTTATAGGTGATAACATTGGCAAATATGTTCTCCCATGTAGCAGCTTTCTTGTTTTGTTAATGGTTTCCTTTGCTGTGCAGAACTTTTTATTTGGATGTAATCCCATTTGTTTATTTTCTCCTTCATTTCCATTACCCTAGGAACAGTATCAGTGAAGAAATTGCTTTGGCATATGTCTGAGATTTTGCAGCCTGTGGATTCCTCTAGTATTTTTATAGTTTCTCTTTTTATGTTTAAGTGCTTTATCCATTCTGAGTTTATTTTTGTGTATGGTGTAAATTAGGGGTCTAGTTTCATTTTTTTTTGCATGTATCTGTCCAAAAAATTTTTCCCAACACCATTTTTTTGTTTTGTTTTCTTTAAATACTTTTTGCAGTATAACTTAGATTTAATAGTAGTACATATGTTTTCCCCCATTATCCTCCCCCAGCCTCCTCTATCCCCCAGCACATGTCCCCACCTGCCCCCCCACCCCAGTGTCTTTCATTCATTGGTTATGCTCATATGCATGCATACAAGTCCTTCAGTTGATCTCCCCCAGCACCCACCCCCACCCTCCCCAGCCTTCCCCCTGTAGCTTGACAGCCTGTTCAACGCCTCCCTGCCTCTATATCAATCACTCTCCCCTGTTTTTTTTTTATTTCCTCAAATATATCTTGTATCTGCATACTAGAAATAAATGTACAGGAACAAAAAATGTTTCAGTCTTAGTTTCAATGTCCAACTGTTCTGAGTCCCAGTTTCAACGTCAAATAGTTCTTTATGTACATGTCAGCAATGGTATCCAGCTGGTGAACACATCATGGCAATGGAAGTTCCATCCTCTCTGGTATGATCCTGGGCCTCCTGCAGCCATGCACAGCTGCTAACTGTTAGCATGCCAAGATGTCATCAGTGTCCTCCATCTCTGACGGTCCCTGAGAATGGACCCAACACCATTTTGAAGAGACTGTCTGGGTTCTATTGTTTGTTCATTCTATTGTTTGTCAAATATTAATTGAGCACAGTGCTTTGGGTCAATAACTGGATTCTCTATTCAATTCCATTGATTTATAATTCTGTATTTGTGGCAGTACCAGACTCTTATGAGAACAGCAGCTTTTTAATACAGCTTGATATCTGGTATTAAGATCCCACCTACTTTGTTCTTCTTTCTCAAGATTGCTGCAGCTATTTGGGATCTTTTTTTTATTCCATATACATTTTTGGAAAGTTTATTCTAAGTCTGTGAAATATGCCATTGGTATTTTAATGGGGATTGCATTGAATCTATAGGTTGCTTTGGGTAGTATGGATATTTTGATGATGTTGATTCTATCAATACATGAACACAGTATGTTCTTGCATCTCTTTATGTATTCTTCTATCTCTCTTTTTTTTGGGGGGGGATCATGTAGTTTTTTGCTTATAGGTCTTTTACCTCCCTAGTTAAGTTTATTCCTAGGTATCTTAATTATTTTTGTGTAATGGTAAATTGGATTGCATTTTTAGTCTCTCTTACTGTAAATTCACAATTGGTGTATAGAAATGCCATAGATTTCTTGGCATTGATTTTGTATCCTGCAACATTGTCAAATTTATTTATTAAGTTTAATAATTATTAGTGGAATCTATAGAATTTTATATATACAGTATCATCTGCAAATAAGGACAGTTTTACTTCTTTTCCAATTTGGATGCCTTTTATTTCTTCTTGTCTAATCGCAATGATTCGTATGCCCAGTACTATGTCAAACAGGAGAGAAAAGAGTGGCCACCCCTATCTTATTCCTGTTCTCAGAGAAAATAGTTTTAGTTTTTGTGCATTAAGTCTGTGTTGTTGGCTGTAGATTTGTCATATAAGGCTTTTATTATGTTGAGATATGAGCCTTTTATTTGCATCTTGCTGAGAGTTTTCATCAAGAAAGTATGTTGGATTTTGTCAATTGCTTTTTCTACATCAATTGAAATGACTGTGATTTTTATCCCTCAGTTTGTTTATATAACTTACCATGTTTATTGATTTGTGAATATTACACAATTCTTGCATCCCTGGGATAAATCATGTTTGGTCATGATGTATGATCTTTATGATGTACTGCTGGATCCGATTTGTTAGAATTTTGTTGAGGATTTTGACATCTTTGTTCATTAGGGATATTAGCTTATAAGTTTTTTACTGTGTTTCTTTATCTTTTTGTTGTTGTTGTTGTTGTTGTTGTTGTTGTTTTAGCATTACGGTGATGCTGACTTGATTGAATGTGCTTGGAAGTGTTTCTTTCTCTTGATTTTTTTTGGAATAGTCTGAAGAGGATACGTTTTAGTTCTTCCATGAATGTTTGGTATAACTCCCCTGTGAAGCCATATGGCTCTGGGCTTTTGTTTGCTGGAAGCTTTTTGATGACTGCTTCAATTTCTTCTCCATTGTCAGCCTATTGAGATATTTAGATTCTAGCTGATTGAGTTTTGAAAGGTTGTATTTTTCCAGGAATATGTTCATTTCCTCCAGGTTGTCCAGTTTGTTGGAGTAGAGTTGTTCATAGTATTTTTTAACAATCCTTTGTAATTCTTTGGGATATGTTGTTATTTCTCTTTTTCATTTCTTATTTTGTTTATTTAGTCCTCTGTCTTTCCTTCTTGTGAGCCTGGCTAGAGGTTCTTCAATCTTGCATATTCTTTCAAAGAACAAGCTCTAGGTTTCATTGATCTTTTGTATTTTTTTGTCTATATGTCATTTATTTTCACTCATAACTTTATTATTTTCTTCCTTCTGCTCACTCTAGGTTTTTCTTGTTGCCACCTTTCTAATTCTTTGAGTTGTAGAGTTAGATGATTTAGTACCATTCGTTCCTTTTTTGAGGTAGGTCTGTAGAGGTATAAACTTCCCTTTCAGGATCACTTTCATTGTGTCCCATAGATTTTGGATTATTGTGTTTCTATTATTTTATTTCCATAATGTTTTTAATTTTTTCTTTGATATCATTGGTAACCCAAACAATATTTAATAGCGTGCTATTCAGCTTCCAAGTGTTTGAGTGTTTTGGATTGTGTTTATTGTACTTTATTTCTAATATTATGCCATTGTGGTCTGAGAAGATGCTTGGTATAACTATAATCTCCTATATTTATGGAGACTTTGCTTGTGACACAATATGTGATCTATTTTTGAAAATGTCCCATGTACACTTGAGAAGAATGTATATGCCACAGCTTTGAAGTGAAGTATCCTGAAGATGTCAATTCAGTTGATCTGATCTAGTGAGTCGTTTAGAATTGCTGTCTCTTTGCTGATTTTTTTTCGTTTAGATTAATTATCCAGCAGTGTCCCCTACTGTGACTGTATTGCTATCGATCTCTCCTTTGACATCTGCCAGAAGTTGTTTTATGTATTTGGGTACTCTTGTATTGGGTGCATATCTGTTTACCAAAGTTATATATTCTTATTGAATTGATCCCTTTAGTATTATTATGTGGCCTTTCTTATCTGTTATGGACTTCACTTTGAGGTCTATTTTGTCACATAATAGTATTACTATCCCAGGTTATATTTCCATTTGCCTAAAATATATTTTTTCATCCCTTCACTTTCATTCAATGTGAGTTCCTTGTTCTGAGGTGGATCTCTTGTAGATAGCATATATTTAGGTCATGTCTTTTTATCTATTCAGACGAGATCGGGCGCGTTTAGGGTGGTATGGCCATAGACTCTTTTTATCCATTCAGCCATTTGGTGTCTTTTAATTGGAGCATTTAGTCCACTTACATTTAAAATTATCATTGAAAGTTATTTATTTGGTGTCTTTTCTATTTTTTGAGTGTGTGTTTCTTCTTATCTTTTTATAGCATTACCTTTAGCAATTATTTCCCCCCATGATATTTATTTATTTATTTATGCAAATATATTTTTATTGTTTAAAGTATTACAAATAGTAGTACATGTATTTCCTTTTTTTCCTCCCTATTGACCTCCAGCCAGCCTTCCCTACCCCCCAGCACATGCCCTGACCTGCCCCCCACATGTCTTGTATCTATTGGTTATGCTTATATGCATGCATACAGTCCTTTGTTTGATCTCCCACAGCCCCACCCTGCCCCTACCTTCCCAATGTAGTTGGACAGTCTGTTCAATGCTTCTGTGCCTCTGTATCTATTTTTCCCCCATTTCTTTTTTTTTCTTTTTTTTATATATTTTATTGATTTTTTACAGAGCAGAAGAGAGAGGGATAGAAAGTCAGAAACATCGATGAGACATCGATCAGCTGCCTCTTGCACACCCCCTACTGGGGATGTGCCCGCATCCAAGGTACATGCCCTTGCCGGAATCGAACCCGGGACCCTTCAGTCCGCAGTCCAACGCTCTATCCACTGAGCCAAACCGGTCTCGCCCCCCCCCCCCATTTCTTTTCTTTACAAAAAATCTTGCCTCTGCATACTAGAGATAAACATATAAGAACAAAAAATGTTTGAGTCTCAGTTTCAATGTTTAACAGTTCTGAATCCCAGTTTCAATGTTAAGTAGTTCCTTATGTATACATGTGAGCAATGATATCTAGATGGTGGACAAATTCTGGGAATACAGGTCCCACACCCACTAGTTCAGTACTGTACAACCTGCAGTGATGCACAACTGCTGATTTCTAGCATGGCAAGGCGTCTTCAGTCTCTGGACTGTCATTGTGGTGGGAACATATCTGCCAGTTCCTCTTTGTTGCAGGAATCCATATTGTCTTGGAGTTGTTTTCTGAAAATATACAATCATATTCTCAACCAAAAGTTAAGGGATCTTTCCTGCAAAATTAGAGTCGGAATTCTTTTTATTTTTACCCAAATAATTTTCCTTTCGCTTATTTTGACACCATGTGTTTTTCACGGGTGTCCTGCTGCTAGCATTACAAATGGAAATTAATTTTCTGAAGTAAGAATTTTCTGGATGTAATTTACTTACAGGATATTTTTCCTTACATAATATTGCCACACTATCTCCCCCCCTTTTTTTTATTAATGGAGGCTTTTGGAAATTTTATATTGCAGTCTTGGTAACTTTAAATTTAAATTATTGCACAAAAATATGACTGCTTTAGGTTCTTTGCATGTTAGGCAATTTTACAATGAGAATAACTATGAATAGAAATTTTAGGAACAGCTTTTTGTCCAGTACACTTAATTTTTCTTGAGTATTCACTTATTTCAATTAGCCAATTTAAATTAATCTGAAAACTTGATTACTCTTTTACTGTCTAATTTAATGCTCAAACAATAATCATAGTTTACCTTGTAAATATTAGTGGAAAGGATTATTTGCATTCTTGAGTAGGCTCTGAGCATTCCTGGTGCAAGACTAGATTTAGATAAGGACGGCTGTTGCTAGCCGAGTCTGTCTGTAACCAGAGTTGTTCATGGGAGGCAAAGCAGCCATGGGTGCAGGAGAACTCCCTCAGAAGGGGTGAGAATTCAGGCCCCTGCAAAGTTAGGGAAGTGAGGATCTGTGCTCCACCCCTGTTGACCTTCAAGTTCTCTCTTGATGGCCCCTCTGCAACTGTGCCTGTCTTAAGTCATTCCTTCCCTGAGGAATCGTACCCGTCTCTGACTAACCAGCTAACCTCTGGGGCCAAGCAGGGTGATGTGAGGTTCAGTTCTGTCTCCTTGGTGTCTATGCCCCTGTGCCTCCATGCCCAGCACCTGCCTGGGGATCCTCTCACCTGCTAGCAGTGTCCGGGTACTGATCACACATCTCAGGGAACTCAGTTTTCTTCTCCAGTGAGGACCCAGCTCACACCTTCTAGTGAGAAACAGATCCTTGGTGCCAGTCACCCAGAAGCTTCAACCTCAGCTTGAACTGAAAGCTCAAGCAATACCTGTGTGAACTTGGATTGTGGGAAGAGAGTCCGTCTTGGCAAAAAGGGCAAGAGGGGCCAATCCTCAAGTGCCTGCCCAGTGCCTTAATTCCTCATGAAAGAGATTAATTCCTTTCCTGTCCTTTTTAAATTGCTGCAAAACATTCAAAGAATTAGTTTCTAAGTTTCTTTGGGATAATTGTACAATATGCTGTTGTCAAATATCAAAAATTATAATGACATTGTAGAATGATATCATGTACAGATATTCTTTGCTCCAGGCCATGTCAATTGATTTACAGGCCATGTCAATTGATTTTCCTTCTATCTACCAATTTTTTATAACTTTATATAAATTTTGTCAGGGACATAAAGACACAAATTACTTACCTTGGTTCAAAAGATCAAATATATTGACTTTCCCCCTTACTCCTGCCACACCCCACTTACCCTGAGGATTGACATTTGATGGATGCTTTCCAGTCTCTGGATCCGTTATTGTTCTTTCATCTATGCCTGTGATGGCAAACCTATGACACGCGTGTCAACATTGACATTTGTAGCCAATTTTTATGACATGCGGCCACATGGGGTCGCATACAGAGAAGTATGGGGCCGCTTGCCGAGAAGGACATTTCATCCTTGGCTACTGCAATTGATATCTCTAAAGTTTTGTCAGTGACAATTGATGGGGCATAATTTGGTGGGGAAAAAGTCGTTTTGGTAAAATTGTTTACGAAGCTATTGGACATCCGATTGTGCCTTTTCATTGTATTATCCATTAGGAGGTTTTGTGCCGAGGCAGGATTCACCAACTTAAATGCCTTAATGTCAGTTGTTACAAAAATAGTTAATTTAATAGCTGCTCGGCCCCTTCACAAGTGAGAATTTTCTGCATGTTTACTGGAGTTTGATTACACCTACAGTGGACTGCTGATATACAATAATGTAAGATGTCTGAGCCGAGGCAAAGTTCTTGAGTGCTTTGAAGAAATTAAGATATTTCTTGAGGATAAAAACCTTGAAAACTTTTCTCAGCTCAATGATGATAAGTGGGTCAACACCCTGATATTTTTTACAGATCTCTCTGTTCATATTAACAAACTCATCTTAAAGTTACAAGGTTTTAGCAAAAGTATTGACGTTATGTTTGGATACATAAAAGCTTTTGTAAGTAAACTTAAAAATTTCAAGCGAGATGTAGAAACTAAAACTTACAAGTATTTTCCTTGAATAAAGTATTTTGAGAAGGCCTATGCAGCTATACCGAATGATATGGAACCCTTGTATATAAAGTACCAGCATGTTTTAGACTCGTTATTTGACCAGTTCAATGATATATTTATTTAATTTAGAAGCCTAGAACAGACCATAAAATAATTAATTATCCTGATGTAATAGTCTACAGTA
Source organism: Antrozous pallidus (assembly GCA_027563665.1). Lineage (NCBI taxonomy): Eukaryota > Metazoa > Chordata > Mammalia > Chiroptera > Vespertilionidae > Antrozous > Antrozous pallidus. Next base: position 159,554 of record JAOAOB010000027.1, on the reverse strand, counting down.
GTTCAGAATTAAATGGTTTCCAATGGATGCAAATTGATGATTTGAAGATGCAACTTGCAGAATTTCAACCCAGCATCTGGGCTCAGGTGTTTCTTAACTTGAGGTCAAAGCTTGAGAATCTGGTAAGGTGCCACTTGAAGAATCAAGAGGAGTGCCACTATGAACAGGAAATTTGGAGTGCCTGGAACCAATTACCAGACACTGTTAACACCCTGAAAAATATAGCAATGGCTTTACTCACAATTTTTCACTCTATGTACTTTTATGAGACCTTATTCTAAGCATTAAATAATACTAAAGCCAACAAAAGAAACAGATTGACAGATGAAGTTAGTAGCACTTGTTTGGCTTGAAGTGTACAAAATACCAACCTTCAATTGAAGGTTTAGCCAATGAAATTCAGCAACAAAAAGTCACTAATAGGCAGTTTAGTTAAAATATTCTCCTTCCCCCTCACTAATTTTAGTTCATGGCACCCAAAACAAGTTTAATAATATAAAGACCAACAAAATAAACCGACTGACAGGTAAACAAAGAAATCTCTATGCAGGTAAGTTAAATAATTAGTTTTGGTTTATTAAATACAGTTATAAATTACAATTATACCTTTTGTCATTTAAACTATAAATTTTGTGAGATTATGGTTTTTTTTTCTTTTCTTGAAGTGACACACCACCCGAGTTATGTTTGTTTTGTTTGTTTTCTTGGGTTTTTTTTGTGTGAATTTTGACACACTGAGCTCAAAAGGTTGCCCATCACTGATCTATGCCGTACATTATATTCCAAAAATGAGTGAGATCAGGTGATATTTATCTTTCTCTACCTGGCCACTTTCACTTAGCATAATATTCTCCAGCTCCATCCATGTTGTTGCAAATGGTAGGAGCTCCTTCTTTTTAATGCAGTATTATATTTCATTGTGTAGATGTACCATAGTTTTTTAATCCATTCGTTTGCTGATGGGCACTTAGACTGTTTCCAAATCTTAGCTATGTTAAATTGTGATGCAATCAACATAGGGATGCATATATCCTTTTTAATTCATCTTTCTAGTTTCTTGGGATATATTCCTAGAAGTGAGATCATGGGGTCAAATGGGAGCTCCATTTTTAGTTTTTTAAAGAAGCTCCATACTGTTCTTCACAGTGCCTGCACCAGTATGCATTCCCATCAGTAGTGCAAAAGAGTTCTTTGTTCTCCATATCCTCACCAATACTTGTCGTGCATTGATTTGTTGATGTTAGCCAATCTGACGCATGTGAGATTGTACATCATTGTTGTTTTGACTTGCATCTCTCTGATAATTAGTGACTTTGAGCAAATTTTCATATGTCTCTTCGTCTTCTGTCTTCTTTCAAAAAATGTCTGTTTAGATACATTGCCCATTTTTTTATTTGGGTTGTTTATCTACTTTTTGTTAAGTTGTATGAGTTCCCTGTAAATGTTGGTGATGAAACCCTCATTGTTGATGTTATTGGCAAATATGTTCTCTCATCAATGGGGTTTCCTGTTTTATGAATGGTTTCCTTTGCTTTGCAAAATCTTTTAATTTTGATGTAATCCATTTGTTTATTTTCTCTTTAGTTTCCATTGCCCTAGGAGCAGTATCAGTGAAGAAGTTCCTTCGAAATATGTCTCAGCTTTTGCTGCCTGTGGATTCCTCTACCATTTTTATGATTTCCCACCTTACATTTAAGTCCTTTATCCATTTTGAGTTTATTTTTGTGAATGGTGTAATTTGGTGGTCAGGTTTCATTTTTTTTGCATATATCTGTCCAATTTTCCCAACACCATTTGTTGAAGAGACTGTCTTGACTCTACTGTATGTTCATGCCTCCTTTGTCAATGTTAAAAGGGCATAGTGGTTGGGTCAATTTATGGGTTCTCTATTCTATTCCATTGGTTTATATGTCTGTTCTTGTGCCAGTACCAGGCTGTTTTAGAACAATGACTTTGTAATATATTTTGCTATCTGGTATTGAGATCCCACCTACTTTATTTTTTTTCAGGATTGCTGCAGCTATTCAGGGTCATTTTTATTCCAGATGAATTTTTGGAATATTTGTTCTAAGTCTGTGAAACATGCCATTGGTATTTCAATGGAGAGTGCACTGAATTTATAGATTGCTTTAGGTAGTATGGACCTTTTGGTGATGTTGATTTTAAAGATCCATGAACATGGTATGTTCTTCCATCTGTTTAGGTCTTCCTGTATCTCTTTTTTCAGTGTCCTGTAGTTTTCCACATATAAGGTTTTTACCTCCTTAGTTAAGTTTATTCTTAGGTATCTAAATTTTTTGATGCAATGGTAAATGGGATTGCTTTTTAAATCACTTTTTCAGTAAGTTCATTATTGGTGAAGAGATATGCCATAAATTTCTCGGCATTAATTTTGTATCCTGCTTATTGCTGAATTCATTTATTAAGTCTAATAATTCTTTGATGGAGTCTTTTGGGTTTTCTATGTATAGTATCATGTGATCTGAGAATAAGGACAGTTTAACTTCTTCTTTTCCAATTTGGATGCCTTTTTTTTTTCTTGTCTGATCACAATGACTAGTACTTCCAGCACTATGTTGAACAGGAGTGGTGAGAATGGGCATCCCTATCTTATGCCTGTTCTTAGGGGAAATAGTTTTAATTTTTGTCCATTGAGTATGATATTGGCTGTTTGTTTGTAATATATGGTTTTATAATGTTTAGGTAAGATCTTTCTATTCTCACCTACCTGAGAGCTTTTTATTTTTTTGCAGTATAACTTATATTTAATAGTAGTACATGTTTTTCCTTTCCCCCTCACCATTATCCTACCCGCAGCCTACATCCCAGCACATGTCCCCACCTGCACCCTCCCCTCTCCAGTGTCTTTCATTCATTGGTTATGCTCATATGCATGCATACAAGTCCTTCGGTTGATCTCCCCCAGCATCCACCTCCCATCCACCCAAGCCTCCCCTGTAGCTTGACAGCCTGTTCAATGCCTCCCTGCCTCTGTATCAATCATTCTCCCCTGTTTCTTTTCTTCAAAAATATCTTGCCTCTGCATACTAGAAATAAATGTATAAGAACAAAAAATGTTTCAGTCTCAGTTTCAATGTCCAACTGTTCTGAGTCCCAGTTTCAATGTCAAATAGTTCTTCATGTGTACATGTCAGCAATGGGATCCAGATGGTGGACACATCGTGGCAATGCAAGATCCATCCTCTCTGGTTTGGTCCTGGGCTGCCTGAAGACATGCATAGCTGCCGACTGCTAGCAGGGCAAGGTGTCCTCAGAGTCCCCCATCTCTGGACCATCCTTGTGAGTGGAACAGATCTGTCAGTTCCTCACAGTCACAGGAACCCATATGGTCTTGGAGTTGTTCTCTGAAAACACACAAACAGATTCTTGACCAAAAGTTAACACAGAGATCCTCTCTGCAAAATAGTCTTGGGATTCTTTTTATTTTTGCTTAAATGATTTTCCTTTGGCTTATTTTGACACAATGTGTGTTTTTCTCATGGGTGTCCTGTAGTTGGTTTACAAATGGAATTTACTTTACTGGAGTAAGAATTTTCTAGATGTATTTTACTTACAGGACATTTTTCCTTACATGATATTACCCCACTGCCCCCCCCCTCCATTTTTTGATTAATGGGGACTTTTGGAAATTTTATCTTGCAGTCTTGGTAATTTTAAATTTTAATTTTTGCACACAAATATCACTGCTTTAGGTCCTTTGGATGTTAGGCAATTTTACAGTGTGATGAACGACTAATACATATTTAGTTAATATTTTAGGAAAAGCTTTTTGTATAGTACACCTAGATTTTCTTGAGTATTCACTTATTTCACTTGGCCAATTTAAATTAATCTGAAACCATGATTACTATTTAACTGTCAATTTTAATACTCAAGTAGAAATCTTAGTTTACCCTGTAAATACTAGTGGGAAGGAATATTTGCATTTTTGAGTAGATCTTGAGCATTCCTGGTAATAGACTGAATTTAGATACAGAGCAGCTATTGCTGGCTGAGTCTCTGTCTGTCACCTGTGATCCAGTCTGAGTTGTGCATGGGAGGCGAAGCGTCCATGAGGGTGGAAGACCTCCCTCAGGAGGGGTGAGAATTCAAGCAGCTGCAAAGTTTGTGGGTGAGGGTCTGTGCGCCACCTTTTAGTTCTCCTCTCCTGTTGGCCCCTCTGCGACTGTGCCTGTCTTAGGTTGTTCCTTCCCTGAGGAATCTTACCCATCTCTGGCTAACCAGCCATCCTCCAGGGCCAATCAGGGTCATGTGAGGTTCAGTTCTGTCTCCTTTGTAGTCTATGCCCCCATGGTCTCCACATCAGGCACTTGCCTTCAGATCTCCTTGCCTGCTGGCGGGGTCCCGGTACTGATCACAAATCTCGGGGGACCAGGTTTCTTCTCCAGAGAGGGCCCAGCTCACATTACTGGTCAAGAGACAGATCCATGGTGCCAGCTGCCCAGAGGCTTCAGCCACAGCTGGAACTGGAAGTTCAGGCATCAGCTGTGTGTATTCGGATAAAAAGAAGAGGGTCCCTCTTGGCAAAAAGGGCAAGAGGGGCCAATATAGATTGCTTGGATGCCTTACCAGTGCCTTAATTCCTTCTGAAAGGGATTAATTCCTTTCCTATTTTTTTAAATTGCTGCCCAACATTGAAAGAATTAGTTTGTAAGTTTATTTCAGATAATTGTATAATAAGCTGTTGTCAAATATCAAATATTGTAATGACATTGTAGAATAATATCATGTAAGGGTATTATGGTGTCAAGGGAGGATAAGGAGGGCCTAGCCTAAGGACTGGTGTCCATAGGAGATGACAAGCTCTAGGCCATGTCAATTCAATGTCAGACTAGCTGCCATTTTTAAAATAACTTTATATAAACTTTGTCAGGGATGTAAAAACACAAATCACTTACCTTAGTTCAAAAGTTCAAGTATATTGACTTTCCTCCTTACTCCTACCACCTGCCACTTACCCTGAGGTTTGACATTCTGATGGAGTTTTCTCAGTCTCTGGACCCATTCTTGTTCATCAGTCTATGTCATTAATTATATTCCTCAAATGAGTAAGATCCTGTGATATTTGTCTTTCTCTGCCTGGCTAATTTCACTTAGCATAATGCTCTCCAAATTCATCCATGTTGTTACAAATGGTAGGAGCTCCTTTTTTACTGCAGCATAGTATTCCATTGTGTAAATGTACCATAGGGTTTTAATCCACTCATCTGCTGATGGGCACTTAGGCTGTTTCCAAATCTTAGCTATCATAAATTGTCATGCTATGAACATAGGGTTACATATATTCTTTCTAATTCGCATTTCTAGCTTCTGGGGTATATTCCAAGAAGTGTGATCACTGGGTCGAATAGGAGTTCCATTTTTAGTTTTTTGAGGAAACTCCATACTGTTCTCCACAGTGGCTGCACTAGTCTACAATCCCACCAACAGTGCAGGAGAGTTCCTTTTTCTCTGCATCCTCACCAGCACTTGTCATTTGTAGATTTGTTGATGTAAGCCATTCTGACAGATGTGAGATGGTACCGCATAGTCATTTTGATTTGTATCTCTCGGATAATTAATGACTTTGAGCAAGTTTTCAGATGTCTCTGGGCCTTCCTTTTGTCTTCTTTCGAGAAGATTCTATTTAGGTCTATTGTCCATTTTTTTATTGGATCATTTGTCCTCTTTTTATTGCGTTGTGTGAGTTGCCTGTAGATGCTTTAGATTAAACCTTTATCACTGATAACATTTGAAAATATGTTCTCCCAAACAATGGGTTTTCTTGTTGTTGTTTTTTTTTGATGGTTTCTTTAGATATGCGTTGGATCCCTACTCTTTGCAGGAGAGAGAAATTCAGCACAGAGAGAGAGAGTACTGGAGGAACAGGGAACTCTGTGCCTGAATAAAATCCGAGGCTGTTGGGACTGGAGAAATTCATTAATGGAAGGGGATCCTCAGAGCTGATAACAAAAGGGATCCCTAGAAAGCAACCCATTTAGATCTGAGGGAAAAAAGGACATCCCACAAATTTTGGGAGTGTGCTGGCTGCTGAACCTAGAGGTTAGGAGGGGTCTGCACAGATGTGCATGTGGAGCTGGAGTTTGCACACTAGAGTTTGATCCTCCCCAAATCCGTGCTTCTGATTGCTAAGTACAAAGCATAGGATCACCTAGTGGGGGACACCCTGGGAGACTGCAGGGAAGAGTTGTTTTTCTGGAGCCTGGGGATCAGAGCGGGGAATCACCATTAGAGAGACAGCTTGGGCCAGCCCAATCCCACAAATCACTATTGAGTACCACAGGAATAGGGAGATCTTAGTTCAGGTTAGAAAGGACCAATAGACCGGAGGTCAATACAGAAACACTGCCACCAGGGGCTGAATCACAAATAGACTCTTGTGTAACACAAATTAAAGAATCAATTTCATTACTACTACTATTTCACCTTTTTTAAAATACCATTTTATTTTCTCTTTATTCTACATGGGATTAATGTTCTACAGACTATTTCCATCTATGCTTTAGCATCCTTTTACTCTATCTCAATTCCACCTTTATGCCACCACTCTCTTGCTAACCTTTGCCCATTTGGTGTCTTGTTTCTTTGACCATTTTTTTCTGCTTTAGATTTTTCTTATTATTTCTTTTTACCCTGGTTAAAATTTCACACTACTTATATTCTAATCTCCAACCTCCTTCTCCAAGCCAATACAATTCTCTGTCTTCACTATCCTAAATTGTTTTTCTCCTTGTCCTGTTGTTGTTGTTTACTTGCCTGTTGATTATATTGATTTTTTATGCTTGTTTGTGAGATTGTTTTACTTATTCTTTTCTTTTCGTTTGTTTTATGTTTTGTTGTTGTTTGCTTTGTTTTTTGTTAAATTTTTGCTTATGTTTTCCCCTGCCTCACTTGATATTAGTTGTTGTTTGTAGTTTGTATTAATCTCCAGGTACTTGTTGCTGGCATTTGTTGGATTAGTGGCTGTCCTATAAAAGATTTCTTTCCATATTTATAGTTTGTTATTCTTTTATTTCTTATTCTCTTTTTATCTCTCTTACCTTCTCTTTTGTTCCTTTTCCCAATTTCATTTTGGCATTCCTCTCGTTTGTGTGTGGGAGGGGTTCTGTATGAGTGTAAGAGTGTTTTCTCTTTCTCTCTCTTCTTTCTCACCTATCCCCTAATTTGCCTTTCTCTAGCAATCACCTTTATTTGGAGTTCCCAATACTGTGAACATCCCTATACAGTGACTGATGCGTTGCACCTACTTGTGTTGTGTTGTAAACCTTTAAATCAATGCAGGAGAGAGAGAGCCAGACAACAGGAGAAGAGAGGCCATAGGGAGATAAATAAACAGCCTGCATATAAAAGAAAAACAAGCCTCACCAGAAAAGAAAGTAAGACAATGTGTGTAAGAACCAAGAGTAAATGAAGAAGAGCCAACTGATTTTTCAACAGAACCTAATCAGGCAAAAAGGGAATGGAATAAAACATACAAAGTCATGCAAAGGAAAGGGCTGAATGCAAGAATACTGTACCCAGCAAGGTTATCAATAAAAATTAAAGGTCAAACCAGGAGCTTCAAGGTCAAATGGAGGCAAGCAACCTGTCAGAGAAAGAATTCAGAGAAATGGTCATATGGTGCCTGAAAAGAATGGAAGAGAAATTTGACAATGTGTGTAAGAACCAAGAGTAAATGAAGAAGAGCCAAGAAGAAATGAAAACTGACATCGCTGTGGTAAATAACTTAATGGAGAGCATCAAGTGTAGACTAGAAGAAGCAGAAGACCTCATCAGTGAGCTAGAAGACAAGATAGTAAAAAATACCCAAGTAGAGCAGCTTCTAGAAAAAAATTAAAAAGCAGAAGCAGAGCTGAAAGGAATTTGGGGACAACATGAAACAAAACAACATCCTCATAACAGGGCATCCAAAAATACAGGAAACTGGCAAAGAATAGAAAACCTGTTTAAAGACATAATTCAGAAAACGTCTTTGATATAGGAAAGAAAAACCCCCACACAAATCCAAGAAGCTCACAGGGTACCAAGCAAAATGAACCCCGAAAGACCAATACCATGGCATATTATAATTAAATTAGGGACCCGGTGCACAAAATTCGTGCACCTGGGGTGGGTGGTCCCTCAACCCACCCTGCCCCCTCTCACATACTGGAAGCCTTCAGTGGATGTACAACTGATGGCTCACCTCAAGCCTGCCTTTAGATCTTGGGCACCCAGCTATCACCCTGCTCAGCTCAGCCCCAGCTGCCTGTGATCACCTAGCCCTGAGGGCTGGGCGTTCACCACCATTTCTGTTCACAGTGCCTGGAGGCCAGGCGCTCCCTGTTGCCGCTTCCCCTCACAGTGCCAGGGGGCTGGGTGCTCCCCCCCCCCCACTGCCATTTCATCTCCACCCCCTGACCCACTGCTCATGCCACTTGGCCCTACCCTTACTCCTGATTGGCTATGCCACTCCTGATTGGCTGGTAGCATAGCCAATCAGGAGCGAAGGTCCAGTCAAATTTGCGTTTCTCTTTATTATACAGGATTGGCAAACACCAATAAAAAAGTAAGAGTCATAAAAGCCGCCAGAAAGAGAAAGAAAGTCACCTACCTACAAAGGATCCCCCATCAGATTAACAACCGATTTTTCAACAGAACCTAATCAGGCAAAAAGGGAATGGAATAAAACATACAAAGTCATGCAAAGGAAAGGGCTGAATCCAAGAATACTGTACCCAGCAAGGTTATCAATAAAAATTAAAGGTCAAATCAGGAGCTTCACAGATAAAAAAAGGACTAAGGAAATTCGTTACCATCAAAACAGCAATGCAAGAAATGCTAAAGGGTCTTCTGTAAAAAGAAATAGGAAGCAAAGAAGGAACACAAGGATAAAGAATAAAAATGGTGACAGGTAAATACCTATCAATAATAACTTTAAATGTAGATGGATTAAATGCTCCAATCAAAAGACATAAGGAAACGGACTGGATAAGAAACACGATCCAGAGGTGATGGCACCAGCGCCACCAGAAGCTGTGCTGGAATCGCAGGGCCATGGCCAGAGGGCCCTGGAGGTGCCTTGGAGTGGCCCAAGCAGGACGCTGCCTCCGAGGAGACCATGGACTCATTCCTGGAGATGTTCCAGAGCCAGCCTTACCATGGCCACTTCCGTGAGGACCGGTGGGAAGAGAAATTTGAAAAGATCCCCCTGTTTATGATGAAAGCATCATCAAAAATTGATCCCAAGGAGAATTCTGACCTGGCTTGCTTCAATCATTTTTGATGATTTGCGACCTTCAGAAGAACAAGCTAAGACCTATGAAGATGAGGGCAATGAATACTTTAAAGAAAAAGACAATGAAAAAGCTGTGATTTTGTATACTGAAGACTTAAGGAAACATGTGCAGACCCTGATTTGAATGCTGTTCTTTATACCAATCGGGCAGCAGTGCAGTACTATCTGGGCAATTTTCATTCTGCTCTCAATGATGTGACGGCTGCCAGAAAGCTAAAACCCTGCCACCTCAAAGCAGTAGTAAGAAGTGCCTTATGCTATCTGGTACCAAAAAACTTTGCTGAGGCTGTGAACTAATGTGATGAGGGGCTGCAGATAGATGCCAAAGAGAAGAAGCTTCTGGAAATGAGGAAGCTCCAAAAGCCACAGATTTTATTTCAGCAGTGCATCAAAAAGATCATACACCATGACCAAATAGGATTTATCCCAGGGATGTAAGGATGGTTTAATATCTGCAAGTCAATAAATGTGATACAGAAAAAGCATTTGATAAAATCCAGCACTCCTTCTTGATCAAAACACTCAACAAGGTGGAAATAGAAGGATCATATCTCAACATAATAAAAGCCATATATGAAAAACCCTCAGCCAAAATCAAACTTACTGAACAAAAACAAAAACCATTCCCTACGAACAGGAACAAAACAGGGATGCTTTTTCTCACCACTCCTGTTCAACATATTACTGGAAGTACTAGCCATTGTGATCAGACATGAAGAATAAATAAAAGGCATCTAAATTGGAAAAGAAGCAAAACTGTCCTTATTTATAGATGATATGATATTGTACATAGAAAACCCTAAAGACTCCATCAAAGAACTATTAGACTTAATAAATGAATTTGGCAATGTAACAGGATACAAAATTAAGGTCAAGGAATCTATGGCATTTCTATACATCAATAGTGAACTTACTGAATGAGAGACTAAAAAAGCAATCCCATTTACCATCATACACAAAAAAATTAAGATACCTAGGAATAAACTTAACTAAAGAAGTAAGAGATCTTTATGTGAAAAATTATGGAACACTGAAAAAAGAGGTAGAGGATGACAAATAGATGGAAGAACATATCGTGTTCGTGGATTGTTAGAATCAACATCATCAAAGTGGCCATATTACCAAAAGCAATCTATAGATTTAATGCAATCCCCATTAAAATACGAATGGCATATTTCACTGACCTACAGGGAGTTTTCTAAAAATTCATCTGGAATAAAAAAAGACCCGGAATAACTGCAGCAGTCATAAGAAAGAAGAACAAAGTAGATGGGATTTGAATACCAGATTTCAAGCTGAATTACAAAGCCACTGTTCTTAAAACAGCCTGGTACTGGCACAAGAACAGACATATAGATCAACGGAATAGAATAGATAGCCCAGAAATAGACCCAAACCACTATGCCCAATTAATACTCAACAAAGAAGACATGAACATAAAACAGAGTCAAGATAGTCTCTTCAACAATTGGTGTTGGGAAAATTAGACAGTTACTAGACCACCAACTTATACCATTTACAAAAATAAACTTAAAATGGATTAAAGACTTAAACATAAGAAGGGAAACCATAAAAATACTAGAAGAATCCACAGGCAGAAAAATCTCACACATATGCTGAATGAACTTCTTCACTGATAGTGTGCCTGGAGCAATGGAAACTAAACAGAAAATAAACAAATGGGACTACATCAAAATAAAAAGATTTTGCACAGCAAAAGAAACCATCAATAAAACAACAAGAAATCCCACTGCATGGGAGAATATATTTGTCAATGTCAGCACAGATCAGGGTTTAATTTTTACCATTTATAGGGAACTCATACAACTTAACAAAAGGAAGATAAACAATACAATAAAAAAAATGGGCAATGGACCTAAACAGACAGTTTTCAAAGAAGGAGAGTAGAAAGGCTAGAGACATAAAAACATGCTCAAAGTGACTAAGTATCCAAGAGATGCAAATCAAAACAACAAGAAATAAGCCAGTCAGAGAAAGACAAATACCACATGATCTCACTCCCTTGTGCAATATAATGAAGAACATAAACTGATGAACAGGGACAGATCCAGAGGCAGAGAGGCGTCGACCAGACTGCCTCACCTCAGAGGGAAGGTAGCAGAGGATGGGGGAAAGGAGGAGAGAGCAATCAAAGGACTTGTATGCATGAAGCCTATTGAATGGACATTAACACCAGGGTGGCGGGAAGAGTAGGGGGAGTTTTGGGGGTGGTTAGTAGAAGGATATAGACACATATGTAAACCTTATTCAATAAAGAAATTTTTAAAAAATTGACAAAGGAGCCAATACACACAATGTAGAAAAGAAAGCCTTTTCAAAAAATGGTGCATGGAAAATTGAAAAACTACATGCATAAGAGTGAAACTAGACTACTGTTTTCTCGATACAGAAAAATTTAAGTAAAAATGAATAAAAAACCTGAACATACAACCTGAATCACTATAATTACATAGAAAACAAAGGGAGTATAATTACATATGTTGGTGTTAGAGAAAATTTTATAAATTAGACCCCGCAGGCAAGGAAAATAAAAGGAATAAATAAATGTGTATGCATCAACCAACACAGCAATCAACCAAATGGGAAAATATATTTGCAAGTAATACCTTCAATAAGATGGCCAAAACATGGAAACAACCTAAGTGTCCTTCAAAGAATGATTGGTAAAGATTTGGTACATACATGCAATGAAATACCACTCAGTCGTAGAAAAGATGAAACATTACCATTTGCAACAACATGGATAGTACACAAAAGCATTATGCTGAAATAAATGTCAATCCTGAAAAAGAAGCACATAGTCGGTGGGATTTCCATACCAGATTTCAAGCTATATTACAAAGCTACTGTTCTCAAAACAGCCTGGTACTGGCACAAGAACAGACATATAGATCAATGGAATAGAACAGAGAATCAAGATATCAATACACCACTATGCTCAATTAATATTTGACAAAGGAGGCATGAACATAAAATGGAGTCAAGACAGTCTCTTCAATAAAAGGTGTTGGGAAAATTGGACAGATACATGCAAAAAAAAATGAAACTAGAGCACCAACTTACACCATACACAAAAATAAACTCAAAATGGATACAGGACTTAAATGTAAGAGGGGAAACCATAAAAACATTAGAGGAATATACAGGAAGAAAAATCTCAGACAAATGTCGAAAGAAGTTCTTTGATGATACTGCTCCTAGAGCAATGGAAGCTAAAGAGAAAATAAATAAATGAGACTATATCAAAATAAAAAGCTTTTACACAGCTAAAGAGACCATCAACAAAACAACAAGAAAACCCATTGTTTTGGAGAACATATTTGCAAATTTTATCAGTGATAAAGGTTTAATATCAAACATCTACAGGTACTCACACAACTCAATAAAAAGAGGACAAACGATCCAATAAAAAAATGGACAATAGATCTAAATAGAATCTTCTCAAAAGAAAACAAAAGGAAGGCCCAGAGACATATGAAAACTTGTTTAAAGTCATTAATTATCTGAGAGATGCAAATAAAAACGACTATGAGGTACCATTTCACACCTGTCAGAATGGCTTACATCAACAAATCAACAAACGACAAGTATTGGTGAGGAGGCGGAGAAAAAGGAACTCTCGTGCACTGCTGGTGGGATTGTAGACAAGTGCAGCCACTGTGGAGAACAGTATGGAGTTTCCTCAAAAAAAATAAAAATGGAGTTCCAATTCGACTCAGTGATTCCACTTCCAGGAATATACCCCAAGAAACTAGAAATGCGAATTAGAAAGGATATATGTACCCCTATGTTCATAGCAGCACAATTTACCATAGCTAAGATTTGGAAACAGCCTAGGTGCCCATCAGCGGATGAGTGGGTTAAAAAACTATGGTACATTTACACAATGGCATACTACGCCATGGGAAAAAAAGGAGGAGCTCCTACCATTTGTAACAACATGGATGGATTTGGGGAACATTATGCTAAGTGAAATTAGCCAGGCAGAGAAAGACAAATATCACATGATCTCACTCATTTGAGGAATACAATGAATGACATAGACTGATGAACAAGAATGGATCCAGAGACTGAGAAAACTCTATCAGAATGTCAAACCTCAGGGAAAGTGGCAGGTGGTGGGAGGAAGGGGAAAAGTCAATATATTTGAACCCTTGAACTAAGGTAAGTGATTTGTCTTTTTACATCCCTGACAAAGTTCATATAAAGTTATAAAAATGGCAGCTAGTTTGAGATTGAATTGACATGGCCTAGAGCTTGTCATCTCCTATGGACACCAGTACTTAGGCTAGGCCCTGCTTAACCTCTGGTGACACCATAATACCTTGACATGATATTATTCTACAATGTCATTACAATATTTGATATTTGACAACAGCATATTATACAATTATCCGAAATAAACTTACAAACTAATTATTTGAATATTGGGCAGCAACTAAAAAAGGATAGGAAAGGAATTAATCCCTTTCAGAAGAAATGAAGGCACTGGGAAGGCATCCCAGTATTCTATATTGGCCCTTCTTGCCCTTTCTGCCAAGAGGGACCTTCTTTTTACTATCCAGATACACACAGCTGATGCCTGAGTTTTCAGTTCAAGCTATGGCTGAAGCCTCTGGGTAGCTGGCACCATGGATCTGTATCTCAACCAATGGTGTGAGCTGGGCCCTCTCTGGAGAAGAAACCTGGGTCCCCCGAGACATGTGATCAGTACCGGGACCCCACCAGCAGGTGAGGAAACCCCAAGGCAGGTACTGGACGTGGAAGCCATGGGGGCATAGACTACAAAGGAGAAAGAACTGAACCTCACATCACCCTGTTTGGCCCAGGAGGGTGGCTGGTTAGTCAGAGATGGGTAAGATTCCTCAGAGAAGGAACAACCTAAGACAGGCACAGTCGCCGAGGGGCCAACAGGAGAGAACTAAAAGATGGCGCACAGACCCTCACCCACAAACATTGCAGCTGCTTGAATTCTCACCCCTCCTGAGGGAGGTCTCTTATCCCAAGGGCTTCTTCGCCTCCCATGCACAACTCAGACCGAGACCCAGGTGGCAGACAGAGACTCGGCCAGCATAGCTGCTCTATGTCTAAATTCAGTCTATTACCAGGAATGCTCAGGACCTACTCAAAATTGCAAATATTCCTTTCCACTAGTATTTACATGTAAACTACAATTTCTGCTTGAGTATTAAAATTGACAGGAAAATAGTAATCAAGTTTTCAGATTAATTTAAATTGGCCAAGTGAAATAAGTGAATACTCAAGAAAATTTTAGTGTACTGGACAAAAAGCTTCTCCTAAAACATTAACTAAAAAACCTATTAGTGGAGGAACCAAGATGGCGGCATAGGTAAAACACCTATCTTGCCGTCATACTCAGCAATTTTAATACTACAACTTAACGAAAGAACAAACACCTTGCAGAATCACCAGAAAGCTGGCCGAGTGAAAATTGCACAAATAAAAGTGAAAATCAGACACTGTGACTTGGAGGAGCGGCGGCGGACAGCTTTGAAAGATTAACGTGGAGAGTGGTTTGGAGCGCGCGCCAGCAGAGAGGACAGGCGGCTGAAAACCGGCCAGTTTTCTCGAACGAGGAGACAAAGACGTCCCACTGGACTGATTCTCCAGCTTTGGGCGAAGTCCAGAGAACCCACTATCATACGGGGTGAAATCTGGACAAGGGAGGGCACGCTGAAGCTCGGGTGCTGCAGGGCTCTCCTGGCTTGTGGAGAAGGCAGCCTGCGCACGAACAGATCAGCTGCATGACTGCATAGATAGCGCTCTGCGACTTGTCTCTCATTCAGAAAACCTTCAGTCTGCTTTGTTTTACAACCCTGGGTGAGACATTGAGTGTGCAGAGTCATTTGGGAAGAGTCTGAATTCCCCGGCAGCCAGTGGAGCTCAGCAGCAGCTCTCTCTCAGAGGTGCTGGCGGCCATTGCCCCCAGCGCAGGGTGCCTAGGGCCACACAGGGCGGAGCTAACGCTGTCTGCTTGGCCCAGAGACTCTGCCCATCCAACCTGAGCACAGCTGAGCTTCACAGACAATTGACCTGGAGGTCAACCCCTCCAAGAGCTAACAACAATTAACCTGAGCTTAACTTCAGCAAGACTGTGCAACCCATATCCACCTCAGGTAACTGGGGAGGCTGAGCCACTGTCCCTAGTAGGAAGTCTACCACACAAAGCTAATTGACCAACTCAGGGAAGCAGCCACCATGCAGAGACATGGAAAGAAATCAGATGTGAAAGAAATGGAGGGAAAAAAACGACTGGACTTGGAATTCAAAATCACGGTTATAGGGTTTTTCAAGAGGCTCCAACAAAAGTCTAGGCCTATAAGGAAATAAGCAAGATGCAAAGGAAATGAATGAGTCCTACAAGGAAATTAACGAGACCCTCAATGATATGAACGAGACCTGCAAGGAAATGATCAAGAGCAACGTGGAAATGAATGAGTCCTACAAGGAAATGAAGGAGACCCTCAAGGATGTAAAGGAGACTCTCAAGAATATGAAAAAGGACCAACCAGATATTAAGCATACACTGACTGAAATAAAAAATATTATACAAAGACCTAAAAGTGCTCTGGAGAACCCCAAGAACCAAGTTAAAGATGTGAAATACAAAGAGGTGAAATCCACTGAGCTGAAAAAGCAAGAAACCAAAAGAATCCAAAAAATTGAAGATAGTGTAAGGGGCCTCTGGGACAACCTCAAGCATACCAACATCCGAATTATAGGGGTGCCAGAAAAAGAGAGATACCAAGACAATGAAAACCTATTTGAAGAAATAGTGACTGAAAACTTCCCATACCTGTTGAAAGAAATTGACTTAGGAGTCCAAGAAGCGCACCGAACCCCAATATATAGGAACCCTAAGAGGACCACACCAAGGCACATCATAATTAAAATGCCAAGAGCAAAAGACAAATAGAGACTATTAAAAGCAGCAAGAGAAAAACAGTTGGTTACCTATAAGGGAGCACCCATACGACTGTCAGCAGATTTCTCAACAGAAACCATGCAGGCCAGATGGGAGTGGCAAGAAATATTCAAGGTGATGAACAGCAAGAATCTACAACCAAGATTACTCTATCCAGCAAAGCTATCATGCAGAATTGAAAGTCAGATAAAGTGCTTCGCAGATAAGAAAAAGCTAAAGGAGTTCATCACCACAAAACCAATATTATATGAAATGCTGAAAGATATTCTTTAAAGAAGAGGAAGAAGAAAAAGATAAAAGTGTAAATTATGAACAACAAATACACATTTATCAACAAATGAATCTAAAAATCAAGTGAATTAATAAGCTGATGAACAGGATAAACTGTGAATGTAACAGAATCAAGGACATAGAGAGGGAATGGACTGACAACTTTTGGGTAGAAAGGGGGTGTGGGAAGTGCAGCAATAGTCTGGACAAAAATCATGAAACTATGGGAGAGGACAGTGGAGGGGGGTGAGGGCGGAGGGTGGGATGGGTACCAGGTGGAGGGGAGCTATAGGGGGAAAAAAGGGAACAATCTAATTAATAAACTGAACAATAAAGATTAAAAAACACACATGGTGTCAAAATTAGCCAAAGGAAAATCATTTAGGCAAAAATAAAAAGAATCCCAAGTCTATTTTGCAGAGAGGATACCTTTGTTAACTTTTGGTCGAGAATGTGTTTGTGTGTTTTCAGAGAATAACTCCAAGACCATATGGATTCCTGCAACTGTGAGGAACTGATGGGTCTGTTCCAGTCACGAGGATGGTCCAGAGATGGGGGACACTGACGACACTTTGCCATGCTAGCAGTCGGCAGCAGTGCATGTCTGCAGGCAGCCCAGGATCAAACCAGAGAGGATGGATCTTGCATTGCCATGATGTGTCCACCATCTGAATACCATTGCTGACATGTACACATAAAGAATTATTTGACACTGAAACTGGGATTCAGAACAGTTGGACATTGAAACTGAGACTGAAACATTTTTTTTCTTATACATTTATTTCTAGTATGCAGAGGCAAGATATTTTTGAAGGAAAGAAACAGGGGGCAGTGATTGATATAGAGGCAGGATGGCCTTAAACAGGCTGTCAAACTACAGGGGTAAGGCTTGGGTGGATGGGAGGTGGAAGCTGGGTCAACCAAAGGACTTGTATGCATGCATATGAGCATATCCAATGAATGAAAGACACTGGGGCCGGGGGGTGGGTTAGTGGGGTCATGTACTGGGAAGTAGGAGAGGTTGGGGGCATGATAATGGGGAGTGGGAAAGGAAAACATATGTACTACTCTTAAATATAAGTTATAATGCAAAAAAATCAATAAAAAGATATTAAATTGAAAAAAGACCTAAAGCAGTCATATTTGTGTGCCAAAATTAAAATTTTAAATTTCCAAGACTGCAATCTAATATTTCCAATAGCCTCCATTACTTAAAAAGGGTGGGTTATAGTGGGGTAATATCATGTAAAGAAAAATATCCTGTAAGTAAAATACATCTAGAAAATTCTTACACCAGAAAAGTAACTTTCTTTTGTAATACCAACAGCAGGACACCCATGAAAGACACACAGGGTGTCAAAATAAGCCAAAGGAAAATCATTTAGGCAAAAAGGAAATGAATCCCAAGTCTATTTTGCAGAGAGGATCCCTTTGTTAACTTTTGGTCGAGAATGTATTTGTGTGTTTTCAGAGAACAATTCCAAGACCATGTGGGTTCCTGTGTCAGTTAGGAACTGACGGGTCTGTTCCAGTCACGAGGATGGTCCAGAGATTTGGGACACTGATGACACCTTTCTAAGCTATCAGTCAACAGCTATGCATGGCTGCAGGCAGCCCAGGACCAAACCAGAGAATGGATCTTGCATTGCCACAATGTGTCCACCATGTGGATACCATTGCTGACATGTACACATAAAAAACTATTTGACATTGTAACTGGGTCTCAGAACAGTTGGACATTTAAACTGAGACGCAAACATTTTTTGTTCTATACATTTATTTCTAGTATGCAGAGGCAAGATATTTTTGAAGAAAAGAAATGGGAGAATGATTGATACAGAGGCAGAGAGGTATTGAACAGGCTGTCAAGGTATAGGGGGAAGACTGGGGAGGGTTGGGGGCGAGTGCTGGGGGAGATCAACCGAAGGACTTGTATGCTTGAATATGAGCATAACCAATGAATGAACAACACTGGGGTGGGGGGTGGTTCAGCACATGGGGACATGTGCTGAGGGGTAGGGGAGGCTCGGGGGGGGGGGAGGATAATGGGGGAAAAAAGGAAAACATATGTACTACTATTAAATCTAATTTATACTGCAAAAAAACAAAAAATAATAAATAAATTGAAAAAATAAAATAAAATATTAAAAAAGAAAGGTAAGCAGGATCATTATCAGTTTTAATATGTGAAGGCACCCCCATAACAGCAAAACATTCTAACAGATGCTGAATAATGGCATCTGCCTTTTCTGATGCTAAAGTAGTGGCCCACGTGAAATGCAAAAATGTATCAATAGAATGATGCACATAATGCAGTTTGCCAAATTAATGAATATGAGTAACATCCATCTGCCACAATTTGTTTGCCGTTTCCCCCCAAGGGTTTACTCCTGGGGGTAAAGGAATGGCAGCAAGGTTGGAACAGGTTGGACAAGAATGAATAATATTCTTTGCCTGTCACCACAATAAAGAAAAGCGTGTGTGGAGAGCTTTAGCGTTAAGATGATGCTTAGCATGAAAGTCAGAGGCATACAAAAGAACTGATCCTACCAATGCATCTGCAGCTGCATTGCCCTTAGACAAAGGTCCAGGAGGATCAGTATGAGAGGGAATATGAGTAATAAAGACAGAAGTGGCTCATAGGTGAAGATTATTTTGTACCTCTAAAAAAAGTTGTTGTAAACAGTCTGAATTTTCAGGAATGTATGCAGTTTCTATTTGTTGTACTATTCCCACAGCATACTGAGAATCAGAAACTAGTCTTTCAGAGCCAAAAGGCAAATAATTTAGCCTTTTGCACAGATATGTATGGGGAAGGCATAGTTCTAGATTTTTTCTCTGACCAATAAGCAACAGTAAACACAGTTATTAGCATCTGTAAACACAGTTACTCCCTCCTCTAAAGGGGTATCTGAGATTTTGTGTGGCAAAATCCATTGAGTACGTAGCAAAATTTGTAATATTTTGTCCTTAGCCTATAAGTTAGAAAAGATTCTATAAAAATCAGCACAAGCCACTTAATAATTCCCACAATTGTCTTTGATCTTTCACAGTGTATGGAATAGCAATTACAGTTGGATCTAGTCCACATAGTTGTCGCAATCTATGTCTTCCTCGAAAAATGCAATTAGCAACCTTTTCAGGGTATGTAACTAACCTCTTTGTATCTTTGTTAGGAAAAAAAATCCATTCTATGATATTTATATTTTGTATTAATACCTCTGTAGGAGAATGAGGAGTATGAATAATAATAAGATGTATATTTTCAAATTTTTCAATGTGGTCTAATTGTGAGGATTGAATAGCCCTTTCAATGATTAACAATACCTTTTCAGCTTGAGGTGTCAGTTGACGAGAGCTATGCAGCCCTGCAGGTCCCTCAAGAATTTTAAATAAATGAGATAATTGGTAAGTAGCAATCCCTAATGAGGGCTGGAGCCAATTATTATCTCCTAATAGTTTTTGTATATCATTTAAAGTTTTTAAACTGTCTCTTTGTATCTGTACCTTCTTGGAAATAATATGTTGTTGCAATTTATAACCTGAATAATCCCAAGGCTCATTCATTTGTACCTTATCTGAAGCTACTTTGAGGCCATATTCTTCCAATAAGGTAATCAATACTTTATATGAACCATGTAGAATTCAAAAATCTGGATGTGCAAGTAGAATATCACCCATATAATGATAATATAATCCAGCTGGACAGATTTCTCGCCATTTTTGTAAAGGCTGATGAACAAATTTTTGACACATAGTAGGACTGTTTAATATTCCCTGCGGTAATACAGTCCACTGATATCATATAGTAGGTTGACTATTATTTAATGCAGGGATGGTAAAAGCAAATTTTGGACAATCTTGAGGTTGGAAAGGTATATTATAAAAACAGTCCTTCAAATCAATAAGGATTAAATGCCAGGTTTTAGGAATGATAGCAGGATTAAGAATACCTGGTTGTAAGGGTTCCATGGGTTCAATAACAGAATTAACTTGCTTAAAGCTTTTAAAAACCCCCACTTCCCTGACTTCTTTTTTATCACAAATACAGGAGAATTCCATGAGCTGGTGCTAAGTTCAATATGTTTTTGATCTAATTGTTCTTGAACCAGCATATGAAGTACCTCTAATTTTTCTCTAGGAAGAGGCCACTGTTCAACCCAGACAGGTTCTACCTGTTTCCAAACAAGAGGCACGGCTAAATGTTTAACAGTGTGCCCTATAAAAAATCTGGATTTAATGTCCACTGTTTCAGTAGATCTCATCCCATAAATTAATTCATATGGGTGCCACATAAAGCATGACCCAGACTGATTACCAATCTGGATTTACTGTTTCAATAAATCTCTTGCCCATAAATTAATTCTTATGTGTGCCACATAAGACATGACCCAGGCTGATTGCCTATCTAGATTTACACAAAATAAATGTTCAGAATTTTTATAAAGTCCATGCATAGTCTCTAAACCAGTAACAGTAGTAGTCACATAATTTTTTTTCCCAATGAGCAGGCCATTTATCAGCAGAAATAAGGGATAAATCTGCTCCTGTATCTATCAATCCTTCTAATTGTATACCATCCTTAAATTGCATTTTATTAAAGGCCTATCATCATCAATAATAGTTTGCCAATGTATTCTTGTGCCATTACTGCCAAATCTTCCTTGTCTTTCTACTGAGACTGTATGTATGGAAGTATTAACAATTGAGCTATTCAATCTCCTTTCTACCAAGAAATTGGAATTTTAATTGACATCATTATTAAGATTTCTTTTTTAAGTGGAATTAGAAATTTTTTAAATCTTTATTGTTCAGTTTATTAATCACATTGTTCCCTTTTTTCCCCTATAGCTCCTCTACACCTAATACCCATCCCACCCTCCGCCCTCATCTCCCTCCTCTGTTCTCTCCCATAGTTGCATGATTTTTGTCCAGAATCTTGCTGCACTTCCCACACCCCTTTTCTCCCCAAGAATTGTCAGTCCATTCCCTCTCTATGTCCATGTCTCTGTTATATTCACCAGTCTATCCTGTTCAACAGCCTATCAATTCACTTGATTTTTATGTTCATTTGTTGATAGATGTGTATTTGTTGTTCATAATTTTCATCTTTACCTTTTTCTTCTTCCTCTTCTTAAAGAATATCTTTCAGCATTTCATATAATGTTGGTTTGGTGGTGATGAACTCCTTTAGCTTTTTCTTATCTGCGAAGCACTTCATCTGACCTTCAATTCTGAATGATATCTTTGCTGGATAGAGTAATCTTGGTTGTAGATTCTTGCTGTTTATCACTTTGAATATTTCTTGCCACTCCCGTCTGGCCTGCATCGTTTCTGTTGAGAAATCCGCTGACAGTCGTATGGGTGCTCCCTTATAGGTAACCAACTGTTTTTCTCTTGCTGCTTTTAATATTCTCTCTTTGTCTTTTGCTCTTGGCATTTTAATTATGATGTGTCTTGGTATGGTCCTCTTAGGGTTCCTATATATTGGGGTTCGGTGCGCTTCTTGGACTCCTAAGTCAATTTCTTTCACCAGGTGTGGGAAGTTTTCGGTCACTTATTCTTCAAATAGGTTTTCATTGTTTTGCTCTCTCTCTTTTTCTGGCACCCCTATCATTGGTATGCTTGAGATTGTTCCAGAGGCCCTTTACGCTATCTTCAATTTTTTGGATTCTTTTGGTTTCTTGCTTTTTCAGCTGAGTAGATTTTACCTCTTTGTATTTCAAATCTTTTTTTTAAAATCTTTATTGTTCAGTTTATTAATTACATTGTTTCCCCTTTTTATCCTCCTATAGCTCCCCTCCACCCTGTACCTAACCCACCCTCCACCTTCAACTCCCCCTCCCCACTGTCCTCTCCCATTGTTGCAAGATTTTTGTCCAGTCTCTTGCTGCACTTCCCACAACCCTTTTCTCCCCAAGAATTGTCAGTCCATTCCCTCTCTATGTCCATGTCTCTGTTATATTCACCAGTTTATCCTGTTCGACAGCCTATCAAGTCACTTGATTTTTATGTTCATTTGTTGATAGATGTGTATTTGTTGTTCATAATTTTCATCTTTACCTTTTTCTTCTTCCTCTTTTTAAAGAATATCTTTCAGCATTTCATATAATGTTGGTTTGGTGGTGATGAACTCCCTCAGCTTTTTCTTATCTGCAAAGCACTTCATCTGACCTTCAATTGTGAATGATAGCTTTGCTGGATAGAGTAATCTTGGTTGTAGATTCTTGCTGTTCATCACTTTGAATATTTCTTGCCACTCCTGTCTGGACTGCATGGTTTCTGTTGAGAAATCCGCTGACAATCGTATGGGTGCTCCCTTATAGGTAACCAACTGTTTCTCTCTTGCTGCTTTTAATATTCTCTCTTTGTCTTTTGCTCTTGGCATATTAATTATGATGTGCCTTGGTGTGGTCCTCTTAGGATTCCTATATATTGGGGTTCGGTGCACTTCTTGGACTCCTAAGTCAATTTCTTTCAAAAGGTGTGGGAAATTTTCAGTCACTATTTCTTCAAATAGGTTTTCATTGTCTTGGTATCTCTCTTTTTCTGGCACCCCTATAATTCAGATGTTGGTATGCTTGAGGTTGTCCCAGAGGCCCCTTACACTATCTTCAATTTTTTGGATTCTTTTGGTTTCTTGCTTTTTCAGCTCAGTGGATTTCACCTCTTTGTATTTCACATCTTTAACTTGGTTCTTGGGGTGCTCCAGAGCACTTTGAGGTCCTTGTATAATATTTTTTGTTTCAATCAGTGTATGCTTAATTTCTGGTTGGTCCTTTTTCATATCCTTGAGAGTCTCCTTTATATCCTTGAGGGTCTCTTTCATTTCCTTGTAGGACTCATTCATTTCCTTTGTGGTCTTGCTTATTTCCTTATAGGCCTAGACCTTTTGTTGGAGCCTCTTGAAAAACCCTATAACCACCCAGGTAGCATGGCCGAGCTGTCTAAGGCACTGGAAAAACCCTATAACCGTGGTTTTGAATTCCATGTCCAGTCGTTTTTTTTCCTCCATTTCTTTCACATCTGATTTCTTTCCATGTCTCTGCATGGTGGCTGCTTCCCTGAGTTGGTCAATTAGCTTTGTGTGGTAGACTTCCTACTAGGGACAGTGGCTCAGCCTCCCCAGTTACCTGAGGTGGATATGGGTTGCACAGTCTTGCTGAAGTTCGTTAAGCTCAGTTAATCGTTGTTAGCACTTGGAAGGTTGACCTCCAGGCCAGTTGTCTGTGAAGCTCAGCTGTGCTCAGGTTGGATGGGCAGAGTCTCCGGGCCAAGCAGACATTGTTAGCTCCGCCCTATGCGGCCCTGGGGACTCTGTGCTGGGGGCAATGGCTGCCAGCATCTCTGAGAGAGAGTTGCTGCTGAGCTCCACAGGCTGCCGGGGAATTCAGTCTCTCCCAAAATGAGTCTGCATGTGCAATGTCTCACCCCGGGTTGTAAAACAAACAGTCTGATGGTTTTCCCAATGAGAGAGCGAGTCGCAGAGCACTCTCTGCGCTGTCACGCAGCTGAGCTGTTCGCACAAGCTGCCTTCTCCACAAGCCGGCAGATCCGGCAGCACCCGAGCTTCGGCGTGCCCTCCCTCTGTCCAGTTTTCACCCCGTATTATAGGGGGTTCCATGGACTTTGCCCAGAGCTGAAGAATCAGTCCAGTGGGATGTCTTTGTCTCCCCATTCGAGAAAACTGGCCGGTTTTCAGCCGCCTGCCCTCTCCGCGGCACGCGCTCAAAACCTCTCTTTGCGCGAATCTTTCAACGATGTTCGCCACCGCTCCTCCAGTCACAGTGTCTTATTTTCACTTTTATTTGTGGAATTTTCACTCGGCAAGCTTTCTGGTGATTCTGGAAGGTATTTGTTCTTTCATTAAGTTGTAGTATTAAAATTGCTGAGTATGACGGCAAGATAAGTGTTTTACCTCTGCCGCCATCTTAGTTCTCTGTATTTCAAATCTTTAACTTGGTTATTGGGGTGCTCTAGAGTACTTTTAGGTCTTTGTATAATATTTTTTATTTCAGTCAGTGTATGCTTAATTTCTGGTTGGTCCTTTTTCATATCCTTGAGAGTCTCCTTCATATCCTTAAGTGTCTTGTTCATTTCCTTGTAGGACTCATTCATTTCCACATTGGTCTTGTTCATTTCTTTGCAAGTCTCGTTAATATTCTTGAGGGTGTCGTTCATTTCCATGTTGGTCTTGCTTATTTCCTTATAGGTCTCGACCTTTTCTAGGAGCCTCTTGAAAAGCCCTATAACCATGGTTTTGAATTCCATGTCCAGTTGTTTTTTTCCTCCATTTTTTTCACATCTGATTTCTTTCCATGTCTCTGCATAGTGGCTGCTTCCCTGAGTTGGTCAATTAGCTTTGTGTGGTAAATGTCCTACAAGGGACAATGGCTCAGCCTCCCCAGTTAGCTGAGGTGGATATGGGTTGCACAGTCTTGCTGAAGTTAAGCTCAGATTGATTGTTGTTAGCACTTGGAGGAGTTGACCTCCAGGCCAATTGTCTGTGATGTTCAGCTGTGCTCAGGTTGGATGGCAGAGTCTCCGGGCCAAGCAGACAGCGTCAGCTCCTCCTTATGTGGCCCCAGGGTCTCTGAGAGAGAGCCGCTGCCGAGCTCCACCAGCTGCCAGAGAATTCAGCCTCTTCCCAAATGAGTCTACACACCCAATGTCTCACCCAAGGTCGCAAAACAATGCAGTCTGACGGTTTCCCGAATGAAAGAGCAAGTCACAAGCGCTTTCTGCACTGTCAGGCAGCTGCGCTGTTCCCAAGTTCACGTGCACTCCGCACAAGCTCACCTTTTCCACAAGCCCGCTGACCCCTGCAGCACCCAAGCTTTGGGGTGCCCTCCCACTGTCCAGTTTTTACCCTGTATGATAGTGGGTTCCCTGGACTTCACCCAGAGCTGGAGAATCAGTCCAGTGAGAATTCTTTGTCTCTCCCGTTCAAGAAAACTGGCCAGTTTTCAGCCGCCCGCCCTCTCTGTTGGTGTGCGCAGCTCCTCCAAACCTCTCTCTGCGCGTATCTTCAACGCTGTCCTCAACTGCTCTTCCGAGTCACAGTGTCTTATCTTCACTTTTATTTTTGGAATTTTCACTTAGACAGCTTTCTGGTAATTCTGGATGGTGTTTGTTCTTTTGTAAAGTTGTAGTTTTAAAATTGCTGTGAATGGCAGTAAGATAGGTGTTTTACCTATGCCGCCATCTTGGTTCTCTAAGATTTCTTATATAATATCAGCATCAATAACTCCAGTATGAACACTAAGTCCTTTGGCAGTAAGGCTACTTCTCCCTAATAATAATCCTACTGATTGTTTAGGTAAGGGATCAGTGATACCAGTAAAAATTTTTACAACCCCATCTTCAGGGGTAATAGTTTGATCACTTATGGCTGCAATATCCACAGCTGCACTTTGAGAAGTAGCATGAAGAAGTTCATTACCATTATAAGAGACTCAGTTTTTTACTTGGGCCCTGAGTCAGGCCAGTCTATGCATTTCCCGACTGGGGTCCCAATGTCTTTCCTTGTTTATCTGTTTTTGATTGACACTCGTTGTTCCAATGAAAGCCTCAACCACATCTTTTACATAGGCTATTGGGTTTTTTCTTTATTAGTTTCTGCAGAGTGGCAAAAGTCTGCCCTTTCTGACAATCTTTTTTCATATGCCCCAGTTTTCTGCAGTTAAAACACTTAAGGGGTTTATTTCCTATTGCTCCTCTTAATGCCTCTGTGAATAATCCAGCCTAATGAGTAGTAGACCCAACTTCTCAGGTTGCTCCTATGTAATCATCAATAGTCCCTCCGGTAGCTTTAACAGAATGCAAAACCTTTTTGCATTCATGATTAGCATTTTCATAAGCCAATGATAATAAAAGTTGAGTGAGCCTCAGCTCCTGAAACTGAACGTTTAATTGCCTGATATAGTCTTGGTAGAAATTAACTGAATACCTCATTGGGTTTTTGATAAACTTTAGAAAAAGGCAAAAGCTGGTTTACCTGATTCCTCTAGTCTTATCCATGCTTTCAAACAACAAGATTGTACTTGAGCAATAGATACATCTGTCATCTGTAATTGTATATTGACATCCTCAGCCCTGCCCATCCCTGTTAATTTATCAAAATCTGCTCCAGGAGGATTCAGAGCAGCACTAATTATAAGCCTCCTCCCACCAAGAAGATTTAAATTGTAAAAACATATTGGGAGGTAAGATGGTCTGAGAAAGAATGTTCCAATCATAAGGCAACATTAAATGATCAGTAACGTATGCCTTCAGAAGTCCAGTAGTATAAGGAGTTTGAGTGCCATATTTAATAACAGACTTTTAATATTTTAATACTCTCATGTCAATATTTTCATGCTGCAAGACATTGTAGTCTTGAGGAAATTGAGCATTGGCAGGCTGAGGATGGTGTATTAAAGGGAAAGCTTGTAAGTCATCTCTCTTACAAAATTTTCCTGGAGTAATATCATCCTCGATATTGCAGAATTTTAGCTGTTTTGCCCTCAAAACCAATTAATGGATGAGATTTTACATAAGAACTTTTTTGAACAAAAGCTAAGAAAGCTCCCGCTGGCAAAGGAGGTACAGTTGGAGGAGGCGGTAAAAAGGAGAGGCATTAGTCTTTGACTGAGCAGTTTCTCGTTTTTTCTTAAATTTAAGAGTTGTAACCAGTTCAGTCAGTTGTAGGACCTTATTTTCAGTTTGGCCGCTCAGGTAAAGGCCATTGTGGTGGCTCTCCACGTTGGTGCGCTCGCCGCAAAGCCTTCCGCACTAATTTTCACTGTTTAAGATTTAAAGCATTTGTCCCCTTAGTAATAAACCAATAACAATGTTTTTTTAACAACGGAAAACAGTTCCTTAAATTCCTGAGTAGAAAACTTTACCCCAATCAAGGAAAGCAAAGACTGCAACACATACATATATTCCCTTCTAGGAATGGGGAATTCCCCATGACTCTGTTATGAATCTGAAAGTTTCGCGTACCCACTGCACAGTCAAAACCCTTTCAGTCTTACCTGACTGTAGTCCCACTGACTGTTGTCCAGCTGTGAGCATTCCACGTGTTGGGCGCTATATGTTGATGATCAATATAAAAAACAGGCCAGAGTCAGGAAAGATGCATAAAGAGGTGCGGTAATGGAGGACCACCTGTAATCCACGACTGGCACCGAACTCTGCTACCCCATGGCTTTTATTCTGTTTATTTTATTCTGTTATTCTGTTTATCTAATCACAGTCGCCACCTGGAGTAACGCAGGCTGATCGAATCACAAGGATGAATCTTTTTCTAAAACTTCCTCGTTCCTGCTGGCCCTGACTGTGGTCACGTAGGACCCTCATTCACATACCATAAAATGTCATGAGGGATTAATGTCAGGGATAAACAATGTAATTTACAAAGGTCAAAGGATTGAGTAAAAACGCCCCAGACTATACTCCCAAGAACATCCCTGCATGCAGGGGATCAAGGAAATGTGCCCAGAATTGTTCTTATTCAAAACCTGTATCTATAGATAACAATAAAAGCTTATGGTTAAAAGTAAGTTTTGTACCAATCAGACTTTCTGGAGCAGCATACTGAAGATCATTTTGTTCTGCAAAAAGTGATACAATTTTGGAAAAGATTGATTTACACATAAGGTTTCCTTCACTATCTTTGGAAACAATACCAGGTCTGACTTCTACCTCCTGGCCTACCTGAAAAATATAAGTAATTAAAATACTTGGAACACAATTACCATTTAACAGTCCTAACTGGTAGATTGTTAAACTGAAAACATACTCCTATTTGGACCAGTAATTTTTTAGCATTATTTTAAAATGAATAAAAATTAGAAGACAGTCTAAAGTAACATTCAATTATTAAGCAATCACCTGTAAAAAATAATAGATTTAAACATTTAAAATACAAAATAGTAACCAAAAGCATGTGTGTATGTGTGTGTTAATATTTTTATCTTACTTTACCATCCTTTTGCTCTGGTTAAGAAGAGTTTAAAAATCGATTTACATTAAATACTCCTCTTAAAATACTACCACCAGCCAAACCCCCTTTAAGGTCATCAACCTGACAGCCAGGTTTGTTGACATCAAAAGCACCAGCACAGCCAGGGGTTCTGTAAATCTGAGGAGTGGTGATGAAGGATGAATAAATGATATACAAAGAGAAAAAGCAGGGTCTAAGATGGATGTTCTGTACTTTGCTGAGGCCAAAGATAACAAGTTAATGCTTTATTTTATAGTCGGAGGTAAACAATGTAATTTACAATGTTCTAGTGAGTTTCACTTGTTTTGGCAGCCATAGCTCAGTTTAGCTACCCAGGAGAGATATAGGGGGCAGTCACAAGATCAAGCATAATTATGCTAAAAAAGACTGTGTCCTCTAAGCTAGGACGTGTTTGTGATTTTGCCAGCAGGTCAGTTTGAGGCTTAACCCAATAACCATTTTGTGAGCATCAGTTAGGAGAAAGTACAACCAGAATACGACCTCGATCTGACAAATGGTGAGAGGGCAAGCTTCAGAAGTAAGTACTCCCAGAATTAGACCTTGCTCTGATAATTGGGGTCATAATCAGGTTTTAGGAGTAAGTCCTCTAAGAATGAGACCTTGCTTTGACAAAAGATTCTGTGAGCAGATTTTGGTGTATGGACTCCTAGAAGGAGACCTACTTTTGACAATTGAAGGTTGGAGCTGAATATCAAAGTAAGTACACCTAGAATGAAAACTTCCTCCAATAATTGGCAGGCACTGTGTACAGGATTCACAAGTAAGTATTCTCAGTTAAGAACTAGATGTAATAATTACCACTGTGGGCTAAATGGAGAAGAACAATTTCATTTAGACAATAGTGTGATAACTGACACACTGCTCAGGTTTTAGTGGAAAATACTATGAGAAATAGAGCTTGCTGTGACAATGTTTGTCATAAGCAGAAATTAGGAGGATGTACTCCCCTAATAAACCTTGCTCTGACAATTGGTGCTGTTAGAAGGATTCAGAAGAAATACTCCCAGAAAGAAGCCTTGAAAATTGGTGTCTTGAACAGGTTTGAGGAGTAAGTAATCCAAGAATGGGACCGTTCTTTGAAAAGGGTGATGTGACAAGACTTAGGAAAAAGTACTCCAAGAATTAGACCGTGCTTTGAAAATTGGTGCTGTAAGTGGACTTCGTGACTAAGTACTTTCTAAATGAGACCTTACTGTGAAATTTCTATTATAAGATTTTAGACATATGTATTTTGAAAATTAGCTCTTCCGCTGCAATTGTAGCTATGAGAACGTCTTAGAAATAAGTACTCTCAGAATCAAACCTTGTTCTGACAAATTGTGGTGAGCATCAGATTTAGGAGTTAGACCTTGCTGTGACAACTGGTGCTATGAGAAGGATTTAGGAGTATGTACCCCTAAAATTAATCCTCACTGTCACAATGGGTTTTGAAACCAGCAGTTATGAAAAGGATTATGAGATAAGAGCTTGATCTCACAATTGGTGATGAGGGCAGGATTCAGGAGTAAGGATTCCTGGAATTAGACCTTGCTGTTATAATTAGTGTTGTAATCAGGTTTTAGGAGGAAGTACTCCCAGAGTCGGAAATAGCTTTGACAATTTGTCCTGTGAGCAGATTTCGAAGAAAGTATTTCCAGAACTAGACCTTGCTTTGAACACTGGCACTGGGAGACCATTTTAGAAATAAGTACTCCCAGAATTAGACCTTGCTCTCACAATAGGTGATGTGAGCATATTTCTGAATAAATACTCCTGGAATTAGACCTTGCTCTGTAAACTGGTGCTTATAGCTGAATATTCCAGTAAGTGCTGTCAGAATAAACCTTGGTCTGGAAATGGCACTGAGGCAGGATTCAGCAGTAAGTATTTTCAGATTAAGACCTTGCTGTGGTAATTACCATTGTGAGTTGGAATGTGAAATAAGTACTCTTAGATTGAGACATTACTCTCATTAATAGACACTGTGTGCAGGTTTTAGTAAAAAGTACTCTGATAATTCGTGCTTGCTCTGACAGTTGTTGCTGTGAGCATAAGGTAGGAGTAAGTAATCTAAGAATTATATTATGGTTAGAGAATTGTTGCTGTTGAGCAGTATTTAGAAGAAAGATCTCTGAGTGTCAGACCTTCCACTGTCAATTGCTACTAAGAAGAGAATTTAGTAGTAAGTCCTCCCAGAATTAAAACTTTCTCTGAAAACTGGAGCTGTGTGCAGGCTTCAGTAATAACTACTACCTGAATTAGACCTTCCTCGGACAATTGGTGCTGTGAGCAGGAACAGGAATAAGTATTCCCAGAATCAGACACTGGTTTGACAAATGGTGCTGAGCACAAATCTCAGGAGTAATTACTATCAGAAAAACACTTCCTGAGACAATTGGAGCTAAGGACAATTAAGGAGTAAGTACATCAAGAATAAGACCTTGCTCTCACAATTGGTGATGTGTCATGGTTTAGAAATCCATACCACTAGTATTAAACCTGGCTCTGACAATGGTTTTTGTGCAAAGGAGTTAGGAGAAAGTACAACCAGAATAAAACCATGATCTGACAATTGGTGGTGAGGGCAGGCTTCAGTAGTAAGTACTCCCAGAATTATACCTTGATCTGGTAATTGGTGTCATAATCAGGTTTTTAGCAGTAAGTCTTCCAAGAATAAGACCTTGCTTTGACAACAGGTGCTGTGAGAAGATTTAGGTATATGTACTCCTAGAAGGATACTTACTTCTGACAATTGAAGGTTGCAGCTGAATATAAGAGTAAGGATACCTAGAATGAAAGCTTCCTCTGAAAATTAGAAAGCACCATGAGCAGGATTCAGGAGTAAGTATTCTCAAATTAAGACCAAGATGTGATAATTAGCATTGTGGGATGAATGGAGAATTACTCTTACATTTAGAAAATAGTGTGATAATTGAAAAACTATGTAGGTGCTAATAGAAAGTACTATGAGAATTAAAGCTTGCTCTGACAATGGCTGTAATGAGCTGAAATTAGGAGGATGTACTCGCAGAATAAAACTTGCTCTGACAATTGGTGCTGTTAGAAGGATTCAAAAGAAATACTCCCAGAAATAAGCCTTGATAATTAGTGTCTTGAACAGGTTTGAAGAGTAAGTAATTCAAGATTGGGACGGTTCTTTGACCAGGGTGATGTGACAAGACTTAGGAACAAGTATTAGACCTTGCTCCAAGAATTAGACCTTGCTCTGACAATTGTTGTAAGTGGGCTAGGAGAGTAAGAACCTTCTGAATGAGACTTTACTGTCACTGTTAGCAGGTTTTAGACATATGTATTCTAAGAAGAAAAATTAGAAAAAAATTAGGAGAGCCTAAGGGAAGTTTGGTACAACATGAAACAAAACAACATCAGTATAATTGGGCTTCCAGAAGGACAGGAAACTGAGCAAGGAATAGAAAACCTTTTGGAAGAAATAATGACAGAAAACTTCTCTTTTATAGGAAACAAAAAATCCACACAAATCCAAGAAGCTCACAGAGTCCCAAGCAAAATGATCCCCAAAAGACCTGCACCAAGGCACATTATAATTAAATTGGCAAACACCAATGACAAAGTAAGAATCTTAAAAGCTGCCAGAGAGAGACAGAAAGTCACCTACAAAGGATCCACCATCAGACTAACAAGAGATCTCTCAACAGAAACATATCAGGCCAGAACGCAATGGAATGAAATTTACAAAGTAATGCAAAGGAAGGGTCAGAATCCTAGAATACTATACCCAGAAAGGCTATCAATCAAAATTGAAGGTCAAATCAGGAGCTTCACAGATAAAAATGGCATAAGGGAATTCATTATCACAAAACCAGCAATGCAAGAAATGCTAAAGGGTCTTCTGTAAAAAGAAATAGGAAGCGAAGAAGGATCACAGGGGCAAAGAACAAAAATGGCAACATGTAAGCACCTATCAATAATAACTTTAAATGTAAACGGTTTAAATGCTCCAATCAAAAGACATAGGGTAATAGACTGGATAAGAAAACACAACCCATGTATCTGCTGTCTACAAGAAACCCACCTCCGAAAAAAAGACGCACACAGACTGAGGATGAAAGGTTGGAAAAAAGTTATTCAGGCGAATGGAAATGAAAAAAAAGCTGGGGTAGCCATACTTATATCTGACAAATTAGATCTCAAAGTGAAGGACATAACAAGAGATAAAGAAGGCCACTTCATAATACTAAAGGGAGCAATTCAACAAGAAGAAATAACTCTTGTAAACATATACACACCCAATACAGGAGCACCCAAATATATACAAAAACTCCTAGAGGACATCAAGGGAGAGATAGACAGCAATACAATCATAGTAGGAGACTTTAATACCCCATTATCACCATTGGACAGATCCTCTAAACAAAAAATCAGTAAAGAAACATCAATTCTCAATGACTCACTGGACCAGATGGAATTAATTGACATCTTCAGATCATTTCACCCCAAAGCCACAGAATATACATTCTTTTCAAGTGCCCATGGGTCATTCTCAAAGATAGACCATGTATTAGGTCATAGGCAAAGTCTCTCCAAATTCAAGAAGATAGAAATCATATCAAGTATATTCTCAGATCACAGTGGCATAAAGCTGGAAATCAACTACAATAGAAACAATCCAAGAAATCGAACACATGGAGACTAAACAGCATGCTATTAAACTATGACTGGGTTACTAGAGAGATTAAGGAAGAGATAGAAAACATCATGGAAACAAATGACAATGATAGCACAACAATCCAAAATCTATGGGACACAGTGAAAGCAGTTCTGAGAGGGAAGTTCATAGCTCTACAATCCTACTGCAAAAAACTAGGAACAGCGGCAATAAATTATCTAACCCAACAACTCAAAGAGTTAGAAAGAAAGCAACAAGAAAAGCCCAGTGTAAGCAGTAGGAAGGAAATAGTAAAGATCAGAGCAGAAATAAATGACATAGAGACCAAAGAAACAATACAGAAAATCAACGAAACCAAGAGCTGGTTCTTTGAAAGGATAAACAAGATTGATGAACCTCTAGCCAGACTCACCAAGAAGCAAAGAGAGAGGACCCTAATAAATAAAATCAGAAATGAAAGAGGTGAAATAACAACAGACCCCATTGAAATACAAAGGATTGTTAAAAAATACTATGAACAACTCTACTCCAACAAACTGGACAACCTGGAGGAAATGGATATGTTTCTAGAAAAATATAACCTCCCAAAACTCAATCAAGAAGAATCTAAACAACTCAATAGACCAATAACTGTGGAAGAAATTGAAGCAGTCATCATAAAGCTCCAGCAAACAAAAGCCCAGGGCCAGACGGCTTCACAGGGGAGTTTTACCGAACATTCAAGGAAGAACTAAAACCTATACTCCTCAGACTATTCCAGAAAATTCAAGAGGATGGAACACTTCCAAACTCCTTCTATGAAGCTAGCATCACCCTAATACCAAAACCAGATAAAGACGACACAATGAAAGAGAATTACAGGCCAATATCCCTCATGAATATAGATGCCAAAATCCTCAATAAAATTCTAGCAAATCGGATCCAGCAGTACATCAGAAAGATCATACACCACGACCAAGTAGGATTTATCCCAGGAATGCAAGGATGGTACAATATCCGCAAATCAATAAATGTGATACATCACATAAACAAATTGAGAGATAAAAATCACATAGTCATATCAATTGATGCAGAAAAAGCATTTGACAAAATCCAACATCCTTTCTTAATAAAAACTCTCAATAAGGTAGGAATAGAAGGATCATACCTCAACATAATAAAAGCCATATATGATAAACCCACAGCATACATCATACTCAATGGGCAAAAACTACAACCATTTCCCCTAAGAACAGGAACAAGACAGGGTTGCCCACTTTCACCACTCCTGTTCAACATAGTACTGGAAGTATTAGCCATTGCAATTAGACAAGAAGAAGAAATAAAAGGCATCCAAATTGGGAAAGAAGAAGTTAAGCTATCCTTATTTGCAGATGACATGATATTGTACATAAGAAACCCGAAAGACTCCATAAAAAAGTTAGTAGACTTAATAAATGAGTTCAGCAATGTAGCAGGCTACAAAATGAATGCCAAGAAATCTATGGCATTTCTATACAATAATAGTGAACTTACAGAAAGAGAGACTAAAAAAGCAATCCCATTTACCATCACACCAAAAAAATTAAGATACCTAGGAATAAACTTAACTAAGGAGGTAAAAGATCTATTTGTGGAAAACTACAGGACACTGAAAAAGGAGATAGAGGAAGATGTAAACAGGTGGAAGAACATTCCATGTTCATGGATTGGGAGAATCAACATAATTAAAATGTCCATACTACCCAAAGCAATCTATAAATTTAATGCACTCCCCATTAAAATACCAATGGCATATTTCACAGACCTAGAAAGAACTCTCCAAAAATTCATCTGGAACAAAAAAAGGCCCTGAATAGCCACAGCAATCCTGAGAAAGAAGCACAAAGTCAGTGGGATTTCCATACCAGATTTCAAGCTGTATTACAAGGCTACTGTTCTTAAAACAGCCTGGTACTGGCACAAGAACAGACATATAGATCAATGGAATAGAATAGAGAATCCGGATATCAACCCAATCCACTATGCTCAATTAATATTTGACAAAGGAGGCAGGAACATAAAATGGAGTCAAGACAGTCTCTTCAATAAATGGTGTTGGGAAAATTGGACAGATACATGCAAAAAAATGAAACTAGAGCACCAACTTACACCATACACAAAAATAAACTCAAAATGGATACAGGACTTAAACGTAAGACAGGAAACCATAAAAATATTAGAGGAATCTACAGGAAGAAAAATCTCAGACATATGCCAAAAGAACTTCTTTGATGATACTGCTCCGAGGGCAATGGTAGCTAAAAGAAAATAAACAAATGGGACTACATCAAAATCAAAAGCTTTTGCACAGCTAAAGAAACCATCAACAAAACAACAAGAAAACCCACTGTATGGGAGAACATATTTGCAAATGTTATTAGTGATAAAGCTTTAATCTCAAGCATCTACAGGCAACTCACCCAACTCAATAAAAGGAGGACAAATGATCCAATAAAAAATGGGCAACAGACCTAAATAGAATCTTCACGAAAGAAGACAAAAGGAAGGCCCAGAGACACATGAAAACTTGCTCAAAATCACTAATTATCTGAGAGATGCAAATAAAAACGACTATGCGGTACCATCTCACACCTATCAGAATGGCTTACATCAACAAATCAACAAACGACAAGTGCTGGCGAGGATGCGGAGAAAAAGGAACTCTCGTGCACTGCTGGTGGGATTGTAGACTAGTACAGCCACTGTGGAGAACAGTATGGAGATTCCTCAAAAAACTAAAAATGGAGCTCCCATTCGACCCAGTGATCCCACTTCTAGGAATATACCCCAAGAAATTAGAAAGGCGAATTAGAAAGGATATATGTACCCCTATGTTCATAGCAGCACAATTTACCATAGCTAAGATTTGGAAACAGCCGAAGTGCCCATCAGCAGATGAGTGGATTAAAAAACTATGGTACATTTACACTATGGAATACTACGCCGTGGAAAAAAAGAAGGAGCTCCTACCATTTGTAACAACATGGATGGATTTGGAGAGCATTATGCTAAGTGAAATTAGCCAGGCAGAGAAAGACAAATATCACATGATCTCACTCATTTGAGGAATACAATCAATGACATAGACTGATGAACAAGAATGGATCCAGAGACTGAGAAAAGTCCATCAGAATGTCAAACCTCAGGGTAAGTGGCAGGTGGTGAGAGTAAGTGGAAAAGTCAATATACTTGAACTCTTGAACTGAGGTAAGTGATTTGTGTTTTTACATCCCTGACAAAGTTTATATAAAATTATAAAAAAATGGCAGCTAGTCTGACATTGAATTGACATGGCCTAGAGCTTGTCATATCCTATGGAGACCAGTCCTTAGGCTAGGCCCTGCTTAACCTCCCATGACACCATAATACCCTTACATGATATTATTCTACAATGTCATTATAATATTTGATATTTGACAACAGCATATTATACAATTATCCCAAATAAACTTACAAACTAATTCTTTGAATGTTGGGCAGCAACTTAAAAAGGATAGGAAAGAAATTAATCCCTTTCAGAAGGAATTAAGGCACTGGGAAGGCATCCGAGCATTCTATATTGGCCCTTCTTGCCCTTTCTGCCAAGAGGGACCTTCTTGTTACTATCCAAATACACACAGCTGATGCCTGAGTTTTCAGTTCCAGCTGTGGCTGAAGCCTTTGGAGCTGGCACCATGGATCTGTATCTCGACCAATGGTGTGAGCTGGGCCCTCTCTGGAGAAGAAACCTGGGTCCTCCGAGATATGTGATCAGTACCGGGACCCCGCCAGCAGGCGAGGGGACCCCAAGGCAGGTACTGGACCTTGGAGGCCACAGGGGGGCATAGACTACAAAGGAGACAGAACTGAACCTCACATCACCCTGTTTGGCCCCGGAGGATGGCTGGTTAGCCAGAGACGGGTAAGATTCCTCAGGGAAGGAACAACCTAAGACAGGCACAGTCGCAGAGGGGCCAACAGGAGAGAACTAAAAGGTCAACAGAGGTGGGGCACAGACCCTCATCCACAAACCTTGCAGGGGTTTGAATTCTCAACCCTCCTAAGGGAGGTCTCCTACCCCCACGGCTGCTTCGCCTCCCACACACAACTCATACAGGGACCCAGGCGGCAGACAGAGACTCGGCCAGCAATAGCTGCTCTATATCTAAATTCAGTCTATTACCAGGAATGCTCGGGACCTACTCAAAATTGCAAATATTCCTTTCCACTAGTATTCACAGGGTAAACTAAGATTTCTGCTTGAGTATTAAAATTGACAGGAAAATAGTAATCAAGTTTTCAGATTAATTTAAATTGGCCAAGTGAAATACGAGAATACTCAAGAAAATTATAGTGTACTGGACAAAAAGCTTTTCCTAAAACATTAACTAAAAAATCTATTAGTAGTTCATCTCACTGTAAAATTGCCTAACATCCAAAGAACGTAAAGCAGTCACTTTGTGTGCAAAAATTAAAATTTAAAATTATCAAGACTGCAATATAAAATTTCCAAAAGTCCCCATTAATCAAAAAAGGGGAGGGGACAGCGGGGTAATATCATGTAAGGGAAAAAAAATATCGAGTAAGTAAAATACATCTAGAAAATTCTTACTCCAGTAAAGTAAATTCCATTTGTAAAAACAATTGCAGGACACCCATGAAAAAACACACATGGTGTCAAAATAAGCCAAAGGAAAATCATTTAGGCAAAAATTAAAAAGAATCCCAAGTCTATTTTGCATAGAGGATCCCTTTGTTAACTTTTGGTCGAGAATGTGTTTGTGTGTTTTCAGAGAACAACTCCAAGACCATGTGGGTTCCTGCGACGGTGAGGAACTGATGGATCTGTTCCAGTCACGAGGACGGTCCAGAGATGGGGGACACTGACGACACCTTGCCATGCTAGCAGTCAGCAGCTGTGCATGTCTGCAGGCAGCCCAGGACCAAACCAGAGAGGATGGATCATGCATTGACACGATATGTCCACCATCTGGATACCATTGCTGACTTATACACATAATGAATTATTTGACACTGAAACTGGGACTCAGAAAAGTTGGACATTGAAACCGAGACTGAAACACTTTTTGTTCTTATACATTTATTTCTAGTATGCAGAGGCAAGATATTTGTGAAGAAAAGAAACAGGGGAGAGTGATTGATATAGAGGCAGGATGGCCTTGAACAGGCTGTCAAGCTACAGGGGGAGGCTTGGGTGGATTGGAGGCAGATGCGGGGGGAGATCAACTGAAGGACTTGTATGCATGCATATGAACATAACCAATGAATGAAAGACACTGGGGCGGGGAGGGAGGGAAGCTGGGGATATGTGCTGGGGGGTGGGGGAGGCTGGGGGGAGGATAAGGGGGAGGGGGAAAGGAAAACATGTACTACTATTACACTGCAAAAAATCAATAAAAATAATTAAAAAAAATACTGCTTCCTGTGAAGGAAGCCTTGTTCCTGTAGGGTCAACACTGCTATCTATGAAGGAAATATTCTTCCGGTAGGGGCAGCATTGCTTCTTGTTTAGTAATTCAACTTCCTGTAGGGGCAACACTGCTTCCTGTGTAAAAACCCTTCTTCTTTTAGGGGAAACACTACTTCCTGAGAATGAAGCCTTCATCCTGTAGGGGCAACACTGCTTACTGTGAAGGATTCCTTCTTCCTGTATGTGCAACACTGCTTTCTGGGAAGGATTCCTTCTTCCTGTATGTGCAACACTGCTTCCTGTGAAGGAGGCCGTCTTCCTGTAGGTGGAACACTACTTTCTGTGAAGGGTTGCTTCTTCCTGTAGGAGCAACACTGCTTCCTGGGAAGTAGGCATTCTTTCTGCAGGGGAAACACTGCTTCCTGTGAAGGGTTGCTTTTTCCTATTGGGGCAACACGGATTCCTTTGAAGGATACCTTCTTCATGTAGGGCAACACAACTTCCTGTGAAGGAACCCTTCTTCCTGCAGGGGCAACACAACTTCCTGTGAAGGAACCCTTCTTCCTGCAGGGGCAACACAACTTCCTGTGAAGGAACCCTTCTTCCTGTAGGGTCAACACAACTTCCTGTGAAGGAACCCTTCTTCCTGCAGGGGCAACACAACTTCCTGTGAAGGAACCCTTCTTCCTGCAGGGGCAACACAACTTTCTGTGAAGGAAGCCTTTTCGTGTAGGGATAAACTACTTCCTGAGAAGGAAGCCTTCTTCCTGTAGGGCCAACACTACTTCTATGAGGGATTCTTTCTTCCTGCATGGGCAAAACTGCTTTCTGTGAAGGAAGCCGTCGTCCTGTAGGTGCAACACTACTTCATGTGAACGGTTATTTTTCCTATTGGGGCAACACGGATTCCTGTGAAGGGAGGGTCTTCCTGTACGGGCAACACTGCCTCCTGTGAAAAAAGCCTTCTTCCTGTAGGGGAAACACTGCTTCCTGTGAAGAATACCTTATTCCTGCAGGGGAAATACTGCTTCCTGTGAAGAATACCTTCTTCTTAAAGGGGCAACACTGCTTCCTGTGAACTAAGCTTTCTTCCAGTAGGGGAAACCCTGCTTAGTGTGAAGGAAACCTTCTTCCTGTAGGACAACACTGCTTCCTGTGAAGTATACCTTAATCCTGTGGGGCAACACTGCTTCCTGTGAAGGATACCTTCTTCCTGTACGGGCAACACTGCTTCCTGGGAAGGATACATTCTTCCTCTAGGGGCATCACTGCTTCCTGTGAAGGAAACCTTCTTCATGGATATTCAGCACTGCTTCCTGTGAAGGGAGCCTTCTTTCTTTAGGGGAAACACTACTTCCTGCGAACTAAGCCTTCTTCCAGTAGGGACAACATTGCTTCCTGTGAAGGATTCCTTCTTCCTTTATGTGCAACACTGCATCCTGTGAAGGAGGC
Organism: Antrozous pallidus; assembly: GCA_027563665.1. Classification (NCBI taxonomy): domain Eukaryota; kingdom Metazoa; phylum Chordata; class Mammalia; order Chiroptera; family Vespertilionidae; genus Antrozous; species Antrozous pallidus. The sequence continues at coordinate 119,499 of JAOAOB010000027.1, read as the reverse complement.
CGTCTTCCTGTAGGTGGAACACTACTTTCTGTGAAGGGTTGCTTCTTCCTGTAGGGGCAACACTGCTTCCTTTGAAGGAGACATTCTTTCTGTAGGGGAAACACTGCTTCCTGTGAAGGGTTGCTTTTTCCTATTGGGCCAACACGGATTCCTGTGAAGGATACCTTCTTCATGTAAGGCAACACAACTTCCTGTGAAGGAACCCTTCTTCCTGCAGGGGCAACACAACTTCCTGTGAAGGAACCCTTCTTCCTGTAGGGTCAACACAACTTTCTGTGAAGGAATCCTTCTTCCTGCAGGGGCAACACAACTTCTGTGAAGGAACCCTTCTTCTTTTACGGGCAACACAACTTCCTGTGAAGGAACCCTTCTTCCTGCAGGGGCAACACAACTTCCTGTGAAGGAAGCCTTTCATGTAGGGAAAAACTACTTCCTGAGAAGGAAGCCTTTTTCCTGTAGGGCCAATACTGCTTCCTGTGAGGGATTCCTTCTTCCTGCATGGGCAACACTGCTTCCTGTGAAGGAAGCCATCGTCCTGTAGGTGCAACACTACATCATGTGAACGGTTGCTTTTTCCTATTGGGGCAACACGGATTCCTGTGAAGGGAGCCTTCTTCCTATATGGGCAACACTGCGTCCTGTGAAAAAAGCCTTCTTCCGGTAGGGAAAACACTGCTTCCTGTGAAGAATATCTTATTCCTGTAGGGGAATACTGCTTCCTGTGAAGAATACCTTCTTCTAGAAGGGGCAACACTGCTTCCTGTCAACAAAGCTTTCTTCCAGTAGGGGAAACACTGCTTAGTGTGAAGGATACCTTCTTCCTGTAGGGCAACACTGCTTCCTGTGAAGTATACCTTAATCCTGTAGGGGCAACACTGCTTCCTGTGAAGGATACCTTCTTCCTGTACGGGCAACACTGCTTACTGGGAAGGATACATTCTTCCTATAGGGGCATCACTGCTTCTTGTGAAGGAACCCTTCTTCATGGATATTCAGCACTGCTTCCTGTGAATGGAGCCTTCTTCCTGTAGGGGAAACACAACTTCCTGAAAAGGAAGCCTTTTTCCTGTAGGGGAAACACTGCTTCCTGTGAAGGAAGCCTTCTTCCTGTAGGGTCAACACTGCTTCCTGTGAAGGAAACCTTCTTCCTGTAGCAAAACACTCTAGCCTGTGAAGTGAGACTTCTTCCTGTAGGGGCAACACTTCTTCCTGCGAAGGATACATTCTTCTGTAAGGGCAACACTGCTTCTTGTGAAGGAAGACTTTTCGTGTAGGAGCAACACTACTGAAGCTCTATCCACTGAAATGATCCATCTAGGGCACAACAATAAAAGTTGTATAATATATAAGTAATAAAAGTATGACTGGTCTTTTTGAGAAAGGAATATTTTTCCCCATGCACTCCATTTCTGGGTTTGCATCCAGACACCTCTTAACTGATGTGCAGGGGCTTGAGGGTCGCTGTGGGCGAGGTCAGGTTGCATCATAGAGCCAGCCACACCCACAGCCATGAAGGAACTCTCAGAGGTGTTGCCTAGCAATGCAGAGACAGTAGCTAGAGGGCTCCTCACCCAGCAGGAAGCGAATCTGTTGGGGAGGGAGCTAAGAGCTGCTTGCTGCTTAGAAATCTGGGGAAGTTCAGCATCGGGTGGTACTTGGCCCCTAAGGTAGAAAGGTAGGGGCGGGGGCGGGGCGGGTTGGGCTCCTGTAGGAGGGCAGGTTGTGGAGACAGTGCCCGTGAGTGAAGAGAAGGGTTGAATCAACAAGGAGTCTTGGCTTTAGCGTCAGTGTTACCGAGCTTATGAAGACATTAATGAAGGGAAGTGCAAACAGCAGGGTTTGTTTGTCCTCGTGGGTAGTGCTTTGGTTTCAGTGATGAAGAATTGGAGCCTTAGCAGCTTTGCCTGAGAAGATAGAGCTTTGGGCTGTGGCAAAAAATGTCGTGGGTTGGGTTCCAGTCAAGGCATGCACCTGGAACGGAGCCTCCCCACCTACTTCAAATGAGAGCCGCTGATTAGACTTCTCTCCATCCCATGGCCTGCAGGCTGGAGCTAAAGTCCGCCCAGGAAGAGGAGAGGGTCACCAGTTTCTCAGCAGAGTCGGGTAGCTGGGAATGGGTCTAAAGCAGATAGCCCCATGGGGCGAAAATATCATGGCCTCAGCCAGTATGTCCTGCACCTCTCATCATTTCCTTTCACCAGTTCTAAAGGTTCAGTGGTAGCAGATTGGGTTGGCTCAGTGAGCAGAACGTTACTCTGGAGACTGAGCATCCCGTCATCGGCATGTACGACGTACTTTAATTGCAGGAAAATCATGTCCCCAGGAGGGCCGTGCAGGAGGATGCTGATGCGACTTTGTCTCTCACAGGTATTTCGACCTCTCTAAGCTTCTCATACTTTCTGTAAAGAAGCAATAAGAGGTATTTTATTGTTGTTGTAGTTTTCTTGTTTTTTGTTTCTTTGTTTTGTTTTCGTTTTTGTTTAGAATCTTTGTGATAAAAGCCAGACCCACGAACGCTCCTCCTTTGTAGCCAGACCCAAAGTGGCAAGCCAAAGGGCCAGAGACTGGTGCAGTTGCTTGGCCTGGCCTGTGGCAAGAATACGGGTAAAACTGTCTCTCTGTCAACCCCCACGCTTCCTGGATTGCAGGAGGGCTGTTCTTGGGTGATGGACCTCAGAATCGGGCTCCCTCCTCTCTGGTTCCTGTAAGCCCACAGGTGTTGCAGCACACAAACTGGGCAAGGGTCCTGACCAGGACTTGATGCTCAACCACTGAGCTATGCTGTCTGTGGCCAAGGATCCCTGGAAACCTGGAACTCTTGCGGCCAGTTGTGGGGAGAATTATTTTCTCTTTGTCACAGTCCCAGGAGACTGGTGGCTTGTTCGCCATTCCAAAAAGAGGCAGGCTACGTTGCGGGCTTGAAAATGGGGTAAGACATTAACCTCTTTCCATTTCTGACAGTCTGAAAATGTATAGCAAGAGGACTGGGCACTGTTTGAATAGCCTTTGTGCATCTCCACACACCACAGGGAAGCATGTCAGTCTCCCCAGGCTGTAACACAATTTCACAGAGTGGCTGAAAAACAGCTGTTCGAACTCAAAGTTCGGAAGAATGGTAGTTTGAGGTCAGCTCTTTGTTAACCCCAGCAACAACACCAACCGTAGAATATTTTTCCATGAATTGTTATTTATTTATTCATTTATTTATTTTATATATATTATATTCATTATTTACAGAGAGCAAGGGAGAGAGTAAGAGTGAGAGAGAAAGAGTGAGAGAGAGAGAGAGAGAGAGAGAGAGAGAGAGAGAGAGAAGAGAGAGAGAGAGAGAAACATCCATGATATAGTAAAATCAATGATGAGAACCTCTGATTGACTGCCTCCTGCGCTGCCTCACACACACACACACACACACACACACACACACACACACACACATTCGCGCGCGCGGGCGCCCTCATACACCCTGGGAATGGAGTCCAAATCCTGGCATGTGCCCCTGAGCAGAAGACCTTTCAGTGCCTTTTCTGAAGCTCTATCCACTGAAGTGATCCATCTAGGTCACAACAATAAAAGCTGTATAATACATAAGTAAAAAAAGTATGAATGGTCTCTTTGAGAAAGGAATTTTTTACCCCATGCACTCCGTTTCTGGGTTTTCATCCAGACACAGCTTAAATGAGGTGCAGGGGCTTGAGGGTCGCTGTGGGCCTGGTCAGGTTGCATCATAGACCCAGCCACGCCCACAGCCAGGAAGGAACTCTCAGAAGCGTTGCCTAGCAACCCAGAGACAGTAGCCAGAGGGCTCCTGGCCTCAGCAGGAAGGGAACCTGTTGGAGAGGGAGCTAAGAGCTGTTTGCTGCTTAGGAATCTGGAGAAGTTCAGCATCAGGTGGTTCTTGGCCCCTCAGGTAGAAAGGCGGGGCGGGGGCGGGGGCTGGTTGAGTGCGGGTTGCTGGGCAGGGTGGGGAGAGGGTGCCCGTGAGTGAAGAGAAGGGCTGAATCAACAGGGAGTCTTGGCTTTAGCATCAATGTTACCGAGCTTATGAAGACATTAATGAAGGGAAGTGCAAACAGCAGGGTGTGCTTGTCCCGTGGGCAGTGCTTTGGGTTCAGTGATGAAGAATCAGAGCCTTAGCAGCTTTGCCTGAGAAGATAGAGCCTTGGGCTGTGGCACGAAATGTCTCGGGTTGGGTTCCAGTCAAGGGCATGCACCTGGAACGGAGCCTCCCCACCTACTTCAAATGAGAGCCGCTGCTTAGCCTCCTCTCCATCCCATGGCCTGCAGACTGGAGCTAAAGTCCGCCCAGGAAGAGGAGAGGGTCACCAGTTTCTCCGCAGAATTGGGTAGCTGGGAATGGGTCTAAAGCAGATGGCCGCATGGGGCGCCAAATATCATGGCCTCAGCCAGTAAGTCCCGCACCTCTCATCATTTCTATCCGCCAGTTCTAAAGGTTCAGTGGTAGCAGATTGGGTTGGCTCAGTGAGCAGAACGTTGCTCTGGAGACTGAAAGGCCCCCGGTTCGAATCCCGTCATCGGCACGAACGTACGTACGTACTTTAGTTGCAGGAAAATCATGTCCCCAGGAGGGGCGTGCAGGAGGATGCTGATCGAATTTGTCTCTCACAGGTATTTCCACCTCTCTAAGCTTCTCCTACTTTCTGTAACGAAGCAATAAGAGGTATTTTATTGTTGTCGTTGTTTTTTGTTACTTTGTTTTGTTTCTGTTTTTGTTTAGAATCTTTGTGATAAGTGCCAGACCCAGGACCGCTCCTCCTTTGTAGCCAGACCGAAGTAGGGAGCCAAAGGGCCAGAGACTGGTGCAGTTGCTTGGCCTGGCCTGTGGCAAGAATCGGGGTAAAACTGGCTCTCTGACAACCCCCACGGGTCCTGGATTGCAGGAGGGCTGTTCTTGGGTGATGGACCTCAGAATCGGGCTCCCTCCTCTCTGGTTCCTGTAAGCCCACAGGTGTTGCAGCACACAAACTGGGCAAGGGTCCTGACCAGGACTTGATGCTCAACCACTGAGCAATGCTGTCTGTGGCCAAGGAGCCTTGGAAACCTGGAACTCCTTGCGGCCAGTTGTGGGGAGAATTGTTTTCTCTTTGTCACAGTCCCAGGAGACTGGTGGCTTGTTCGCCATTCAAAAAGAGGCAGGCTACCTTGCGGGCTTGAAAATGGGGTAAGATATTAACCTCTTTCCATTTCTGACAGTCTGGAAATGTATAGCAAGAGGACTGGGCCCTGTGTGAATATCCTTTTTGCATCCCCACACACCAGAGGGAAGCATGTCAGTCTCCCCAGATGTAACACAATTTCACAGAGTGGTTGATAAACAGCTGTTCTCACTCAAAGTTGGGAAGAATGGTAGTTGAGGTCAGCTCTTTGTTAACCCATAGTCCCAACACCAACCCTAGAATATATTTCCGTGAATTGTTATTTATTTATTTATTTATTTATTTATTTTATATATATTATATTCATTATTTACAGAGAGCAAGGGAGAGAGTAAGAGTGAGAGAGAAAGAGAGAGAGAGAGAGAGAGAGAGAGAGAGAGAGAGAGAGAGAGAGAGAGAGAGAGAGAAACATCCATGATATAGTAAAATCAATGATGAGAACCTCTGATTGACTGCCTCCTGCGCTGCATCACACACACACACACACACACACACACACACACACACATTCGCGCTCTCGCGTGCCCTCATACACCCTGGGAATGGAGTCCAAATCGTGGGCATGTGCCCCTGAGCAGAAGACCTTTCAGTGCCTTTTCTGAAGCTCTATCCATCAAGGGCACAAAAATAAAAGCTGTATAATACATAAGTAATAAAAGTATGTATGGTCTCATTGAGAAAGGAATTTCTTTACCCCACGCACTCCGTTTCTGGGTTTTCATCCAGACGCCTCTTAAATGAGGTGCAGGGGCTTGAGGGTCGCTGTGGGCTTGGTCAGGTTGCATCATAGAGCCAGCCACGCCCAAAGCCAGGAAGGAACTCTCGAAGCGTTGCATAGCAACCCAGACACAGTAGCCCGAGGGCTCCTGGCCTCAGCAGGAAGCGAACCTGTTGGAGAGGGAGCTAAGAGCTGTTTGCTGCTTAGGAATCTGGAGAAATTCAGCATCAGGTGGTTCTTGGCCCCTCAGGTAGAAAGGCAGGGGCGGGGGCGGGGGCTGGTTGAGTGCCGGTTGCTGGGCAGGGTGGGGAGAGGGTGCCCGTGAGTGAAGAGAAGGGCTGAATCAACAGGGAGTCTTGGCTTTAGCATCAGTGTTACCGAGCTTATGAAGACATTAATGAAGGGAAGTGCAAACAGCAGGGTGTGCTTGTCCTCGTGGGCAGTGCTTTGGGTTCAGTGATGAAGAATCGGAGCCTTAGCAGCTTTGCCTGAGAAGATAGAGCCTTGGGCTGTGGCACAAAATGTCTCGGGTTGGGTTCCAGTCAAGGGCATGCACCTGGAACGGAGCCTCCCCACCTACTTCAAATGAGAGCCGCTTCTTAGCCTCCTCTCCATCCCATGGCCTGCAGGCTGGAGCTAAAGTCCGCCCAGGAAGAGGAGAGGGTCACCAGTTTCTCCGCAGAATTGGGTAGCTGGGAATGGGTCTAAAGCAGATGGCCGCATGGGGCGCCAAATATCATGGCCTCAGCCAGTAAGTCCCGCACCTCTCATCATTTCCATACGCCAGTTCTAAAGGTTCAGTGGTAGCAGATTGGGTTGGCTCAGTGAGCAGAACGTTGCTCTGGAGACTGAAAGGCCCCCGGTTCGAATCCCGTCATCGGCACGAACGTACGGCGTACTTTAGTTGCAGGAAAATCATGTCCCCAGGAGGGGCGTGCAGGAGGATGCTGATCGAATTTGTCTCTCACAGGTATTTCGACCTCTCTAAGCTTCTCCTACTTTCTGTAACGAAGCAATAAGAGGTATTTTATTGTTGTCGTTGTTTTTTGTTTCTTTGTTTTGTTTCTGTTTTTGTTTAGAATCTTTGTGATAAGTGCCAGACCCACGACCGCTCCTCCTTTGTAGCCAGACCGAAGTAGGGAGCCAAAGGGCCAGAGACTGGTGCAGTTGCTTGGCCTGGCCTGTGGCAAGAATCGGGTAAAACTGGCTCTCTGACAACCCCCACGGGTCCTGGATTGCAGGAGGGCTGTTCTTGGGTGATGGACCTCAGAATCGGGCTCCCTCCTCTCTGGTTCCTGTAAGCCCACAGGTGTTGCAGCCCACAAACTGGGCAAGGGTCCTGACCAGGACTTGATGCTCAACCACTGAGCTATGCTGTCTGTGGCCAAGGAGCCTTGGAAACCTGGAACTCTTGCGGCCAGTTGTGGGGAGAATTGTTTTCTCTTTGTCACAGTCCCAGGAGACTGGTGGCTTGTTCGCCATTCCAAAAAGAGGCAGGCTACCTTGCGGGCTTGAAAATGGGGTAAGATATTAACCTCTTTCCATTTCTGACAGTCTGGAAATGTATAGCAAGAGGACTGGGCCCTGTGTGAATATCCTTTGTGCATCCCCACACACCAGAGGGAAGCATGTCAGTCTCCCCAGATGTAACACAATTTCATAGAGTGGTTGACAAACAGCTGTTCTAACTCAAAGTTGGGAAGAATGGAATGGTAGTTTGAGGTCAGCTCTTTGTTAACCCATAGTCCCAACACCAACCCTAGAATATATTTCCGTGAATTGTTATTTATTTATTTATTTATTTATTTATTTATTTTATATATATTATATTCATTATTTACAGAGAGCAAGGGAGAGAGTAAGAGTGAGAGAGAAAGACTGAGAGACAGAGAGAGAGAGAGAGAGAGAGAGAGAGAGAGAGAGAGAGAGAGAGAGAGAGAAACATCCATGATATAGTAAAATCAATGATGAGAACCTCTGATTGACTGCCTCCTGCGCTGCATCACACACACACACACACACACACACACACACACACACACATTCGCGCTCTCGCGTGCCCTCATACACCCTGGGAATGGAGTCCAAATCGTGGGCATGTGCCCCTGAGCAGAAGACCTTTCAGTGCCTTTTCTGAAGCTCTATCCACTGAAATGATCCATCTAGGGCACAACAATAAAAGTTGTATAATACATAAGTAATAAAAGTATGACTGGTCTCTTTGAGAATGGAATTTTTTACCCCATGCACTGCGTTTCTGGGTTTTCATCCAGACACCTTTTAAATGAGGTGCAGGGGCTTGAGGGTCGCTGTGTGCTTGGTCAGGTTGCATCATAGAGGCAGCCACACCCACAGCCAGGAAGGAACTCTCAGAGGCGTTGCATAGCAACCCAGAGACAGTAGCCAGAGGGCTACTGGCCACAGCAGGAAGAGCATCTGTTGGGGAGGGAGCTAAGCGCTGTTTGCTGCTTAAGAATCAGGAGAAATTCAGCATCAGGTGGTTCTTGGCCCATCAGGTAGAAAGGCAGGGGCGGGGGCGTGGGCTGGTTGGGGGCAGGTTCTGGGGCAGGTTGGGAGACGGTGCCCGTGAGTGAAGAGAAGGGCTGATTCAACAGGGAGTCTTGGCTTTAGCGTCAGTGTTACCGAGCTTATGAAGACATTAATGAAGGGAAGTGCAAACAGCAGGGTGTGCTTGTCCTCGTGGGCAGTGCTTTGGGTTCAGTGATGAAGAATCAGAGCCTTAGCAGCTTTGCCTGAGAAGATAGAGCCTTGGGCTGTGGCACAAAATGTCTCGGGTTGGGTTCCAGTCAAGGGCATGCACCTGGAACGGAGCCTCCCCACCTACTTCAAATGAGAGCCGCTTCTTAGCCTCCTCTCCATCCCATGGCCTGCAGGCTGGAGCTAAAGTCCGCCCAGGAAGAGGAGAGGGTCACCAGTTTCTCCGCAGAATTGGGTAGCTGGGAATGGGTCTAAAGCAGATGGCCGCATGGGGCGCCAAATATCATGGCCTCAGCCAGTAAGTCCGCACCTCTCATCATTTCCATACGCCAGTTCTAAAGGTTCAGTGGTAGCAGATTGGGTTGGCTCAGTGAGCAGAACGTTGCTCTGGAGACTGAAAGGCCCCCGGTTCGAATCCCGTCATCGGCACGAACGTACGGAGTACTTTAGTTGCAGGAAAATCATGTCCCCAGGAGGGGCGTGCAGGAGGATGCTGATCAAATTTGTCTCTCACAGGTATTTCGACCTCTCTAAGCTTCTCCTAATTTCTGTAACGAAGCAATAAGAGGTATTTTATCGTTGTCGTTGTTTTTTGTTTCTTTGTTTTGTTTCTGTTTTTGTTTAGAATCTTTGTGATAAGTGCCAGACCCACGACCGCTCCTCCTTTGTAGCCAGACCGAAGTAGGGAGCCAAAGGGCCAGAGACTGGTGCAGTTGCTTGGCCTGGCCTGTGGCAAGAATCGGGATAAAACTGGCTCTCTGACAACCCCCACGGGTCCTGGATTGCAGGAGGGCTGTTCTTGGGTGATGGACCTCAGAATCGGGCTCCCTCCTCTCTGGTTCCTGTAAGCCCACAGGTGTTGCAGCCCACAAACTGGGCAAGGGTCCTGACCAGGACTTGATGCTCAACCACTGAGCTATGCTGTCTGTGGCCAAGGAGCCTTGGAAACCTGGAACTCTTGCGGCCAGTTGTGTGGAGAATTGTATTCTCTTTTTCTCAGTCCCAGGAGACTGGTGGCTTGTTTGCCATTCCAAAAAGAGGCAGGCTACCTGGTGGGCTTGACAATGGGGTAAGATATTAACCGCTTTCCATTTCTGACAGTCTTGGAAATGTGCAGCAACAGGACTGGGCACTGCATGAATAGCCTTTGTGCATCCCCACACACCAAGGGAAGCATGTCGCTCTCCCCAGGCTGTAACACAATTTCACAGAGAGGCTGATAAACAGCTGTTCTAACTCAAAGTTCGGTAGAATGGGAGTTTGAGGTCAGCTCTTTTTTAACTCCTGCCCCAACACCAACCCTAGGATGTTTTTCCATGAATTTTGAATTAATTAATTAATTAATTACTCATTCATTTATTTATTTTATAAACAATATATTCATTATTTACAGAGAGCAAGGGAGAAAGTAAGAGTAGACAGAGAGAGAGAGAGAGAGAGAGAGAGAGAGAGAGAGAGAGAGAGAAACATCCATGATATAGTAAAATCAATGATGAGAACCTCTGATTGACTGCCTCCTGCGCTGCATCACACACACACACACACACACACACACACACACACACACACACACATTCGCGCTCTCGCGTGCCCTCATACACCCTGGGAATGGAGTCCAAATCGTGGGCATGTGCCCCTGAGCAGAAGACCTTTCAGTGCCTTTTCTGAAGCTCTATCCATCAAGGGCACAAAAATAAAAGCTGTATAATACATAAGTAATAAAAGTATGTATGGTCTCATTGAGAAAGGAATTTCTTTACCCCACGCACTCCGTTTCTGGGTTTTCATCCAGACGCCTCTTAAATGAGGTGCAGGGGCTTGAGGGTCGCTGTGGGCTTGGTCAGGTTGCATCATAGAGCCAGCCACGCCCAAAGCCAGGAAGGAACTCTCGGAAGCGTTGCATAGCAACCCAGAGACAGTAGCCAGAGGGCTCCTGGCCCCAGCAGGAAGCGAACCTGTTGGAGAGGGAGCTAAGAGCTGTTTGCTGCTTAGGAATCTGGAGAAATTCAGCATCAGGTGGTTCTTGGCCCCTCAGGTAGAAAGGCAGGGGCGGGGGCGGGGGCAGGTTGAGTGCCGGTTGGTGGGCAGGGTGGGGAGAGGGTGCCCGTGAGTGAAGAGAAGGGCTGAATCAACAGGGAGTCTTGGCTTTAGCATCAGTGTTACCGAGCTTATGAAGACATTAATGAAGGGAAGTGCAAACAGCAGGGTGTGCTTGTCCTCGTGGGCAGTGCTTTGGGTTCAGTGATGAAGAATCAGAGCCTTAGCAGCTTTGCCTGAGAAGATAGAGCCTTGGGCTGTGGTACAAAATGTCTCGGGTTGGGTTCCAGTCAAGGGCAAGCACCTGGAACGGAGCCTCCCCACCTACTTCAAATGAGAGCCGCTTTTTAGCCTCCTCTCCATCCCAGGGCCTGCAGGCTGCAGCTAAAGTCCGCCTAGGAAGAGGAGAGTATCACCAGTTTCTCATCAGAGTTGTGTAGCTGGGAATGGGTCTAAAGCGGATGGCCTCATGGGGCACCAAATATCATGGCCTCAGCCAGTTAAGTCCTGCACCTCTCATCATTTCCATACTCCAGTTCTAAAGGTTCAGTGGTAGCAGATTGGGTTGGCTCAGTGAGCAGAAGGTTGCTCTGGAGACTGAAAGGCCCCCGGTTCGATTCCCGTCATCGGCACGTACGTTCGTATCTTAGTTGCAGGAAAATCCTGTCCCCAGGCGGAGCGTGCAGGAGGATGCTGATCCGACTTTGTCTCTCACAGGTATTTCGACCTCTCTAAGCTTCTCCTACTTTCTGTAAAGGAGCAATAATAGATATTTTATTGTTGTTGTAGTTGCTCTGGTTTTTTCTTTCTTTGTTTTCTTTTTGTTTTTGTTTAGAATCTTTCTGAGAAGTGCCAGACCCAGGACCGCTCGCTCCTCCTTTGTAACCCGACCGCCAAGTGGGGAGCCAAATGGCCGGAGACTGCAGCAGTCGTTTGGCCTGGCCTGTGGCAAGAATGGGGATAAAACTGGCTCTCTGTCGACCCCCGCGTGTCCTGGATTGCGGAAGGGCTGTTCTTGGGTGATGCACCTCAGAATCGGGCTCACTCTTCTCTGGTTCCTGTAAGCCCACAGATGTTGCAGCCCACAAACTGGGCAAGCGTCCTGACCAGGACTTGATGCTCAACCACTGAGCTATGCTGTCTGTGGCCAAGGAGCCTTGGAAACCTGGAACTCTTGCGGCCAGTTGTGTGGAGAATTGTATTCTCTTTTGTCAGTCCCAGGAGACTGGTGGCTTGTTTGCCATTCCAAAAAGAGGCAGGCTACCTTGTGGGCTTGACAATGGGGTAAGATATTAACCGCTTTCCATTTCTGACAGTCTTGGAAATGTGCATCAACAGGACTGGGCAGTGTATGAATAGCCTTTGTGCATCCCCACACATCAGACATGTCGCTCTCCCCAGGCTGTAACACAATTTCACAGAGTGGCTGATAAACAGCGGTTCTAACTCAAAGTTCGGTAGAATGGTAGTTTGAGGTCAGCTCTTTTTTAACTCCTGTCCCAACACCAACCCTAGGATATTTTCCACGAATTTTTAATTAATTAATTATTTAATTACTCATTCATTTATTTATTTTATAAATATAATATTCATTATTTACAGAGATCAAGGTAGAAAGTAAGAGAGAGAGAGAGAGAGAGAGAGAGAGAGAGAGAGAGAGAGAATTGTAGAAACATCCATGAGATAGTAATATCAATGATTAGAGGCTCCGATTGACTGCCTCCTGTGCTGCCTCACCCCCAACCAAACACACACACACACACACAAACACGCACACACACACACACACACACACACAAACACAAACACACACATGCACACACACACCCTGGGGATGGAGCCCAAATCCTGGGCTTGTGCCCCTGAAGAGAAGACATTTCAGTGGCTTTTCTGAAGCTCTATCCACTGAAATGATCCATCTAGGGCACAACAATAAAAGTTGTATAATATATAAGTAATAACAGTATGACTGGTCTCTTTGAGAATGGAATTTTTTTACCCCACGCACTCCGTTTCTGGGTTTTCATCCAGTCACCTTTTAACTGAGGTGCAGGGGCTTGAGGGTCGCTGTGTGCTTGGTCAAGTTGCATCATAGAGCCAGCCACACCCACAGCCAGGAAGGAACTCTCAGAGGCGTTGCCTAGCAACCAGAGACAGTAGCCAGAGGGCTCCTGGGCACAGCAGGAAACGCATCTGTTGGGGAGGGAGGTAAGCACTCTTTGCTGCTTAAGATTCAGGAGAAGTTCAGCATCAGGTGGTTCTTGGCCCCTCAGGTAGAAAGGCAGGGGGGGCCGGGTCGGGTTGGGGGCCGGTTGGGGGCAGGTTGGGGAGACGGTGCCCGTGAGTGAAGAGAAGGGCTGAATCAACAGGGAGTCTTGGCTTTAACGTCAGTGTTACGGAGCTTATGAAGACATTAATGAAGGGAAGTGCAGACACCAGCGTTTGTTTGTCCTCGTGGGCAGTGCTTTGGGTTCAGTGATGAAGAATCGGAGCCTTAGCAGCTTTGCCTGAGAAGATAGAGCCTTGGGCTGTGGTACAAAATGTCTCGGGTTGGGTTCCAGTCAAGGGCAAGCACCTGGAACGGAGCCTCCCCACCTACTTCAAATGAGAGCCGCTTTTTAGCCTCCTCTCCACCCAGGGCCTGCAGGCTGCAGCTAAAGTCCGCCTAGGAAGAGGAGAGTATCACCAGTTTCTCATCAGAGTTGTGTAGCTGGGAATGGGTCTAAAGCGGATGGCCTCATGGGGCACCAAATATCATGGCCTCAGCCAGTTAAGTCCTGCACCTCTCATCATTTCCATACTCCAGTTCTAAAGGTTCAGTGGTAGCAGATTGGGTTGGCTCAGTGAGCAGAAGGTTGCTCTGGAGACTGAAAGGCCCCCGGTTCGATTCCCGTCATCGGCACGTACGTTCGTATCTTAGTTGCAGGAAAATCCTGTCCCCAGGCGGAGCGTGCAGGAGGATGCTGATCCGACTTTGTCTCTCACAGGTATTTCGACCTCTCTAAGCTTCTCCTACTTTCTGTAAAGGAGCAATAATAGATATTTTATTGTTGTTGTAGTTGCTCTGGTTTTTTCTTTCTTTGTTTTCTTTTTGTTTTTGTTTAGAATCTTTCTGAGAAGTGCCAGACCCAGGACCGCTCCTCCTTTGTAGCCCGACCCCAAGTGGGGAGCCAAATGGCCGGAGACTGCAGCAGTCGTTTGGCCTGGCCTGTGGCAAGAATGGGGATAAAACTGGCTCTCTGTCGACCCCCGCGTGTCCTGGATTGCGGAAGGGCTGTTCTTGGGTGATGCACCTCAGAATCGGGCTCACTCTTCTCTGGTTCCTGTAAGCCCACAGATGTTGCAGCCCACAAACTGGGCAAGCGTCCTGACCAGGACTTGATGCTCAACCACTGAGCTATGCTGTCTGTGGCCAAGGAGCCTTGGAAACCTGGAACTCTTGCGGCCAGTTGTGTGGAGAATTGTATTCTCTTTTTCTCAGTCCCAGGAGACTGGTGGCTTGTTTGCCATTCCAAAAAGAGGCAGGCTACCTTGTGGGCTTGACAATGGGGTAAGATATTAACCGCTTTCCATTTCTGACAGTCTTGAAATGTGCATCAACAGGACTGGGCAGTGTATGAATAGCCTTTGTGCATCCCCACACATCAAGGGAAGCATGTCGCTCTCCCCAGGCTGTAACACAATTTCACAGAGTGGCTGATAAACAGCGGTTCTAACTCAAAGTTCGGTAGAATGGTAGTTTGAGGTCAGCTCTTTTTTAACTCCTGCCCCAACACCAACCCTAGGATATTTTCCATGAATTTTTAATTAATTAATTATTTAATTACTCATTCATTTATTTATTTTATAAATATAATATTCATTATTTACAGAGAGCAAGGGAGAAAGTAAGAGAGAGAGAGAGAGAGAGAGAGAGAGAGAGAGAGAGAGAGAATTGTAGAAACATCCATGAGATAGTAATATCAATGATTACAAGCTCCGATTGACTGCCTCCTGTGCTGCCTCACCCCCAACCAAACACACACACACACAAACACGCACACACACACACACACACACAAACACAAACACACACATGCACACACACACCCTGGGGATGGAGCCCAAATCCTGGGCTTGTGCCCCTGAGGAGAAGACATTTCAGTGTCTTTTCTGAAGCTCTATCCACTGAAATGATCCATCTAGGGCACAACAATAAAAGTTGTATAATATATAAGTAATAATAGTATGACTGGTCTCTTTGAGAATGGAATTTTTTTACCCCACGCACTCCGTTTCTGGGTTTTCATCCAGTCACCTTTTAACTGAGGTGCAGGGGCTTGAGGGTCGCTGTGTGCTTGGTCAAGTTGCATCATAGAGCCAGCCACACCCACAGCCAGGAAGGAACTCTCAGAGGCGTTGCCTAGCAACCCGAGACAGTAGCCAGAGGGCTCCTGGGCACAGCAGGAAACGCATCTGTTGGGGAGGGAGCTAAGCACTCTTTGCTGCTTAAGATTCAGGAGAAGTTCAGCATCAGGTGGTTCTTGGCCCCTCAGGTAGAAAGGCAGGGCGGGGCCGGGTCGGGTTGGGGGCCGGTTGGGGGGCAGGTTGGGGAGACGGTGCCAGTGAGTGAAGAGAAGGGCTGAATCAACAGGGAGTCTTGGCTTTAACGTCAGTGTTACGGAGCTTATGAAGACATTAATGAAGGGAAGTGCAAACACCAGCGTTTGTTTGTCCTCGTGGGCAGTGCTTTGGGTTCAGTGATGAAGAATCGGAGCCTTAGCAGCTTTGCCTGAGAAGATAGAGCCTTGGGCTGTGGTACAAAATGTCTCGGGTTGGGTTCCAGTCAAGGGCAAGCACCTGGAACGGAGCCTCCCCACCTACTTCAAATGAGAGCCGCTTTTTAGCCTCCTCTCCATCCCAGGGCCTGCAGGCTGCAGCTAAAGTCCGCCTAGGAAGAGGAGAGTATCACCAGTTTCTCATCAGAGTTGTGTAGCTGGGAATGGGTCTAAAGCGGATGGCCTCATGGGGCACCAAATATCATGGCCTCAGCCAGTTAAGTCCTGCACCTCTCATCATTTCCATACTCCAGTTCTAAAGGTTCAGTGGTAGCAGATTGGGTTGGCTCAGTGAGCAGAAGGTTGCTCTGGAGACTGAAAGGCCCCCGGTTCGATTCCCGTCATCGGCACGTACGTTCGTATCTTAGTTGCAGGAAAATCCTGTCCCCAGGCGGAGCGTGCAGGAGGATGCTGATCCGACTTTGTCTCTCACAGGTATTTCGACCTCTCTAAGCTTCTCCTACTTTCTGTAAAGGAGCAATAATAGATATTTTATTGTTGTTGTAGTTGCTCTGGTTTTTTCTTTCTTTGTTTTCTTTTTGTTTTTGTTTAGAATCTTTCTGAGAAGTGCCAGACCCAGGACCGCTCCTCCTTTGTAGCCCGACGCCAAGTGGGGAGCCAAATGGCCGGAGACTGCAGCAGTCGTTTGGCCTGGCCTGTGGCAAGAATGGGGATAAAACTGGCTCTCTGTCGACCCCCGCGTGTCCTGGATTGCGGAAGGGCTGTTCTTGGGTGATGCACCTCAGAATCGGGCTCACTCTTCTCTGGTTCCTGTAAGCCCACAGATGTTGCAGCCCACAAACTGGGCAAGCGTCCTGACCAGGACTTGATGCTCAACCACTGAGCTATGCTGTCTGTGGCCAAGGAGCCTTGGAAACCTGGAACTCTTGCGGCCAGTTGTGTGGAGAATTGTATTCTCTTTTTCTCAGTCCCAGGAGACTGGTGGCTTGTTTGCCATTCCAAAAAGAGGCAGGCTACCTTGTGGGCTTGACAATGGGGTAAGATATTAACCGCTTTCCATTTCTGACAGTCTTGGAAATGTGCATCAACAGGACTGGGCAGTGTATGAATAGCCTTTGTGCATCCCCACACATCAAGGGAAGCATGTCGCTCTCCCCAGGCTGTAACACAATTTCACAGAGTGGCTGATAAACAGCGGTTCTAACTCAAAGTTCGGTAGAATGGTAGTTTGAGGTCAGCTCTTTTTTAACTCCTGCCCCAACACCAACCCTAGGATATTTTCCATGAATTTTTAATTAATTAATTATTTAATTACTCATTCATTTATTTATTTTATAAATATAATATTCATTATTTACAGAGAGCAAGGGAGAAAGTAAGAGAGAGAGAGAGAGAGAGAGAGAGAGAGAGAGAGAGAGAATTGTAGAAACATCCATGAGATAGTAATATCAATGATTAGAGCTCCGATTGACTGCCTCCTGTGCTGCCTCACCCCCAACCAAACACACACACACACACACAAACACGCACACACACACACACACACACACAAACACAAACACACACATGCACACACACACCCTGGGGATGGAGCCCAAATCCTGGGCTTGTGCCCCTGAGAGAAGACATTTCAGTGGCTTTTCTGAAGCTCTATCCACTGAAATGATCCATCTAGGGCACAACAATAAAAGTTGTATAATATATAAGTAATAACAGTATGACTGGTCTCTTTGAGAATGGAATTTTTTACCCCACGCACTCCGTTTCTGGGTTTTCATCCAGTCACCTTTTAACTGAGGTGCAGGGGCTTGAGGGTCGCTGTGTGCTTGGTCAAGTTGCATCATAGAGCCAGCCACACCCACAGCCAGGAAGGAACTCTCAGAGGCGTTGCCTAGCAACCAGAGACAGTAGCCAGAGGGCTCCTGGGCACAGCAGGAAACGCATCTGTTGGGGAGGGAGCTAAGCACTCTTTGCTGCTTAAGATTCAGGAGAAGTTCAGCATCAGGTGGTTCTTGGCCCCTCAGGTAGAAAGGCAGGGCGGGGCCGGGTCGGGTTGGGGGCCGGTTGGGGGGCAGGTTGGGGAGACGGTGCCCGTGAGTGAAGAGAAGGGCTGAATCAACGGGAGTCTTGGCTTTAACGTCAGTGTTACGGAGCTTATGAAGACATTAATGAAGGGAAGTGCAAACACCAGCGTTTGTTTGTCCTCGTGGGCAGTGCTTTGGGTTCAGTGATGAAGAATCGGAGCCTTAGCAGCTTTGCCTGAGAAGATAGAGCCTTGGGCTGTGGTACAAAATGTCTCGGGTTGGGTTCCAGTCAAGGGCAAGCACCTGGAACGGAGCCTCCCCACCTACTTCAAATGAGAGCCGCTTTTTAGCCTCCTCTCCACCCCAGGGCCTGCAGGCTGCAGCTAAAGTCCGCCTAGGAAGAGGAGAGTATCACCAGTTTCTCATCAGAGTTGTGTAGCTGGGAATGGGTCTAAAGCGGATGGCCTCATGGGGCACCAAATATCATGGCCTCAGCCAGTTAAGTCCTGCACCTCTCATCATTTCCATACTCCAGTTCTAAAGGTTCAGTGGTAGCAGATTGGGTTGGCTCAGTGAGCAGAAGGTTGCTCTGGAGACTGAAAGGCCCCCGGTTCGATTCCCGTCATCGGCACGTACGTTCGTATCTTAGTTGCAGGAAAATCCTGTCCCCAGGCGGAGCGTGCAGGAGGATGCTGATCCGACTTTGTCTCTCACAGGTATTTCGACCTCTCTAAGCTTCTCCTACTTTCTGTAAAGGAGCAATAATAGATATTTTATTGTTGTTGTAGTTGCTCTGGTTTTTTCTTTCTTTGTTTTCTTTTTGTTTTTGTTTAGAATCTTTCTGAGAAGTGCCAGACCCAGGACCGCTCCTCCTTTGTAGCCCGACCCCAAGTGGGGAGCCAAATGGCCGGAGACTGCAGCAGTCGTTTGGCCTGGCCTGTGGCAAGAATGGGGATAAAACTGGCTCTCTGTCGACCCCCGCGTGTCCTGGATTGCGGAAGGGCTGTTCTTGGGTGATGCACCTCAGAATCGGGCTCACTCTTCTCTGGTTCCTGTAAGCCCACAGATGTTGCAGCCCACAAACTGGGCAAGCGTCCTGACCAGGACTTGATGCTCAACCACTGAGCTATGCTGTCTGTGGCCAAGGAGCCTTGGAAACCTGGAACTCTTGCGGCCAGTTGTGTGGAGAATTGTATTCTCTTTTCTCAGTCCCAGGAGACTGGTGGCTTGTTTGCCATTCCAAAAAGAGGCAGGCTACCTTGTGGGCTTGACAATGGGGTAAGATATTAACCGCTTTCCATTTCTGACAGTCTTGGAAATGTGCATCAACAGGACTGGGCAGTGTATGAATAGCCTTTGTGCATCCCCACACATCAAGGGAAGCATGTCGCTCTCCCAGGCTGTAACACAATTTCACAGAGTGGCTGATAAACAGCGGTTCTAACTCAAAGTTCGGTAGAATGGTAGTTTGAGGTCAGCTCTTTTTTAACTCCTGCCCCAACACCAACCCTAGGATATTTTCCATGAATTTTTAATTAATTAATTATTTAATTACTCATTCATTTATTTATTTTATAAATATAATATTCATTATTTACAGAGAGCAAGGGAGAAAGTAAGAGAGAGAGAGAGAGAGAGAGAGAGAGAGAGAGAGAGAGAGAATTGTAGAAACATCCATGAGATAGTAATATCAATGATTACAAGCTCCGATTGACTGCCTCCTGTGCTGCCTCACCCCCAACCAAACACACACACACACAACACACAACGCACACACACACACACACACACACAAACACAAACACACACATGCACACACACACCCTGGGGATGGAGCCCAAATCCTGGGCTTGTGCCCCTGAGGAGAAGACATTTCAGTGCCTTTTCTGAAGCTCTATCCACCTTTTCTTCCACTGAAATGATCCATCTAGGGCACAACAATAAAAGTTGTATAATATATAAGTAATAATAGTATGACTGGTCTCTTTGAGAATGGAATTTTTTTACCCCACGCACTCCGTTTCTGGGTTTTCATCCAGTCACCTTTTAACTGAGGTGCAGGGGCTTGAGGGTCGCTGTGTGCTTGGTCAAGTTGCATCATAGAGCCAGCCACACCCACAGCCAGGAAGGAACTCTCAGAGGCGTTGCCTAGCAACCCGAGACAGTAGCCAGAGGGCTCCTGGGCACAGCAGGAAAGGCATCTGTTGGGGAGGGAGCTAAGCACTCTTTGCTGCTTAAGATTCAGGAGAAGTTCAGCATCAGGTGGTTCTTGGCCCCTCAGGTAGAAAGGCAGGGCGGGGCCGGGTCGGGTTGGGGGCCGGTTGGGGGGCAGGTTGGGGAGACGGTGCCCGTGAGCGAAGAGAAGGGCTGAATCAACGGGGAGTCTTGGCTTTAACGTCAGTGTTACGGAGCTTATGAAGACATTAATGAAGGGAAGTGCAAACAGCAGCGTTTGCTTGTCCTCGTGGGCAGTGCTTTGGGTTCAGTGATGAAGAATCGGAGCCTTAGCAGCTTTGCCTGAGAAGATAGAGCCTTGGGCTGTGGCACAAAATGTCTCGGGTTGGGTTCCAGTCAAGGGCAAGCACCTGGAACGGAGCCTCCCCACCTACTTCAAATGAGAGCCGCTTTTTAGCCTCCTCTCCATCCCAGGGCCCGCAGGCTGGAGCTAAATTCCTCCCAGGAAGAGGAGAGGTCACCAGTTTCTCCTCAGAGTTGTGTAGCTGGGAATGGGTCTAAAGCGATGGCCTCATGGGGCACCAAATATCATGGCCTCAGCCAGTAAGTCCTGCACCTCTCATCATTTCCATACTCCAGTTCTAAAGGTTCAGTGGTAGCAGATTGGGTTGGCTCAGTGAGCAGAACGTTGCTCTGGAGACTGAAAGGCCCCCGGTTCGAATCCCGTCATCGGCACGTACGTTCGTATCTTAGTTGCAGGAAAATCCTGTCCCCAGGCGGAGCGTGCAGGAGGATGCTGATCCGACTTTGTCTCTCACAGGTATTTCGACCTCTCTAAGCTTCTCCTACTTTCTGTAAAGGAGCAATAATAGATATTTTATTGTTGTTGTAGTTGCTCTGGTTTTTTCTTTCTTTGTTTTCTTTTTGTTTTTGTTTAGAATCTTTCTGAGAAGTGCCAGACCCAGGACCGCTCCTCCTTTGTAGCCCGACCCCAAGTGGGGAGCCAAATGGCCGGAGACTGCAGCAGTCGTTTGGCCTGGCCTGTGGCAAGAATGGGGATAAAACTGGCTCTCTGTCGACCCCCGCGTGTCCTGGATTGCGGAAGGGCTGTTCTTGGGTGATGCACCTCAGAATCGGGCTCACTCTTCTCTGGTTCCTGTAAGCCCACAGATGTTGCAGCCCACAAACTGGGCAAGCGTCCTGACCAGGACTTGATGCTCAACCACTGAGCTATGCTGTCTGTGGCCAAGGAGCCTTGGAAACCTGGAACTCTTGCGGCCAGGTGTGGGGAAAATTGTTTTCTCTTTGTCAGAGTCCCAGGAGACTGGTGGCTTGTTCGCCATTTCAAAAAGAGGCAGGCTACCTTGCGGGCTTGAAAATGGGG